>JABWPP010000049.1:77292855-77597855 GCA_016920855.1 Puya raimondii
CGCATGGAGCGCCCCCTGCGCCCACCTGGGGGACGTGCGGAGGCCCAGGCCCGGGCCCGGCGGGCGGGCGGGGGGCGCAGGGGCGGGGGCCAGGGCCCCGGGCGGGCGGGCGCAGGGGGGCGCGTCCCCTGCGCCCCCCTGTGCCCCGCGCCCGCGCCTCCATGGGACGCAGGGGGCGCGTCCCCTGCGCCCCCCCCGCGCGCCGCGCCCTCGTCGCCGACGCCCTGCGCCCAACGCGCCACGCGCCCGCGCCCGCGCCCCGCCGCGCCCTCGCCGTCGACGCGCTGCTCCCCTCCTCCCCTCTCCCTTCTTCCCGTTTATCTCTTCACCCCGCCGCGCCCTCGCCGCCGACGCCCTACTCCCGCTCGCCTTCGAGGTCCTTATCCGCGAAAAGATGGACGGAAAATAAAAGTACAACGAATATATAAAATAGTGCAAATAAGGCACAAAATGATGACAAATAGTATAACGAAGATCAAAATAGTACAACTAAGCTGTAAAATAGTGCAACTAATGTGTAAAATGGTGCAACTAAGCTCGGCCGCTGCGTTGCATTATTTTAACCTTAGTTGCACTATTTTGACCTTCGTTGCACTATTTTTTATTTTTTTACACTTTCATTGCACTATTTTATACATTCGTTGTATTTTTATTTTTCGTCCATCTTTTCGTTGGCAGGGATCACGAAGGCGAGCGGGAGTAGGGTGTCGGCGGCGAGAGCAGCGCGTCGGCGGCGAGGGCGCAGCGGGGCGCGGGGGCGAGGGGGGGGGGGCGCGGGGCAACGGGGCGCGGGGCGGCAGGGCTCGGGCGCGAGGCGCGAGGCGCGGGGGCCGCCCTCGCGCTGGGGCCGCAGGGCGTCGGCGGTGAGGGCGTCGGCGGCGAGGGCGCGGGGCGGGCGGGGCGCGGGGCGCAGGGGGCGCAGGGGACGCGCCCCCTGCGCCCGCCCGCCCGGGCCCGGGCCTGGGCCCCCGCCCGCCCCCCCGGTGGGCGCAGGGGGCGCTCCATGCGCCCCCTGCGCACGCGCCCCCAGGGGGCGCAGGGGGCGCCCCCTGCGCCCGCGCACGCGCCCCTAGGGAGCGCGTCCCGGGGGGAGAGGGGGCGCAGGGGGACCGCGCCCGCGCCCCCTGCGCTCGCCGCGCCCCTCTGCGCGCGCGCCCACCACCGCCCCGCGCGGATTCCGTCCTCCTCCTCCTCCTTTGAGGCTTCCTCCTCGTCGTCGTGCTCCTCCTCCCCGCCTCCCCCGGATTCCGAGTGCTTCCTCGAGATCCGCCGCGCGCCGCGCGGTCCGGAGAGGGAGGTGACCGGATCGAGTTTGGTTGGGAAGAAAGAGTGCAAAGAAATAGTGCAACGGAAAGAAATGGTGCAACGAGGAAGAAGAAGAGAAAAAGAAATGGTGTAATTTTCATCCAAATAGTATAATTTTAGTCTAAAAAGTATCATTTTCATCTCAAAGAGTGTAATTTTTGTCTCAAAGTTATTTAAAACAATGTAAATTTTTTTTAAAACAGTGCAACATTATTTTAACAGTGCAATTTTATTTTTTACTTTCTTCTTCTATGATTTTTGATCTTTCCTGTAGGAAAAAATATTATTTATTATTATTATTTTATTTTTTTTTCTCTTTATAATTTTTTTTTGTCACGACCCACCGCCCTCGCCGGAGTGTAACTATTTTTTTTCCCTCCCTCGCCGGCGTGCTTCTTGGCCCCAAGAAACACTTCTTCGTCGCCGACGGCGGCGGTGGGGACGGCGGGTGGAGGAGGGTCGGAGAGGTTAAAAAAAAAAAAAGAGTCGCGGCGCGGCGCGGCCTCGGCGGGGTCGGAGGCGAGGAGGGCGAGGGTTCGCGTGCGAGGGCGAGGGCGTGAGGGGCAGAGGCGAGGTGGGCCGTTTCCGCCTCCGCCTCCGCCTCCGCCTCCGGAGAGAAAAAAAAAGAGCGACAAAAAAAAAACGAGGAGAGAGAAAAAAAAGAGGAGAGAAAAAAAAAGAGAAGAGAGAAAAAGTAAGAAGGGTATTTTGGTCAGTTTGCTGAAAATCCGGACTGAATCTGCAAAATCGAATATAGCGATCCAATTTTGCAAAAAACCCAAAACTAATGGATTTTTTATGCAAAAAGGCCAAAAATTTTTATACTTAGATGTGTGAGTACGGGTGAAAACAAGGAAAAACGGTCTGATTTTTTACAAAACCATATGCACATTCATATCGAATGCAGGTATGTGTCGAATGCTATATTTTCGTGATCATATCGCTAAAAACAAATTCGGATTCAGATATGGATCAAATTTATATTCGGATATCATTCGGATAATAGAACATATACACATATAAATATAAATAAGAATTATCGCAAATAAGATACACAATACAACTAAAGTAATTGAACTTTGTATGCCTATTATTTATTCAATAAAATTTAATATTTAACAAACATAAATACAATTTTAACATAAAATTGATAATAAAATAAAAAAGGAAGAAAACAATAAAAAAAACTATTTTATTCCTTACAATATATATTAATATCTCTCTTATCTTCTAGGGATGAAAACAGTTGAATATGGTTGGATTTTAAAAAAAAAATCATATTCACATCCATATCTATTTTTGATTTTTCGGATGCGAATTCGAATACTAATATTCGCATCCAGTCTAATTCAGTGTTGGATTCGATCAGAGTTTATCCTAACTATTTCCACCCTATGTTTGAGTGTAATTTTTACACCTTATAAGTAGAGTGTGTAGGTAACATTTTTCAAAAAGAGCAGGCTAAAATGTATGGAGAGCCCTCCAACTATCGGCCATTTTTAAACAAAAATTGCTGCCAATACATTTTATTATACCATATAAATGTTACACCCGATGATCTAGAATTTTTTAGTTTTAAGCATTAAAAAAATAGTTGATATGATAAGTGAGTAAATTCTATCTTTTGAGAGACTAGAGTGTTTATTTTATATGGATAATCTAGATCAGGTGTACATATAGTATTGCTCCTTTGAAAATAAACCCGGCAACAAATTTTTTTTTTTTCCTTGCTTTTGAATTTTTTGGGCCATTTTGTAATAGATCCCCCCAAGTTTATTTTGATTAAAACGCCTCAAGTTTTTTTTTTTTTATTGAAACACCTCAAGAAGTTTTTGATTTCAACCAGAGTTACCCAATTCCATTCTTTGCTTCACCATAAATTTAATTTACTCATAACTTTACCAAAAATTTAATTTGCTTGTAACTCTACTTTTACTAAACGCCGTAATTTACTTTGCTTTAGGTGATGCCAGAATCAGTTACGGAAGAAAAAAAAAATAGAATAAAATAATTATAAATCAACTATTGTTAATTTTCTTCATCTTCTTATGTGTCAAGTGTAAATTTTTTTAATAAAGCAAACAAAAGAAAAATGAGATAACTGTATTTCCAAATCCATTGAGGTCGTATCAAACAAAGAGCAGTAATTATTTTTTCACCTAAAAAGGTGTATTTGTTTGACCAAATTTGCAGATGTTTTAAGTTGTTTTCAGTCTTCAATATCCATTTTCATTGTTTGTTTTATAGTCACTTCACTTTCGTTTAGAATTCAAACTTCTAAAATTCATATCTTTCTTATTTATCCTGTTAGAAGACTAATATTAAAAATACTTATTTCAAATTTCAAATTCTTTCAAATATACCGCTAAAGTTAAATTCTCTTATTGAACCGTTAAAAACAACTGTTATCTATATGAAATTACCATTTTGCCCTTTCCAATATATTCTTCTACCGTCAATAACTTTTCTTATTTGCCCTTAAGTTAGAAGCAACAAAAATATTTTAATTTTTTACCTTTTTAAATATACCATTCTACCGTCCCCGACTTTTCTTATTTGCCCTTAAGTTAGGGGCAAATAGTTATTTTTACTATTTTTTAACTATGGTAAAAATTTAACTCAAGTTTAACTTGAGATAACTTAACCAATACTAACAGCAGAAATATTTTTAAATAACGGAGAAATATATAAAAAATATATTTGAAGCAAAAAAAAGAATAAATAAGATATTTCAAAATTTTTGAAGGGTATATAAAAAATTATCCCAAAATTAAAATATTAACTTATCTCTCATGCATTCAGTTTTTACACTATTTGCTTCCTGTCAAACAAATAGTAAAACTGAAAGTACTAAGGATTCACAACTATACAAACACAGCTAAAAAAAAAAAAGTAATATTTACGTGAACTCTAATTCACCTGAAAGTCTACTTCAACCTGAAGTCGACCGCCAGTAAAATAAATGCCCTAAACTTCAACTCTTTCAACCTAAAAACCGCTTGTAGCGCCCAGGCAAATTACCACCTTTTCTTATTTATAAATAACTCTCTTCAGTAAAAGTAGATTGAGTGGTGAAATCAAAAGTATGATATGAGAAGGAAAAGGGAGATGGCATGTGTTGCAGAATCTCTATGAACTGCAACAGAAATAAGAAGCAAAAACATTCAGGAACCTGCTGCATTCATAATACCACCGTTTTAGTAAAGACTTCAGTTCATCCAGCAAAAGTCTGAATTAGCCAAGAAAGATAACTCAGCATTACAGACTACTGATTTCTAAAAAGAGTTTCGCAAAATACCTACATAAACAGTGCAACTTGTCGACAAGAAACAGAGTTATAAAATATTCCGAGGCGGAGGTAACAAAGATTTTTTTGGGGCCACTGAAGATCGAAAAAGTAATTCAACAACATAGACATTACTGAAGCATCATCTCTATTTCCCTACCCGCGAGGAAGCGAAGGAGCCAACGCAACCGGAGATGACTACCGCCTTACTGGAGGCACAGCTCCACGACCGGGACCGCCACGACCAGCTGCTTGCGCCTGCATGGAGACATGACGGGAAATGAGAAACAGTTCTGAGTACATTCATCCTCTAATCTTCAATGAGCTACTTACAAAGAGAGTAACACTATTAGTACCCGGTTGATATCATTTCCAAATGAAAAGGTTCCATCATTTTGGAGGAACTCTGAAGAGCCTCTGTTTATGTGATGATTTATGTCTTAAAGTAGCCGTTTTATGCACACAAAAAAAAAAAAATGCTGAAATTAAGATTGTCCAAGTGCTCCCTCCAAAAACCCTACTTTGGTGAGACAATTAACTTAGTTAATGGCTTCTTGTTTGTACTTAAAACTTTCTGAAGCTTGCTAGTTGACTTTCTTACTTTCTCTTTAACACAAAACTTGAATTCCCACAAAAGCGTGGAGAAGGTCCGACCATAAAACGACGTATGGCTTCTAGAATTTGAACATTTCTAGTTGATAACTGGACAACTTACTACATAGGAAAGGCTAAGAGTTGATCTGAAAATAAATACACATGAAAACCAGTCCCTCATGACAGGGAACACAATGCTTCCAATCAAAATTGAATTGCACTTAGAAAGGCGCATACTTAATTGTTCTTACTACATACTGCTAAGAATCTGAATATCTGATGCAAATCAGTTGCAAATCTTGCTAATTAAGCCACCACGAGGGGATGAATCATTACAAACTTGGCTCGAAAGATAGCATTATTCAAATAAAATAAGGTGTCTGCAGTATCGGGGATGGTCTTCATAACATGTCAATAGTAATGCACCAAATTCAGTTGCTGGTAAAAGTGCTTCTGTTCCATCATGCAAATTCAGCTAATCAGGAAAATAAGACATCACAGGGGACCAAATCATTATTTTCGAATCCAATAGAAAGGATCGGACCACTCAACTAAAGCATAGTATCTACACTGCGATGGTAATTTCATACAGTTCATTATTCAACTGAAAGTTCTAAAACTAGAGAGCAAAGGAAAAGAGGCTGTTCAAACACCAGCAACTGCATGAAGAAGCCCAACCTCATTCATGGGGATCATAGAGGAGACCATTACCAAGATAATCTTATGAAATTGTGACTCAAATTGCTCTTACCTCTTAGTTCTGTGCCTTTTGACAATGCAAATTCAAAGAAATGAAAATTTTTACATGACGTAGTAATAAATATATCACGACCGACATGGAAAAAATTGAAGTTTAAAAAGCAGTAAGTAGAGACAGGACAAGAATATGGAAGAAAATATTTTGAATAAAAGCCCAATAACAAGAGACAATGACGAAAACCTACACGATTGACATATAAGAATGAAAGACCTACTATATATCATGATAATTTTGCAACTGTATTTACATGGACAATTTATGTAAGCCTTTGAATCTCCAAAAATACTATCAAAACAAAGGCTATTTAGCAAAAGATAGTGGCTTGAATTTTCCTATCAAACTGAATACGTTGAAGAATTTTGCACGGATCATAGTAACATAAAAGGAACAATCAGTTGAGAAAAGAGAATTACCCTAGCACGCATAGCAACAGCACGTCCACGGCCAACTCCAATAGCTGAGCCTTTTCCCTTCATAAGAGAACAAAAAAAATTCTCTCTTAGAAACTTAAAATAAAATGCATTACTTACAAATGAGGAAGGCAAAGATATACCTTAATTCTTGCATCCAATCGCTTGAACATGGGAGCATTTTTCAGCATATCAGGAATTATCATAAATCTGCAAAAGAGAAATCATTTAAACAATCATCTTGGAAACAAACATTTGATAATTCAGGGTATAGTGAACATACCTGACTTTGCTGCCTCGGATAAACACATGCTCAAGTTGTGAGACTTTTCCATCCTATCATGGAGAAGAAAGAAGTTTAATTAAGATTAAAAAAACTGATTGTAAGGCATACAAGCATTTGTATCTATTCACGTTGAAGCATTAGTGTAGTTGTGGCTTATTGAACTGCTATTTGAGTTGTGCATATGTAAACCCCCTAAACAGCTTCCCTCTATAGCAAAAGCAAAAGCTAAAAATAGGAGCTTCTGCTTTTCATGTTAGGAGCTTCTGCTTTTCATGTTCAGGATCAGATTTTACCTACCCACCATAGTAGAAGCTCTAGACTTCTCTCTTTGCCAAAACACTCTACTCGAGATAATAGCATCCAAATCTAAGCAAATCCAGGTCAAGCCTATTTTTGGGCCAGAATAATTTTGCCTGATCCAAGCCCGGCCCAACCTGAAAGATTTATATACATTTTAAGCCTAGTAGGGTCAGGTATACTATAAAATCTCCAGGAGAGCCAGCTCAGGTACTCAATATTAGGCCAGGTTGAGTCAACCAAAGAAACAAAAAAACTCAAGGCCTAACTCGGCCCTGAATCAGGCCATGCCAAAGCCAACTGGCCAAGAACGGGGTCAATCAGGCCTTGTTGGGTGGATCGGGCTTGGTTTGTTCAGGCCTGTTAACAGCTAAAAGTAGGAATTACAAAAGCAAGGACAAACAGGAACTTAGTCTATAAGTGCAAGATGTAAGCCACAACTCAGTTGTAAAGCCAAAGACACAGTAACCCGAAAATAATGAGAAAGACAAATAATAGTTGAATGTATCTTTACAAAGAGACGGAGATCAGTACACACAGCAAGCATAGGGTGTTGTATAGTTCTTTGAGTTTCAGAATTTAGAATAAGAAACGAGACTACATACAACAGTTAGCTGCACTTCACAATTTAGGACCTTTCAATTGAGCATCCAGGTCTGGTCTAGGTATTTATGCTACCCTACCGAAACTTACAGCTGACCCAAAACTCAATAAATATAGCGTATAGCAGAGGACTATAATTATGAGCAGATGTAGTTGACACACAATATAGTCATGAACTATACATGTCCTACATTTATACACAATAATACATACATAGACACATACATACATGCATAGATAATGCGTATAAGTAGTTGCTTTTAATCTCAATTAGGTACTACTGCAATCTTATATATTAGACAGCTGAACACAATACTCTGAAGTTCAATTTCAGCCCTTGCATCATCTCTATTTACTCATGTATTTTGCATGCACCAAGTATTTCGCTGATTTCATTAGGTGTTTATAATAACTTTACTATTCTAAAGCTTAACTGAGCATATAGTATAGTACGATTATAGGTCTAAATAGCCTCACAAAGATCAAATCCGTAAGACACAATCTCAATAAAGAGTAGGGCAAGGTGGATCCTCACTTAAAACCTCACCTGAAGAGCCAATGTGCTCTACAAGTTTCCAATCAACCCTAGCTTGACAAAAACATATCGATGATATCACATTATTTGGGGCTAACCTGAAGGAAATAAGATCACGGTAGGCCAAAACCAGTCCCACCTTAACCCAATACCACCATAACAATAACTTATCAAAACTTGTTGATCCATTATAGACGATGAAAAATTTAAACATTTGCTATAGTTATTAACAGGTAGTATCACCTATTTGCTATATCCATTGGCTGTTGCTTTTTTCTTTATAGCCAGAAAAAGTTCAGCTTGCATAATCCGCTTGAAACATATCCTACAAGCTCGAAATTCGAAATTGCCAGAGTCCGTAGAGATGCTAAATGGTAGAGGCGTCCACTGAATGAATCAGGCCAGGACCAAAATTTTATTGTGGCAATTGTGGGCAAGGTTTCAAGCCCAGGTCAAGCTTGATGCAAGCCCAAGGATGTGACACCCAAAAGCAACCACAGGCCGGTAATATTCAAACGAGCTAGACTAAAGTTCAATACTCAATGTTTCTTTACCCCAAGCCCAACCTGCATTCATTTGATTTCTAAAATATGCAGCCAAAACGAGGAGGGGGGGAAATGCTCAAGTCCATGTTATTTCTCACTGGGCCATTGAGCTTCTTGGCTAGCCTGCCAAATTCATCTTTTCGCCCTTTGTTTTGCTTCGACTACTGTCTCCCTATTGTTAAGTGATGCTCATGCTTATTACACAATATATTAGCAGAACAAAAGAATAGCTTGGGATGTTAGATTTTGTTCCATAATTACAAAACTAATTTGAAGTCAACTTTATCTTGCAAAAGAAAGAAATAATAATAATTGCTCCATTGCCTAGAGCTCTTTCTTTCAAAAATGCGAGGCCACCATCTTCAAGCATTATGTAGTTACTTTCCTTCAGTAGCAATTTAAAGACAAAAGGTTGAAAGAGAAAAAGGCCTTAGTAAAAGAGTGCACGTCAAGTCACAAATTAGCTATGAGATTAAAATCTATAGTTAGGAATAGTAGGGTCAGAAGCTCCATAGAAGCAAAGGCCAAATTTATTACATGCTCGATCGAAATAGTCCTCTTATAAATGCGTGCTTAGTTTCTTGCCTTAGAAATTACAAGCAAAAGGGATCTACATGCACTACTTATGAGACCGGTTGGCAGGTATGATGATGCAAATCATAGGTTGCAGACTAACAGTTTCTTGAGCTCGCACATCCAATAATCGATAGAATTTTTCCGAAAGTATTCCTAGACAAGAGAACTCACTAGAATAAGGACAGATCATAACTCACATAGGAACATTTATATCAAAGACGTACAACTAGAAAACCCAAAGAAAAAGAAAAAGAGAAAGAAAAAGCGATTCCGAGTCCCGACATGATTAATGCTCCACAAGAAATCACTAATCTCAAAGTTTTGGACATAAAAAAAACAGTTGTCAGGTGCAAGGCTAAAATCGACGCAATTTTTTTATGCAGGGAGGGTGATTGAGACACGGGCTAACGTGCAAAGAAAGTTTTCGTTTTGTATCTTAGCCTAAATAATAACATTTGCTAGTGTTATGTGTTATTCTCTACCACTAAACACAAAACTCGGAACTTGTGAGCAACTATGAATCTAGAACTATTGTTCTGAAAACAGATGAATGGCAAAAGAGTTTTCCATATTTTCGGGAAAACATCCATTTTCATTTATCAATTTTTTTGGGGGTGGGGGGCGGAAAATGCAAGCTAAAAACTGTAAACTGAAAACAATTCTCTTCCCTCTCTCTTTCTCTCTTCATTTTCTTCTCCATTAAAACAAACACATACGCTTGAAACATAATTTCAATTTTTGCCAGAACAAATGCCGATAAACATAAATTCTATTTTTTTTTTTTTTTTTTCATGGAAGGCACTTTTTCCTCGAAAACTATTTTTTCACAAATCGTTTATTGTGCGAGCAAACACCACCTAAGCCCCTTACCCTTAACCATTAAATCTAGGAATAATAGCATGTTAAGAACATCAAGAAACCAAAGTAAGATTAATTGAGCACATATCTAAAGCAAGAAGAAGAACATCTCTAAACCCTAAAATCTTTTTGGAGAAGGAGAGAAGGTGGTGGTGACCAGGTGGGAAGAGAAGGGGGATGAGGGAGGGAGGGAGGGAGGTCTCTACCTTGGCGGTGTAGGCGATGGTCTCGAGCTGGCAGTTCCAGTTGTCCTCGCACTCGATCATGTTGCCGCGGTAGACCTCGCCGCTCTTCATCTCCACCGTCACCACGTGCCCCGCCGCCTCATGCAGCAGCTTCACCGGAATCCCCAGGCTCCGGCTCATCTTCCTCCCCCCCTCTCTCTCTCTCGCTCTCTCTCTCCCCTTTGGGTTTTTCTTTTTTCTTTTCCGAATAATGGCTTTGGCTTTGTTGGGAGGCCTTGGAGAAAGGGTTGGCTTTCCTCTTAAACCCTAGACTAGAAGGAGCCGAGCCACGGGAGGGAAGAAATAATTTCCTGCAGCGCCTTTTTTTTTTTTTTTTTTTTTTTAGGCTAAATTACATAAAATCCTCCGTCAATATTCGTTTTTTTATTTTTTTTCTGTTATTTAAAAATCTATATTTTACCGACTTAAAAAATAAAAAATATTCACATGAGGGTACGGTGTGACAAAATAACCAAAATACTCTCATCTTCTTCATCTCCTCCTCCCCAATCTTGCTCATCCTGCATCCCGCACCCTCGCCCACACCTTGACCCCAACTCCGACTTCGTGTGAGGACGAGACGGCCGAGGGCGAGACGGCGGCCTAGGGCATATGTATGGGCATAGATGAGGGTTTTAGGGATATTTTGGGTATAAAAAATAATATATAAACGGAACCCTAACGGAACACTGACGGCGGGGGGCGAAGTGAACATTTTTTATTTTTTAATGGGGCAAAGTGTAGGTTTTTGAATGACAGGGGGGAAAGTGAAAAAGCGGGTATTGACAAGAGGGTTTCTGTAATTTAGCTTTTTTTATATAATAATCTTATAAAAGTTTTAATTTGTGAAATGATTTTTAAAAAAATTTTATTTGGCCAACTAATATTCTTTTTCCCAACACAACATACGAAGAACCCGGCGAATCATTTACTGTATTATTATTAATTTTTTTTCTAAGAAAAAGACGGTACATAATTCACCATTTTATAAATTTTAAAGACGGCAAATAATTCACGTCTCCAATTGCTCTTCCATCTTACAGCTGAGTTGGACAAAATATGACTATTTGGCCAAATAAAATTTTTACAGAATCATTTTGGCAAATTATAAATGTTTAAATTGTTAAGTTGAAAAAAAAAAAAAAAATTCTTTTCGGAGTTGGTCCATAACGTAACCCAAAAAAAACTCACAATTTATTTGAGAATGCTATTTGCACATCTAAAAATAGGATACACTCATCCACCCAAGAGCTTATATAATCCTTTTATCTGTCAATATTAAAAAAATTGATAAGATCAATATTAAGGCATTAGCTCTTGGAGAAAAAAAAGTGTAAATTTTATACAACCTTTTGAATGTACAAATAGTATTGCTCAATTTTAGTCAGTAAAAACTCTAAAATCATAAAAGTTTCTCTATTTCTAATTTATCATTCACAATTACAAATAATTTTTTTTTATCACGTACATATTTAATTTACTATAATCAATCTTTTGGATTAAATTTTATTTAAGTTATCAATTTATCTTTGATAAGTGACTGACATAAAAATATATTTTGTAGAAACGTCTTAGAATTAGTTTAACTTATTAAATTTATAGCTCACTACCCCAACATTAAGATATTTATATATACCAGCTGGATTTTAAAATATTAAAATCTAATATACGAACAGTAGTTCTATTGTGGCCTGCCACAGAACTATTGTTTTCATTAATTTTATTAGATTTTTATTAATAAGCACATGATAGTCTTGAAGTGATAAACTATAAGAAAACTGTGATATAGAGGTATTTAACAATGTTGCTATAAAGGTTAGAAAAGTTGTTAAAACTATTAGTAATATTTGATATTTTGTATTGCCCACCCCTCTTTCTACTCCTACAAACCACCTTTCAACGAATCAGACAGTGTCCATTGCAAAATTAGTCCCTCTTTTCCAAAAAAAGGGCCTCCGGAGCACTTCGAATCGTCGTATTATCCATTTGAACGCTCTAAACATCAAAAAATAGTACAGAGGCAGATTTGATCGGACCGAGTACACAAGTACCAATCTGTCTCCTTGAGAAAGAAGTTTAGCTTGCCATCCTTCGATCTGTTTCTCAATTTTACTTAAAATGGGCCATCAGTCCTCCTTTCGTAGGCGTCCCACCGTAAGAGGAAGACCGAAATATCGGATCGGGAAAGACCCCAACTTACAACCTAAAGTCTCTGCCAGCCTTTCTCCTGAAGCGACCCCTCTACCCAGGTAAAATAACTCGGATTTACTCCTGTTTATCTTCATTTTAGACGTCCACTCAAACAGTTGCCACATGAAAAGAAGGTATCGCACCTGCCTTCCCTCGGCTTCACAGAAAAAGATTGTGTCATCGGCATACTGAATGATGACTACCTTGCTTTCCTAAGTTGGGCCGACCCCCCTTAGCAGGTTGTTGTTTACTACTCTTTCCATCAGTCTCGCCAACCCTTCTGCCACCAAAAAGAAGAGAAAAGGAGACAGAGGGTCCCTGGCGTACGCCTCTTCTAATTTTGATCCATTTAGAGAGGGTCCCATTAACTAGAATAGCAACTTTGGCATTGGAAACGCATTGGTCGATCCAACCGCACCACTTTTGATTGGCCCCTAGCTACTTCATGACCTTTCTTAGATAATCCAAATTCACTCTATTGTACGCCTTCTCGAAGTCAACTTTAATTCCGACACATTCTGCTCCCATTTTTGAACACCAACTAACCACTTCACTAGCCGTAACGTATGAGTCCAAGATCAACCGGCTTTTTAAAAAAGCGGCTTGAGTGGGGGATATGATCTCTTCCATAACGCCTTCGAATCTATTTGCAAGCACCTTAGAGATGATCTTTGGGACACTTTTGATAAGGCTGATAGGTCTAAAATTATTTCCAGATTTAGCCCCCTCTTACTTGGGGACTAGACAAATATAAAGTAGTCCAAAGGCCCAGAGTTCAAAGTACCTTCAAATAATTTCTGAAAGATATTACAAAGGTCGACTTTAACCACCTCCCAGAATTTCTGGTAGAACCTCAAGTTGAACCCGTACGGTCCCGGTGCCTTATCGCCTCCTAATTGGAAGGCTACTTTTCTAATCTCCTCCATGTCAAAAGGTGCGGTAAGGAGCTCCGAACTCAATATAGGTCTATCAGGAAAAATATTTCTCCAATCCCCGAAAGTTGAGCTACCTGAACTATTTGGGGTGAAAACTTCCTTAAACTTATTAAAAAAATAATCCTTTTTATTTTCCTCCCTATCAATTTTCCTACCATCGTCCTCTACTATGTCTATAGAGTTTTGCCTTCTTCTTTCATTTGCTACCGAGTGAAAAAATTTGGTATTACCATCCCCTTCCTTCAACCAATGCTGCTTGGCTCTAGTTTTTCACAAAGTCTCCTCCTCTGCCACAATAGTCAATAGTTGTTTCTTGAGCTGTTTTCGCTTTCGTGTTGCCGCAGATTGAGACTAAACCTTTCCTCCAAAATGTCCAACTTTTGTATCTCTTTGGTAATTTCTTTCTTTGCTTCCGTGATATTATAGAAATTAAAGAGCACCACTCATTGATCCTCTTACGGCGGTGCCTTAATTTGGCCGCGAAAGTGAAAATACTTGACCTTTTCCACGGCACTTTATTCTACCAAACAGGCATCTTTTCAATAAAATCTTCTCGTAATAATCAGACCTTCTCAAATCTGAACATACGGTTCCGCTTTCTTTTGCATGTAGAGAGTAGTAGTGGTGTATGATCAGACGTAACTTGCAGCAACGCCAGCACCTTGGATAAAGGAAAGACGTGATCCCATTCAGTGGATATTAGAAATCTATCAAGCTTGGCTAAGGTCAGATCGCTTTGCATATTAGACCACGTGTAATTTTGGTTACCTATCGGCATATCTATCAACTCCAGCTCATTTATAAGTTTCGTGAACATAACCATCAATCTTCCGCTCCAACTGCTACCCTTTCTCTCTTGCAAATATCTGGTTAAGTTGAAGTCTCCGCACATTATCCACAGGCCGCTACATACTCCTTTAAGAGCGGTAAGTTCGCTGCATAAATCCTCCTTTCCTTCCTATGAGGTTGGACCGTAAACGTTTGTCAAGTAAAATTGAATTCCGCTAGTGATGTCTTTCAACCGGGTGGTAAGGGAGAAATTTCTCACTAAAACTTCCGAGCACGAGAACTCCTTAGAGTTCCAATAGGTGATAAGTCCCCACGACACCCAGTCTGATTTAATATAGTGACATTTATCCGTGTAAGAACCAGCAAAAGACCGCAGAAAAGAGCGGAGAGATTCCTGAAAGCAAAGTACAGCCTTCCTAAACTTCGAAGTTACATTCCTAACGAGACCCCGTTTGCCTGGGTCGTTAAGACCTCTTACTTTCCAACTACAAACTTGAAGCATAAGGAAAGATACAACGACATGACAAGCCGCGATATCCTAATAAATCTAAGTAGAAGTACACAAAAAACGTCCAAAAAGTTGCGCGCATCAGCGTCATTCAGAGAGATCCCACACTTTTCGCTTTTGCTTTTGATTTTCCTTCGTGCCGGTTGATTTGGTCCATTAATCGAGTCTGAAGTGCTATACCCCCTAGGCTCTTGCGAAGTTTTTTCAAATGTTTCGAGTTGACCCCTTTCCTAAGAGTGGCCTTGCACGCTATTGCTCTTTCCAACATCGGATTCTTCGCCTGGTTGGCCAAACGAATACTCTTCCTAGGGGAGGAAGACCGTCGATCCTGTACAGTCCATCCTAAGGGTCCTTAGCAAGCGAAAGACACTCGTCCATGTTACTCAGGATCCACGATGGTTCGAATTGAGCAGATTTAGTGCCTTGCTTCGGAAGTCGCCTCATTGTATACTAGCGATCCGACCAAAGCAGAGAGATGTTGCAGTCCTTGATGGTGCTACAGATAGTGTATAAACCAACCATCAGCTTGTGAACTAAGTTTAGCCAACCAGTATGCCATGTACCAAGCCCTACATCGCTGAGAGAAGTATCCAGAAATAAGTGAAGGGCCCAGTCGCAACCTTGGGCCAAAAGTCTCCCCCCGTTGAGGCAGGTAATAGAGAAAAAACGGGCTCCAGATTGGGCCACAACGAGACCAGGCCTAACCTGCTGGGCTTGGATTTAATTATCAGAGGGAATTCCAAGTCAAAGCAGACCGACTGGTCACCGCTAACTTCTGTGGCCCGTTCTAGAGTTGACCAAGGACGACATGGGGCGAGGCCCTAAGCTCAGCCTGAGTCCACTTGCTCAGCCACTCGACAGAAGCTGAACTCTAGGTTCTCAACCTACGATACTCCAATTTGTAGCCGCCTACAGGTCTCCTTGGTGCCGCTTTGCCCATCCCTACTATAACCCGTATGGGTTTCCCAAGAAGCGGGCACTCTGAACAAGAGCCGCCTTCCTTCCCCACTTTGGAGCCAGTAGGATGATCACCAGCATAAGGGTCAGAAGTGATTTCAGGCTCCACTCCAGCCAGCGATTCGAGCCGGTCACCCCTCGGTTCCTTCCCTCTTCGAAAACTCTAAAACCTTAGCTAAGTTTGAGACTTTACCAAATCCATCCACCTTGCAATTTTCGAGAGAGCCAATGGTCCATTAGGCGATTCCACCCTTCGGACTGGAATTGCCGATGTCCGAACATCTGGGGGGCCCTACAGAGACTGACGGGAAAAGTAAAGCACTCCACGAGGTCCCGCCGGTAGCACACCAGGCTTTGACCTCGCCGGAGGACGTGGAAGAGCACCTACTACCTAGTAACGATGGTACTCTCGTCCGCCATTTATCTTGAATCTCGAAAGAGTTTCAAGTATTATCTTGCCCTGAGGAGTCACACACTCCACATACGCTGTCGCCCACGTCCCCATCGACATTACGGATCCACCTAGCCAATTGACACCCCAAAGGATTCGTTTGGTCACCCCCTTCATTCGGATCTTCCCAGCGAAAGGTGTGCCGCGGTCGTCCCACCAAAAGGTGCGGACCTTTCCAGTTGAACGATTACAGGGAGAGTGATATCCCATATTGTGATTGCCAGATTCTTAGGTATGTCAGCGAGCTCGTCCACAGCTATCTGGCATCTAAAGCCAATGAGATCGAACAAGTTACGGCTATTATCGTCCGCCCGTAATAAACGGTCGAATCCATTGACAATGAAAGCCACTCGACTTTCTGAGCAGCACTCATACGACAAATTCACCAGTTTGATCCATGCTTTGTAAATAATACGAGCGCGGGTAGCATCTCTATACGGATTCCATACGTAACACCGGAGTTGACAGTGTGGGAATTGAACAGTCCCCCTACTAACCAAATCCTCTGGGCGAACCCATTGTGGCAGGAAGATAATATAGTCCTTCTTTCGGTAGCGTGTGACTAGAAAATCGTTGGAGAAACCTCCGTAATGGTTCGGTAAATCATCCGCAAATGTGCCCTATGGAAATTGCCTAAGGTTGGCCGGTCCAATGACATTGGCGAGCACCTTCCGGCACTACTGCTGTCGGGTGTGGAATTCTTCCGTGAAGGGGACGAAGAACTTCATAGTGGGGGGGGCGAAACCTCAAAGCTCCTTGCATCTTAGGCAACTACAGACTACTAAGAACTCGACAATTTCGGGCAAGACGATCGGTTTTGAAGCACCGGGCACACCAGAGCAGATCTCTGTAGTTAAAAGCACCAAGTGATCCCTTGCCAGGCATCCGAAGCACCTTGCCCCCGAAGTAGCTTTGTTCCTCAGTGAGAGGCCAAGAGGTCGCTTTAGGCACTTCGGTATAGAGGATGAGATGGAGCGCTCCTAGTGTACTGGATGCTTGAGCAACACCTCTTTATAGGACCGCTTGGAAGGAATCTTCATTGCTGACACTAGATCCTTCAAACTCCATTGTGCAAAGAGATGCCCCTTGTAGCTCCATTCCTCAGGAAGGGAGGGAGGGAAGCTACTATGGCTGATGGTCGAAGGAAGGTCTCCAACTAAAGGACAGCACAAGCTTAAGGTATTATCCTTTTGATCTGCTCAGGATACCCTGCTATATGTCTTCTTGCCCTTGTATGCACCGTCTTCTTTAGTCACCTTAGATTCCTTGTATAGAGGAGAGGCCTCCAAGTTTCCTACTTCATGCAACTTCGATTTCAGCTTAAAGAACCACTTTTTTAGCTCCAGGTCAAGCACTGATGCTGAAAGCACACCGCCTCTCTCCTTGGGAGACGTCTTCTTGGAGGACCCCTCTGCACCATGTCTAATCAGGCATCCTCTCCCTAGTTTCAAAGCATGGGAGGAGACCTTTGATGTTACCGCTGCAAGATGATGGGTTTGTAGTAGGGAAGGTATCAGATTACCCGGCCTAAGACTCTTTCTCTAACTTCTTTGTCCAAATCTAGGACAGTCACCACCAACTATGTAGCCGTTCTTCACCTTCCACCTCCCCTTCCTCTCCATCTTAGTCCATATCTCGAGCTTACGCAGTGCGATGTGCTCGGAGGCGTCGGTGATGCTCATGAAGGTCTTGACCGCGTCCTGCGGCGGCCTCGCCATTGTCGCGAGCGCGATTTGATGCTCGGTGAAGGGGCACGCTAGGGTTTTGTCTCGGTGGAAAAGATAACGAGTGGCGAGACGTGCGAAGGAGAACAAACAAGCAACGTAGAGAGAGAGAGAGAGAGAGAGAGAGAGAGAGAGAGAGAGAGAGAGAGAGAGAGAGAGAGAGAGGAATCTAAAGAGGAGTGTAGTTTTTTTTTAGGAATATAAAAATATTTATATGTAAGCGAGCTTCAAATATAAACAAATACTTTGCCATAATTCTATCGTTGATAAGTTTCATACAAACTTTCTGTCACACCCCGGGCTCTTGCGGATGCACTCCAGTAGCGTGCCCCGTATCCGCCATGTGCACAACAAGGGCCACAGACACACACAAAACGACAACAACACCAGATCAACTCATATAAACAATAAGAATTTTTTATGAGTAACGGTTATAATATCAAGGTTTTGGGGTTTCTCCAACAAGGTTTTGGGGTCGCAACAATTGCGCGACGGAGCCGCCTTCTCATAGTTGCCAACACGATCCTCCCATAAAAAAAATTTGTACTGAAGTCCTTCATACAAGCAACAATTGCGAGAAATACCAATAACAAAATAATTTATGCATGCGGTTAGAAATCTAGGTGCAAGTAAGTGCTGAAACCAACTCTCCACTAGTTAACTTTCATATTGGGCCGGACTGAAAAATATGATTGAATCCAAATGAACCGAATTGGACCCGCTAATTCACCATCCCTTGTCTTCCTCTTTCCCCTCCCTCGCCGAGTCGCCGGCGCCGAAAATATTTCTAACGCGAGGAATAACGTCAAACACCTCGAGCTCGAGGGGGCAGAAAGAAGAGACAGAAGGGGAAGAAAAACCAAAAAAAAAGAAGAAAAAAACAAAAATGCGCCCTTTCCCGGCTGCCTGGTGGAGCAAATCCCCCCTCTCCCACCCTTTCCGGACGCCTTGCTCCTCCTCCTCGTCCGCGTGGTACTCCCAGTCCACGTCCCTCCCCCGGAAGCTCCAGCGCGTCCGCGACCACTCCTTCGACGGCATCATGGACGTCCAGAAGAAGTCCCGCGTGGCCCTGGCCCTCCGCTCCCTCCTGCTCTCCCACGGCGGGCCCTCCGCCTCCCTCCCCGTGGCCCGCCTCGACCTCCTCGCCCGCCGCCAGCTCTCCCTCCCCTCCCTCTCCGCCCCGCGCTTCCTCCTCCGCCACCCCCACGCCTTCCACCTCTTCCTCCACCCCGTCCGCCGCCTCCTCTTCGCCCGCCCCTCCCCGCGCTCCCTCTCCCAGCTCTCCCTCGAGTCCCGCGCCCTCTCCGCGCTCCTCCCCTCCGCCCTCCTCCGCCTCCGCCGCCTCCTCCTCCTCTCCTCCCCCCTCCGCCGCCTCCGCCTCGACCACCTCCGCCTCCTCCGCCGCGACCTCGGCCTCCCCGACGACTTCGAGCAGTCCCTCATCCTCTCCCACCCCTCCCTCTTCCGCCTCTCCGTCTCCCCCGACGCCGACGCCCCCCGCTCCAAGTACGTCGAGTTCCTCCCCCACCACTCCGACCCCCCCGACCTCGCCGTCCCCGCCGTCGACCGCGCCCGCGAGCGCCACTACCGCGCCGCCGCCGCCGCCGCCGCCGCCGCCGAGGAGGACGCCCGCTTCGCCTTCCCCGTCCGCTTCCCCCCCGGCTTCAAGATCGGCAAGTTCTTCCGCATCGCCGTGTGGAAGTGGCAGCGGCTGCCCTACTGGTCCCCCTACGAGGACGTGTCCGGCTACGACCTCCGCTCGCTCGAGGCCCGCCGCCGGATGGAGAAGCGCGCGGTCGCGACGATCCACGAGCTGCTCTCGCTCACCGTCGAGAAGCGCACGACGCTGGAGCGGATCGCCCAGTTCCGGCAGGCGATGGGGCTCCCGAAGAAGCTCAAGGAGTTCCTGCTGCAGCACCAGGGGATTTTCTACGTGTCGACGCGGGGGAACCAGGGGCAGCTGCACACGGTGTTCCTCAGGGAGGCGTACCGGAAGGGCGAGCTGGTCGAGCCGAACGAGCTGTATCTGGCGAGGCGGAAGTTCGACGAGCTGCTGCTGATGAGCCCTCAAAAGGCCAACTTGGAGCGGATGATGACGAGTATGGGGAGGGAATGGCGAGAGGTGGGCGACAGCGGCAGTGGCAGTGGCGGTGGCGGTGCTGTGAGTGGGGATTTCAGGGATGATGAAGATGAGGGCAGCGGCTCGGACTCGGGGGTTGAGTCTCAGTATATCGACTGAAGAATGCCCGCTAACTGTTTGGTTAAAGGGCTGACTGATCTGCCTTCTTGGAAGAGGAATGCAAGATGGCAATTTGGTTCGAAGGGATTTGTGATTGCAATTTGGATTCGGAGGGATCTCTTTTTGATCATTCTGAAGAGATACGAGCAAAGAAACTCCTTCAAGTCGGAGTAAATGGTTCGAAATGGAAGAGGGTAGCCGCTCTCTTCTGCAATGGACGAGATTCATGCCTCAGCAAGATACTTTCTTGTTTGACAATTCATCATGAAACGGTCTAAATGCTTCGACTAAGGATTTTGGGGATGATTGAAGATAAGGGAAGTGATTTGGATTCAGGGTTTGAATCTCAGTTTGTTAAGGGAGTGCTCACCAACTGTTTGGTTAAATGGCTCAAACATCTGTCTTTAACGAGAAAGGCAAGATAGCAATTTTGGCTCAAAGGGACTCCCGATTGCAATTTAGATTAATATTTGAAGAGAAATAAGCAAGGAGCTCTTGAAGTTGGAGTAAATAATTTGAGACGGACTTGAGGGATGCTACTCTTTTCTGTAATGGATCAGATTCATGCCTCAATAAGATGCTCTCTTAGTGTCTTGTTTAATAATGCATCATGAAATGGTAGAATTGATCTATTTTTAAAGACTAAACGCTAGTTGGCAAAGACTTTGGGGGATGCTTTTCAGGTGGAGGCTGTCGCACTATCTTGCCGACTACTTATGCTTGGTTGCGAAGTGTTTTTGTAAGTTCACCGGAACACCAAATCATATTTATCTCTTTTATTGCTAATTGATGAGCTGAAGTTATCTTGTCAAATGAATAATTTGCAATATTGTTGATCCTTTTTATTTATTTCTTACTCAAACTGACAGTTGCTCTGTGAAATATGTATCCATGCTTGGGTTTCTCCGTACTTGAGCATCAGTTTTTCTAATTGACTTGTTATTCTTTGTGAGCTCATCCACTTTCTATCAGCAATGAATACATGTGTTATTGCTTCTTAGTATTTTCTGTGATCTATTAAACCATGATTTACCGCAGTTTCTAGGAATTTGTTGTTGTGACTTGATTGGTTATATCAGAACGCTGATCAAATGGTCCTGCAGTTGAAATTTTCTTTTATCTAATGGTCAATTTGGTAAGTGAAAAGAAGTTGCTTGAGATGAGCTATTTCATATCAACTAATTTGTAGTTTCTCGACATGAAGAGATCTGTTTTTTTTTTTTTTTTTTTTTTTTATTTTTCTTTTTTTGGTTTGACTTCTGCTTCAACTATTTGTAAGTTGACTAGCACAGAGTCTTGTGAATCATATCTTAGAACAAAACTACTTGTAAGTTCGACTAGTTTGAAATCTGCATAAATCATCAAGTCTTATAATAAACTTGGGGAGTCAAAATACACTGAATGTAATGAGACACAGTTAGGCACCTGGCTGTAGCTTTTTTTTTTTGGGAACTAATTTGTTAGTTTTGAAATTCACAAATGATAACAAGTTGATATTGGCCTAATTCTTGATCAGAATTTGAGGATATCCTTGGGAGATCTCCTACCTCAAAACATAAAATTGAGTTTTTGACATTGATGGTTAGATGTAAGCCAAATTCATAAGATAAAGGTTGACTTATCAGAAGGATGCTGTTGCACTATTCTGCTTGGTTGCAAGTGTTCTTGTTAGTTCACTAGAACACCAAATCATATTTATCTCTTTTATTGTTGGTCTGTTTTATTCATTTTTCATTCAACCTTACAGAAGCTTTGTGAAGTATGCATCCAGGCTATTTTTGCATTTAGTCCCCTCAAAAAAAATTATTTTGTAAATGATCCTGTCAAAATTATAATGTAGAAATGGCCCTATATTGTACACGTAGGGGCCATGTGAAATATTTTAAGTGAACACGGTGATTCATTTTATATACTATCTAAACATGGTGAATGAATGACCGTGTTCACTTAAAATATTTCTCTCTTATCCCACACAGTGCCTAAGTGTACAAATATAGGGTCATTTTTGCATTTATAATTTTAGTAGGGTCATTTGTAAAATAAATTTTTTTAAGGGACTAAATACAGAAAAAGTCCATGCATCCATGCTTGGGTTTATCTGTATTTGAGCATCAAATTCCTAATTAACATGTTATTCTTTGTGAGCTCGTTGATTACTGCAGTTTCTAAGGACTTGTACATATGTAAAAGCGCATAAAGTGTACCTAATAGTGCCATTAGACTATTACATCATTCCTATTGCTTGTGAAACATTAAATTAGTCCAAGGTACAGAGGAGAGGCATGAATTGGAGTCTCTTATCTTATGATTCGAGATTATTTTGAATTATTGTGTCTAAATATTTAGCCGCATATCATCTTTTGAGGTGAACTTGTCCCCTATATGAATGCAGTCGGGTATTCTGGGAGCTCAAGTAGACCCTTGGATATTAGTGAGTTGCTTCTTGAAGTCTAATTAGGCCTTTAGGTGCAAGCCTATAGAGGATAAGCTATAACTTCAAAGGAATTTAGTCAGATATCAATAGATAATAAGTCTAGAAAATGCAGCACGCCGATAGTTTTTCATGCGAATTTTCCTTCCTGTTGAGAAAGTAGGCTTCGTCTGGTTTCAATGAAACCTAATAAGTCCTGCTTGATAATCTGCTGTGCAGGCCAGTGAAAGCTGCGATTTGATCTTAAGGGACCCAAAATTAAGTATCAGATATTTCAAGTCACAATAAAATTTTTCAATATATATGAATCTAAATAAGAATATAACAATTGGGAAAATCTATATAGTAATAAAGAAGCTGTGGGAATTTGAGGCCAATGATGGGTGATTGGTGGTTTTGTTCGCTAAGTGATGAAGAGGCAAAAATTTTAGTAGTTCTACAGTGCCAAAAGTTTGGTTAGGCTACAATTTGTGTTCGAAAACTTGAAGCTTTATTTAATTAATTAATTCCATCAATTAAGCAACTTCTCATGTCTATTGGGGTCTTTGTATAGGATAACCATAAGGAGATGCTGATTGACAGCCACCTAAATTTCCTTGTTTATCCAATTAACAAATTGGCACAAATTAAATCTAGAAAGAGTGTAATTCAACAGCATTACTTACTGGAATAGTACACTAAGATGTAAAGTTGATTGAAAGGCATCCGTATGATTCATTCTTAGAAGAGCTCCTTATTTAACTTCTTCCTCGTATGTAAAAGAAATTGTGTCTTGTACCACGTATAGTACTTTTAAAACATCTCTGTTCAAATTCTAACATTCAAAAGTAAATCTAACTGAACCAACTAATTAACAATGCTCACCTTAAGAACATGAACTGTGCCTACTCTTGACATTTGTATCGGGGGACACTTAGGACCATTAGTTACCCATGGAAATATTCTGGATATAAGGCTACAAGATTTTGCCCAGAAAGTTGGGGGACCATGGTTCCCTATGCCACAATGTGGCTTGAACCGTGGCAGAAAATATGACGAAGAAAGAGAGAAAAGAGAGATGAAAGGGAAACAAGAAAGTTTGGACCAAAAGAATTCAATTTTCATTCCCATATGCAAATACATGACCTTTTTTTTTTCCCCCCTTCTCTATCTTGCTTGATCCTCTCTTCCTTTTTCTGTTGCTCCCTGATCAACGAATAGTCTTATATTGTCCTACACTTTTCAAGTTGCAAGTTAGGATCCTACCAATGCTAATACTCTTATATTTTGAATCTAAATTTATCTATCTGGATTACAGTTTACATCGTATGGTAACCAGTTAATCTGATTTTGAAACAAATTGGTAGTCCTGAGAACAACGTCCTCAAGTATGGGATGTAAATTGATCTCAAAATAGAAAAATATGAACATGTTATATCATGTTTCAGATCTGAATCAATTTTAGGCACGAACTAATTACTCAACTTGTTCTAATTGGATTTCAGTAAGGTTCAAATTGGATCTGAATTGATGCAATTGAATCGAATCTAACCTAATTTTCTAATTAGGTCACAACATCTATGTAGTTGTCAGATGCTGGCGCCTTGATGGAAATTCTTGTAAAACCATTGAAAGGTGACCTTATGGATGTGTGATGTTACCCATGATACCTGATAATGGTGCTTAGATAGAATTATAATGGGCAAAACTTATAAGCGCCAATATTGGATCACAGTAAGTAGATTTACTGTTGATTATTTAGACTTTGAAGATACCTGACTAGACGAGTAGTGGCAGTGGCCGTGTTTACCCAGTTCTCAAATTCATGTGTTAGAAGTGTAAAAGAAACTTCAATTAAGGCAGAGAAGAAACAAAGAACCATGTTGCTGTGACTCGGTTGGTTATATCAGAACATGGACTAAAAGGTCCTGCAGTTGAAATTTTCTTTCATCGACCTGCCAATTTGGTTACCAAGTCATAAGATGTTGCTTGACATGAGGTATTTCATATCAACTATTTTGCAGTTTCTCGACATGAAGAGGTCCTTTTAAATTTTTTTTTTATTTTTTTTATTTCTGCTTTAACTATATGTCAGTTGACTAGTACGGAGTTTTGTGAATCATAAGGGTCTTAGAACAAAAACTATCTGTGAGTTCCACTCACTCGAAATCTGTGTAAATCATCATGTCTTAGAATAAATTTTTGAGAGTCAATTAATATACTAAATATAATGAAACCACAATTAGGCACCTGGCTGTAGCTTATCTTGACATAGGAGCTAATTTGTTAGTTTTAAAACTTGCAAATGATAACAACTTGGCATTGGCCTCATCCTTGATCCTATTTCGAGGGCACCCGTAGGAGATCTCCTCCTACCTTGAAACATAAGATTGTGTTTTGAAATTGATTAAGGCTATGGTTGCCTTTGTTGGCTGAGCCAGTTCTCTTTTCTTTTAGTAATGGTTGGGTTTGTGTCCCTTTTGGGTTTTAAGAAAAGGTGGGGTTTTTTTTTTTTTTCCTTTTATATAGTTTTGGGAAATTGGAAGCTATTAACAACTAACACTCTTATGGGTTTCGCTTTTTTTTCCGATCATATACTGGGATTATCCTTTATTTCTCTTTCTCTTTTAGTTGCTCTTGGTTTATGTATCCTTTTTCCATTTCTTGTTGATTGCTACAATTTGGGACTGATTTTAATTCAAACTATAGTGAGTTATTAATTTCTAATTTTTGTGTCTTATCATTCCAAACATCAACACCTTCAGTATGACCCTTCTATTAATGCAAGGTGCCATTTAATAACAACCAATCACAGAATCACTTGTAAAGAGAGTAATCCTATGGGCTGTTATGATATAATCCTTGTTGAATATTATCTGAGTCAACATAAACTCAAATATAAAACCTAACTTATAAACTAGACAGACTTTCCTTGCTTTTTTTCGATGTTAGCAGATGCAAGTTTGATTGTTGTTAGCATGTTAAATTTGAAAATCTTATATGTGACTGTTGATTTTTGGCTGGAACATGCACCTTCCTTGTTAAAGCCTCAAGATTAATGCCTAGCTTTTTGTTTGCGAAATTTGTAAATTCTAGTTGAGTCTCAACTTCTGGCTGAAATTCGCTATATAAACTGAAACCCAGGATGTAGTATTCTTGATGTCTTGTATAACTTAAAAACACCCTGCTTCTAGGTAATGATGTAATGTTGTGATTGTTGGGATATGTTATTGATGTGGTTTATGAACCTTTTCCTATTGATCCTGTTCTTTGAGTTCTTTAAACTGTCACATATGGTTCTTTACCAGTGGGTACTTCGGAACATTAAGTACAGTAGAACAACATAACTTGATGGTCATATAGAGTTTTTGATGCTTAAAGTTGGTTCAGAATAAAACTAGTAAGAATAGCCTGGATACAGGGAGGTGAGAAAATTGCACTTAAATTTTGTCATGTTTCAGTTCAGAAAACCCTGATTTCATCCAGTAAATTTATGTGCAAAGAAATGAGGCTCCAAATTGATTACATGGGCTTCATTAGCTCATTACTATAATTAGGGGCCGCTTGATTTAAGGTTTGTAATATTCTGAAAATATTGTGTTATTTTATATTTGAAATGACATATTTGTTACTAATTTATCAAGTAACTTAAGTTAGAAGGTTGTTAAGAATTAGTATATTCTTATTAATGAAGTATTAATGATTAACATCAAGTATGAAAACGAGGATATCTTATGTTTCATGATAATCTAATATTCTTATCGCTTAGTAATCTACACTGATATTACTATTTTACTAACAATTTTTGCAACTACTCAATTGAATGATAATAATTTGAATATTTTCAATAGAGAATATAAAATATTATCGAATTTTTATAAATCTTGAATCAAATGATCCCTTAGTAATATCCATATAGAGATCCTGACTTGATGCTCAACTAATGAATGTTCTTTTTTTGGGGCCAAAACATCAATCTTTTTTTCTTTTTCTTTTTTTGAGAGAAAGGTAGCACGCTACCCGCTTCGTTTATTTATTTTAAAAACAAACTTAGCTGAAAATATAAATCAACAAGGATTCGAACTCGGGATCTCGGGTACCGACCACCAAGTCCTTTGCCACTTGCGCTAGAGACGATCGGTCTGATAGAAGATGGGTCCAAAATGCAAGACGGAGATTTAATCCATTAGAATATAATGTAAAAATTTAACCTATTTGGATTGAGAGAAAAGCAAAAAAAAGAAAAGAAAGTTATGAGAAAATCATTCTCTCTTAATTGGATCGAGACTTTAAGAGAAGAAAATAAGATAAATAAAGAGAAAAAAAAAGGAAAAAAGAGATATGCTCCATAATGGCAAATGTCTTTGCTCTCCACTTTTGAAGAGAAAGGAAGAAAAACTTATTCTTTTCTTTTCTTCCCTTTATTAAAAAAAATTTACTTGCCTTTTTTCTCTCTCTTTCTCATATTTTATGTATGTTTGTTTCTTTTATTTGGATTCACGGAACGAAGAAATAAAATAGACATTAATACCATGTAACAAAAATCGTTTCTTTCAATTTTTCTTTATATTTGAATTGACAGAATGAAAGAATTTACAATTGGCTGTGATGTAATGTTACCTACAAATCAATAACGGATTCAAAAATATATTTACAACCTTTTACCACCAAAATATTGTGTAGACAATGTAGCTTCTCGTGGAGAGGAGGTTGGGGGGACAAGCGCACGTGCGAACGCGAGCGAGCACGTGCTCGGGTCATCTCGTCCCCGTTGCATCATGCACAAGGCAGTCACATGACATGCCCATGCCCATGCCCATGCCCATGCCCATGCCTCCGCCCCACCCCATCCCATCCCATTCCATCCCGTCACATCCCATGCATATATAATAGGAATGATTGCATATGACTCCCTACAAAGATATTAAATAATAAATATATTTATATAAAATTTAAATTATCATATTTATTTCTCCAAAAATTCTCTCATCTGTAAATATGTTCTTATGTTACCAAAATCTAGATAATCATGAGTTAAAAAGACTAACCACATGTAGCTAAGGGGTGAAAATGACCATTTTATCCATATATATATATAATTTGTATTCTAATGTTGAGTTATGTTATCTTTTTTACCCTCTCCTCTTTATCTATGGCGAATGCAAGACCTACGGACCAACGGCGGCGGCGACGTCCAAGGCGCCGCACGTGCCACGCCGAAGGCGAGGAGCCAGGAGAGAGAAAGAAAGATAAATTTTTTGCAGGGACAAATTTGGAAGGACAAAATAATGATTTTATGCACCCACCGATAAAAAAACTAACGGTGAATCAAACGACAGTGATATATATGAACGAACCAAAACTTTTGGAGGAATATATTTACAAACCAGAAAATTTTAGAAGGGATAAATCTAATTATTTAAGTTTTGTAGGAATTTATCTGTTACTTGATATTTTTACCTAAACCTATATGAAATTAACCTTATATAAAAATATACATTAATATTTTAAATAAAACAAAAATTAAATACTTATGATACGTGATCCGACCAAATTTCTACGTGACAGACGATCTGAGTTTTAAAACACTGGTTTCAAATCAGTTCTTGTTTTTATTGTAAAACTAACATATCATGTACGTACTGAATAGTAGTGGAACGATGTATAGATAAATGCATAAATAAACATTTTATCTAGGCCTTATTGGGCATCATCTTTGCGCATTTTTTTTGTAGAAATTTTACATAAAATAGTATATGAAAGAATTGTGGGTTGTTGCGATACTCAGATCCAAAATATTCACTTGGCAACAAAATACAAAAAACTTGGTACGTAGCAGCTTATTTTTTTCAAAATTTTTTTAAAAGAATTTGAAGTTCATCGTCTGACTCAGTGCATTATAAGCCAACCAACTATTGCAATAAGAATAAAGTTTTTCTGCCTATAAATCAAATAATATAGAATTAACAGCTAAAAACACGAAAATGGCAAAAATGCTAAATGAGGCCTTAACATCTTTTTTCTATTTACTCAAGAAATTTATGATGTTTGATATGTACACAAGAAGTATAATCAAACTTTCAAAAAAGTTAATTATCTTTAGCTTTCAAATCATTATCTTGAAATAAGATAAATCATTTCATAAATGATATATACTATTCTGCCTCCAAGATTCTTCAAGGAGGTGAAATTAAACTCAGAACCTGCATCCCCGAATGAAAATTTTTCATATTCAACTTATCAGTGAATATCTTGTTCTGAAGCTAGGGGTAGGAGTATCAAAATATAGAAATGTTTTGGGTCCTTCAAATTGCTATTTTCATAGGTTGTTAATTTACGGATAAATTTTTATGATATCTTGAAGTTGCATGTACGAATCAATCAAAATCTTTCACATCAGATTGATATAACAAAATATAGACAATATCTTTGAATACCCATATTATTACTCATTCAGGATTTTTTTTAAAATTTAACTTTTTATAAATTTATAATTTATCAAATGATCTTGTAAAAATTTTATTTGGTTAAATAATTCTATTTTGTCTAACGCAGCAGTAGGTGGAAGAACAATTGGAAGACGGTTAATCATTTACCGTCTTTGATGAAATTTAGAAGACGTGTAAATTATTTACCGTCTTTTCCTTAATCAAAAAAATAGTGAATGATTTTCTGTTTCTTTCTATTTTTCATATATAATATTAACAACCACATAAAAATTTTAACAAATGGCATACAATTCTAACAACCTAAAAAATTCTAACAATCTATCCATATAATTCTAATAATCAAACAAAAATTAACCCTATACCATCCTAACAACCTCACAAAAACTCTCACTATCTATACAAAAAAAGGACAACAATATGAAAATAGTGAATGATTCACTACTTTTTAAAGATGGTGAACGATTTATCGTATTTCTCATTTTTGTCCAATATGACACTGGGTTGTCCAAAGAAAGATTGGTTAACCAAATAAAATTTTGAAAGGATTATTTGATAAATTAGAAAAAAAATTTACGATTATTGTAAAAAAAAAAAAAATCCTCATTCAAGTATGCATCACAACGTTCAACCAATTGTAAATTTCAAGGATTTAAAACTCAGAACCATAGAATATTGCCGGATCATTGGTCCATGGTTCAACCAGTGGCTCAATTACTAAATTGAATGATGTCACATAACGTCGTGAATACTTAATTATTTTTTTACATTATATATTATAAAATATTAACTTAAATATTATTATATTTTATCTAATTAAAAAATGTATCCAATGTGCAGATTATTAAAAAAACTAACGCATATTTTAAATTAACTATTGATATATAAATAAAAAAATTCGGTTGGTTCTTATTAAAATGGGTCGGTTCACAAATTTGCTGGTCGAACATTGATCTGAACGAATTAAAGCAGATTTTAAACCAGTTTTGTTTTATAGGTTGAATCGATATGAATCTGATCAAGATCGTTCAAGTAAAAAGTATACATATTTCGAAGAAAATAGACATGAGATGATTCATATTAATCAAACTAGTGTAGGGCCCGCGCTTCACAACTGGTCGATAGTATTTCAGTCAATCAACATATATAATTATTAAAATTTTAAAATTAAAAAAATTATTAAAAAAAAACTCATATAGCCTTTTAGACATTATAAAAATTAAGTTTTTTATTAATATTTTTTAACTTTGAGTATTTGTAGAGTTAAAGTATTCCAATAACTTCACTTAAAAATTCAATCAAACTTAGTAGTTTTAGTAGCTATTCTATAAATAAATGTTTTAATTAAAAAGTTAAAATTTGAGGACTTATTCTAAATTGCCAAATATATAATATTGTCTTTATCTTATTAAAATTGATTGGAGAAAGAAGAAATTATTATATGCACCTGGTGTATATTAACACACTATAGACCATAACTTATATTAAAACACTAATTTCTAATATCGAAACTTAATTAAATATATCTAAATTATAAAGTTTAATAATTTAAATATATTTACTGAATTAAAATTTAAAATCTCTATTAAAGGTTTTAAGTATGTGGTGTCTGTTCTTATATATACTCGGTGTATAGAATGCTTAAGAGAGTGCACTCATAATTCCAAGAAAAAGATGAGAAATTTTTGCTTGCACTTGGTGTATACTAATATTTTATACACCGTAAAAGTATATTAGATGATTAATAGAATATCTAATAATTAGTATTAGCAATTTTTGTGATGGGATGGATCATGGAACTACCAAAATTATATATTTTATAGAATTTAAAATATTAATAATTAAAAAATAGGCTTGGTATACGCGATATTTTAATAGACCGGGTGTATGCAATATTGTTAAAGTGGAGGAGGGACAGGAAGAAGGACGTGTCCTTCGAGGGGTTCTGAATTGACCCAACTGCCAAATTATATATCTACTATAGATACTATTATCTATAGATGATCAATTAAAGATTTGATAATAAAATTAAATATTCAAACTTAAATGGCCAATTTGCATAAAAAATTCATAAGTTTTGAGCTTTTGTAAAATTGGACCGCCTTTTTCGATTTTGCAGATTCGGTCCGAATTTTTAACAAATTGACCAAAATACCCTTAGTCCTTTTTCTCTCTCCTTTTTTTTTCTCTCGTTCTCTTTTTTTTTCTCTCTGAAGAAGGCGGCGGAGGCGGAGGCGGAAACGGCGCGCCTCGCCTCTGCCCCTCACACCCTCGCCCTCGCCCGCGCACCCCCCGCCCTCCTCGCCTTCGACCCCGCCGAGGCTGCGCCGCGACCCTTTTTTTTTTTTTTCCTCTCCGACACTCCTCCACCTCCTCCGCGGCCCTTCGCGACGATCGTGAGGACGGTACCGTGTCCTCTTCCTCCGCCTTCGGCCTCCACTTCCACTGCAGCAGATTTTCTACCCGCCAAACCCACTTCTGGGAACCCGCCGTCCCCACCACCCCTGCCGGCGACAAAGAGGAAGTGCTTCTAGGGGCCGAGAAGCACGCCGGCGAGGGAGGGGGAGAAAAATAGTTACACTCCGACGAGGGCAGTGGCTGCGATAGAGGGCAAGGGAGAGGTCGTGACAAAAAAAAATTATAGAAGAAGGAAGAAGAAAAAAATAAAGATAAAAAATTATAGAAGAAGATGATGAAATTGCACTATTAAAATAAAGTTACACTGTTTTAAAAAAATTACACTGTTTTAAATAAAAGTTGCACTCTTTGAGACAGAAATTATACTTTTTGGGATGAGATTTACACTCTTTAGGCCAAAGTTACACTCTTTAGGTGAAATTTATACAATTTCTCTTTCTCTTCTTCTTCCTCCTCTTTCTTCTCCTCATCCTCATCCTCATCCTCATCCACCCCCAGAGAAGAGGGTAGGAGGGCTCCTCGTTGCCGCCATCCGGCGCAGGCCCTCCTCCTCCACCGTGTGCCGGAACGCCGCGACGCCGTGGTGGTGGTGGCGCTCGAGGCTGGCCATGTAGCTCCGCACCTCGCTGCAGATCATCTCCTGCATCAGCGCCAGGAACTCTGTGCTGTATGGCGACGCCGACGCCGGAGCCGCCGCGCATGGCGCCGGAGGCGGCAGAGGCGGGGGTTGGTGGTGGTTGAGTTGGTCTTAGGGGGGGTCGAGATCGAGCCCGGGGAGGGAGAGGGTGAGGGAGGTGACGGGATCGTCGCTCCCGAGGGAGGTCGATGTAGTACACTGAACTTTAGCAAATTGCGGAGTTCTAGTGAGAGAATAGTGGCTTATACTATTCTGGAGTTTTGAGTTGAGTTTGGTGAGCTTCGGAGTGTTTTCGGGACTTGAAAAGTGCGAAAACGGACTCCGAAAGTCGAAATCTGCAAAAGTGCAGATTTTGCATTGCATACCGGTATCTGGGATTGGGATACCGGAATCCAGTGAAGACTGGTTGTGCGCAGCTCTCGGGTTCTGCGGAATCCAGCAGTTGATACCGGAATACGCTGGCATTCCGGTATGTGCAATGCGCATACCGGTATTGGAGCGTTTTGTACCGGTATGGGGAAGTCGCATACCGGAATCCCGTTGCGCAGACTGCTTGGCCGAGGCTCGGATTTGCGGGATTTTTGGTTGGATACCGGTATGCCCATACGCATACCGGTATACAATGCAGAAATTGCATTTTGAGCAGTTTTGTAATTTTGGCTTTTTGAGGGGCCTAGTTGGATTTTGTGCAGTGGGTTAAGTACCCCTTCACCCCCTCTTATGCTGCTGTGGCTGAGGACTTGGAGGAGAAGGAAAGGTAGGGTTTCCCTCTCTCTCTCTCTAGATTTTCTCTTTCCCCAACCCCTAGATCTTGGTTTTGATCTCCTTTCTCTCCATTTTTCCCATGGAGGTGGACTCCTAGGCTTGGAGGGAGCTCGGGGCTGAGGAGATGAGCTTGTTGGAGGATGGATCTTCAACCCTAGCTTGTGTGAGCTTGGTTGGAAGCTTGATTTGAGGTTAGTAAACCCTTTTACAACCTCTACTTATGATTGTTGCTTGAGATTAGCATTAAAACCTAGTTTCATGAAAATTAGGGTTTTATTTGGGGTTTCTTGAATGAGAGCTCTTGAGGTGGAATTGATGGGTGTAGAATGTTGTTGTAGGTTGGATTTGAAGATCTCTAACCTCAATTTGGACCTAGAACAAGTTTTACTTGCTCAAGGTAATTTCCATCCATTTACCTCATTGATTTTTGGTGGTTTTCAAATTTGCTTGTTCGATACCCCTAACCCCTTGGAAAATTATCTTAGGGTATGAGAAGCTCGGGGGACAACTTCGTTTCGAAGTACTGCGAGGTTTCGACGGGTATCCGGTGGGTCTGACCTCACCGAAATGGGTGAACTCCCCCTATGTCTCCTATCTTGTTATAGGATTGATTAGATGCATAATTATAATAATTATGGCATGATGATAATTGTGATTGCATGAGACATGCAAGTTGTTTATGAAAAATACATATTTCATACAGTATGGCATTATGAGGATATTCTGCATGCTAGGGTATTTGCACTATTAGTGTAATGATGCATTAGGAAATGCTAAGTATGTTATGCGTGCTAGAGATGAGCATCATATGAGACACCACTTGAGTGGTGGACTAGTGAAGTCTCTTAACATACCAAAGTATGCTTATATAGAGAAAAGAGAAAATATGGCAAATGCAATATATGTATGCTTGTATAGAGAAATGAGAGGATATGACGTATGCAGGATAAGTTGTTGCACCTCATTTTGGGTGAGCAACTTGGATGGGCATCGTTGGCTTTCGGCTCGACCTTTTGGTCGCGGAGATGATTCCGTGTTTAAGACATGAGGAATGAAATTCTATTTGCATTGATAATTATAATTGATTAAACGTGAGTCCATTGGGTTATTTAAACACTTGCATAATAGCTCTATACTCTATGTAGTAGAGGTTGTTGTAGCTTATGCATGGCATGAATATGGACTCGTTAGCATCGTAGAATGCATTGTTATAGCATTGTAGAATGCATGGATTATAGCATTAGTATAATGCATAGTTTTGGCATTTGTAGAATGCATAATATGTGGCATTAGAGTAATGCATGATTTATGAACTTAGTAAACAAAGAGATGGACATTTACATGTTAGAGACATGGACATATTGGTAGGGACATACCAACGGACATATTGAGAACAACATGATATTGTTGACATTTAGCATATTGGCTATTGAATGTAGTAAACATAATGTGACATGTTTTGACATAGTGTGAGATTAAACATATTGTATTTTACTTAGGTGAATAATTAGGTTGACATTATGACATAATGTTAGATCCTTGGACATCGGTTGGCTACTTCATGTTAGAGACATGACGAACGTATTTCCTATGCTGTTGACTATGCTTGTTATGACATTGTGCTCATTCGCACATGCTTGTGAGGGTAGCTCCCTACAAGCCGGCAACTCCGGAGTGGGCCTTTCGCGATGTTGATCGCCTGTGTGTAGGTTATATGGGCGCCGAAGTGGATTGCCATGGGGGAGGCTCATTCTAGCGAGAATGTTGACTACCACGGGGCCATTCGGCACGGCACAAGCCGAGACTTGAAAAGTCTTTTATGGTAGGAAATATCGTGAGGAATGTGATATTTGACACCCTAGTTAATCAGTACATATAGATGTAGCTGATGGACATAACATAGGTTGGTGACCTTGTGGCATTACATGTAGTGAGACATTAACATGACTTGGCACACTAGTGGTTAGTGAACATAACATACATTTTGTTGGGAACAAGTCATATAGTTCATACATGTAGTAGAAAATTGGATGTACATTACATACTTGTAGTTGGAGACAAGTCTTATGTGTAATAGTAAAACTTGACATATAGTGAGTTTATTACATTAGAGCATATGTGATTAATCATGGCATTAATTTGACATGCATGTAATTAATTGTTGAGCATATGACAATAGAACATATTCATGTTCATGTAGATGAGTTAGTCATTGGAGGCAAGATAATTGTAGAACTATCTGTTAGCATTTAATATTTTATGCTTTATGTTTCGTTATACTATCTTGCCTCAGTTGACCTAGCGGTGTAATTCGCCACTCTCGGCGGCTTACCCACTGGGAACTATTGATTAATAGTTCTCACCCCCATTGTTGTTGGGTTTTTCAGAGCCTTCCGCAGCAGGAGAGGCTTGGGATCGCGGCGAGGGGTTAGCAGCTAGCTAGAGCCTCTACGGTGTTGTGGTTGTAGGCATACCATGGGTTTCCTTTCATTGTATTTTGAATGAAAGATGTATAGTTTTGTTGGTTGATTGATTAACCAGTTGATAAGATGTATAATTCTATTGTATATATTGAGATTTTAGTTGTGATGATTTTGTATTAGTTGTAGAACTATGTTCTCGCTCTGATCACCCTGTTTAGGATGTATTACTTATTATATTGGATTTATGTTATTGTAGACGCCTTGTGTACTTTGTGTTTGCTTTGAGGTACACGGCGGGTCTGTGCACGTGCCTGGTAGGCTCCCACGAGGGCCCGGGGCGTGACAGTCGAGGAGCAGGAGGCGGGAGGGGGCACGATCCCCCCCGTTCTCGGCACCGGCCGGTACACGTGCGCCGCCACCGCCGTTCTCGGCGGCGACGCGGCGAAGGGGTGGCTGTGGTGGCTGGAGTCACTGAGATCGGACCCGGAGGGGCTGCCAGGGCTGAGGCAGAGCCCCGCCGAAGCCGCGGGCCCGGCGCTGCTCGCTCGCTTCATCGACCGCGCCGCTGCCTCATCGTCTCCAAAATCCGACGCGGCGGAAGCGTCGCCGGCGGTCGCGATCCCGGCAGCGATGTACTTGTGCTTGAGGGTGGAGTTCCAGTGGTTCTTGATGGCGTTGTCGGTGCGGCCGAAGAGGAGGCAGGCGATGATGGCCCACTTGTTGCTGAAGCGGCGGTGGGCGCGGATGACGGCTACCACCTCCGACGACGTCGCGGCGTTCCGGCGTTCCGGCGTTCCGGCGTGCGGTGGAGGAGGAGGGCCTGCCCCTCGACGTCGCCGCGCCCTGGTACGGGCGCTCCTTCTCTGGCGGGGGGCGGATGAGGATGGGGGTGGAGGAGAATGAGGATGAGGATGAGAGGAAGGAGGAGGAGGAAGAAGAAGAGAAAGAGAAATGGTGTAAATTTCATCCAAAAAGTGCAACTTTGGCCTAAAGAGTATAAATCTCATCCCAAAGAGTGTAATTTTTGTTACAAAGAGTGTAACTTTCATTTAAAATAGTATAATTTTTTTCTAAAACAGTATAACTTTATTTTAAAAGTGCAATTTCATCTTTTTCTTTCTTCTTCTATAATTTTTTGTCTTTATTTTTTTCTTCTTCCTTCTTCTATAATTTTTTTTTGTCACGACCTCTCCCTTGCCCTCTATTGCAGCCACTGCCCTCGTCGGAGTGTAACTATTTTTCTCCCTCTCCCTCGTCGGCGTGCTTCTCGTCCCCGAGAAGCACTTCCTCTTCGTCGCCGACGATGGCGGCGGGGACGGGGAGTTCCCAAAAGTGGGTTTGGCGGGTAGAAAATCTGCTGCAGTGGAGGTGGAAGACGAATGCGGAGGAAGAGGACACGGTACCGTCCTCGCTATCGTCGCGGATGGCCGGTGGAGGAGGGTCGGAGAGAGAGAAAAAAAAAAAAGAGGATAGCGGCGCGGCCTTGGCAGGTCGGAGGCGAGTTGGGCGGGGGGTGCGCGGGCGAGGGCGAGGGCGAGGGCGTGAGGGGCAGAGGCGAGGCGGGCCGTTTCCGCCTCCGCCTCCGCCTCCGCCTCCGCCGTCTTCTTTGGCTAGGGAAAAAAAAAGATCGAGAGAAAAAAAAATGGAGGAAGAAAAAAGAATAAGGGTATTTTGGTCAGTTTGCTAAAAATTCGGACTGAATCTACAAAATCGAAAAAGACAGCCCAGTTTTACAAAAGCTCAAAACTTGTGGTTTTTTTATGCAAATTGACCAACTTAAATAGCCCAATCAAAATGATCATAATTATATATTGGTTATTATGGAAGAAAATATTTTGGAATATACCACCCACCCACGAGTGTTATCACAAACAAAAAAAATAGGGTGAATAATGACACGCAATGACACTAGGCGATGCACCTCGGAGCAAATGTTTAAAAATAGGGAGAACAATGACACCTAATGACACACGGCCATGCACCTCGGAGCAAATGTTTAATGGGTACAGTCACCACAAGGGCATGTTTGTTTGGGTGAAAGTGAGGTGGAAGTGGAGAGCAAATGTTTAATGGGTACAGTCACCACAAAGTAAAACGAATTTATCCATCATCTATCATATAGATGATACGAATCTCAAAGCATGATGAACGATAGATAAGACTGTCCCCATAAATTTTTTATTCTCCATCTTGCATTGAAGTTCACAAACAATTTTTTTAGACATCCTGTTAATTTAAAATTTATCATATTTTAAATTCTTTTTGACAGCTTATTAACTTCAAATTTATCACATTTGTTGGAATAAGATCTCGACATTAACCCACGGCTCATCAGGGCCTAATACAGATCCCATGTGGAATATATGAGCAGCAAAAGCAAAATATTAATTCTTACAACGCTGTAAGTTGTTGAGGAGAATTTAATGAGAAAAAAAGGTAAAAATATATAGAATTTATCTGAAATATAGATCATTTTGAATTAGCTATTCAAATTTTCAAAATTTTGATTTTACTGTCCAAAATCTTTTAATTTGTCTGATTTGAGTAAGTCAACGGCATTTTGACTTCAAAAAATTTAAATTAATTACTTTGATAAATTTATAGTTGCGAAAATTATATAAATTATATGTAAATATAAATAACGCATTCGAAATTTAAAGTAAAAGTGCCGTTGACTAACTCAAATCAAACAATTTGAAAGGTTGGGCAGCAAAATCAAAATTTTGAACGGTTGGACAACCAAGTTAAGCTCGTCTATAGTTCAGATAAGTTTTGTATATTTTTATAAAAAAAATTATACGTTTTGTATGTTGTTATAAAAAAAAAAGTTATATTAATTTTCTTCAAACAACTGTAGCAAAATAGCAGTATACAAAAGTTCTAACTAGATCAAACAAGCTCAAAATATATAAAGTCGAGCTAAAATGATCGACATCATAAGAATATACTAGTTTGATTCTAACCCGAAACCAATCGGCCAAAAGACTAATATGACTCGATCCAACTTCGACCTGCAGGGTAAACGAGTGGTGAATTGCATTCGGCAATCTTTGTATCTAAAATTTGTGTTTACCAACAAAAAATAAAACATTAAAAGTAGTTATTTTTAACTTTCTTAATTTGTTTTTAAAAAATGGTTATTCATCATTTGATCGGGATGCGTTATAAGCGAATAACCATACCAATAAAAAAAAAAAGTTCATTCATGAATGTATCCATTTTATAAATTTTTTGTTTAACAAAATAAACCGATGCCAAACAAATTTTAAAAATTTTGATTTATCGAAATTACTGGCTCAAATTAAACTTTCTAAATTGTTACAATTAAGTCCCACAACTCAATTTAGATGACTAAATATTAACAAATTATTGATCTAAAAATGATATAACAATACTTTTACATCGTAATTATTATCTCATCACCAATCATAATATGTTTACAATACTTTTACATCAATAATTTATCGATATTTAGCCAACTAAATTGGATAGTTGAACTTGATTATAATAATTTATAAAAGTGTGAGCTAAAAATTATAATAATAAATTATAATTTAAAGATAAAAATACCACACTTCTCATAACTAGAGAAACCAAAAGTGTACTTAACCCAAATTGTAATCCAATAATTTACAACTATTATGCTTGTCAGGGAGCTTCCTGATAAAGCACTTACTGGGTTACATCAACCATCTACTTGTACATACTGCTTTATAGAATGTACATCTTATATTTTTTTTCAATCTAAAAATTTAAAAAAATTTAAAAAATATTGAGTATTTTAAAAAAGTTAATAGACAAGTAAAGTAATATACACCACATAAGGTTAGAGTATAAAATTTACATTATAATATAGAATATATAGATAGTATTGCTCGTGACATCTCTTACTATAAATTTTTTATTCACTTTCTTTTAATGTTGGAGGTTTACTCGATAAACTTTTTCGTCTAATTAGTAGACCTTTGGCAGCTGCAGGATTTCAACAAATAAATGCAAGTTGCTCAATGCCCTTCAGTCCTTTGCTGACGAATGTTACGTCTTTTTTTTTGGATGGAATTTTCACTCTCTAGAAATGTTATATAAGTTGATCAACTAACTAATTAAGATCTGTCTAGCAAAAAATATACTGTGTGGTCCTCTTTTGAGAACTTTTCTAATTCTGTATCGTCTCGTTTTGTTTAAATAAATTTTCTCTCTCGCACGATTTTCCTCAAAAAAAAAAGAAGAAAAAGCAAGTTGCTCTTGGCTGCCTGTTGAAGATATCAACTTCTTGATGATGAGTTCAATTATCTTTTTTCTTTTTATTTTTTAACTAACTTAAACTTGATCAAATGTACTGATGCTCTAGATTGGGGAACCTTATATCTCTTTATCCATTTTCCTTTATAATGATTTGATATATCAATTCTCTATTTTTTAATAAAAAAGCCTACACGTACACAAATTCTCTGAAAAATAAAAAAATAAATAAATAATCGACACGTACGCTATTATTGTCGTTGACGAAATGTCCGTGGCTTTGCGTGAGGGAAAAGTCAATGCCTTCGAAAAGGAGGGTGTCCGCATGCGGCCACCCCGCATACGAGCGCGCGTCGACAAACTACGGTGCGTACGCACACACGTACGTACGTGCGTGTACCGTCATATAATTGAATGAACTAAAAGTACTGTAAAAATGTACCAAACTTAAGTTAAACTATAGATCATTTTGAGTCGGTTATTTAAATTTTTAAATTTTAATTTGGTTATTTGATCTTTTAATTTGTTTGATTTTGAGTTAGTAAATAATACTTTGACTTTAAAATTTAAGTTAATTACTTGTAAATAATTTATATTTGTAAGAGTTATATAAAGTATACTAACTAAACCTGTCAAAGTGTCATTGATTGACTCAAATCAAATAAATTTAAAAATTTAAAAATAAAATCAAACGGTCTATAGCTCAGATAAATTTTGTATATTTTTACCTTAAAATTCAAATAATTAAGAATATGTAAAATTGTATGGAAACACCCTCACTACAGTTTCTTTCTTTTCTTCTTATAATAAAAATAAGTATAAACAGTATAACATGTAAAAAGAATAAGAATAAGAAGTACGAAGAAGAAGAAAGAGGAAAAAGAAAATTAATGAAGAAAAAGATGGAGATGAAGAAAGAAATAGAAAAAGAAGAAGAACAAACATATTGCATTACTGTATTTATCCGTATGTTGCTCCATTTATATAAATATTATATTATTTGTGTTGCACCATTATGCAAAAAGTATATTATTTATATTTGTATTGTACTATTTAAGAGAATATTATACTCCTTTCTCTTTATTATTTTTAGTTTTTGTTTTGTATTAGATGAGAGTTCACGTCTCTGAAAAAGAAAGTATATGCATATATATATATATATATATATATATATATATATTATGATTTAAGAAAGTTAATACTTTATAATGCTAGAAATGTCAGATTTTAAATATACTTATGTTGCATTATTTGATAGCAACATATTATCAAATAGTACAATATGCTTTCTAATTGTCTAACAACTTATTATCAAATAGAGCAACATATTTTTTAATTGTACAAAATAACTTATAAAATATTACAACATAGCTTTTAATTGTGCAAAACAACTTATAAAATAATGCAACATAGCTTCTATTTGTGCAAAACAATTTTATCCCTAGTGCAAGTGGTAAAGGGCTTGGTGGTTGGTACCCGAGGTCCCAAGTTCGAATCCTAGTTGATTCACATTTCTTGCTAAGTTTATTTCTAAAAAAATAAACGAAGCGGGTAGCGTGCATGCTACCTTTCTCTCTAAAAAAAAAAACTTGATCAAATACTACGAATACAGCTTCAAATAGTGCAATATTTTTATTTTTTTGATAAAAGAAGAATGAAGAAAAATTAAAAAATAATGACGAAGAAGAAAGAAGAAGAAGAGAACACCATTAAGCTTGCTTTAGTGCCCTCTTATGATTCAGTGCATTTTTAGTTTGGTATCTTATAATTTAAAGTGTTTTACTTTGTGATTTTATGTTTATCTCGCCATTATAACCTGCCGTTAAATATAATACTAAATTGATAATATTTATAAACCATATGATACTAAATTAATATATAGGGTGGCAAATTATGGCATTATAATAACCTGTATTTTTATATAACAATCATATGATTTGTAAAATATATCAACATAGTACCCTATATAATATCAGGTCTTAACGGCGATATAAAAGTAAAACTACAAAATAATAAAATAAAACACTTTATTAGGGTACCCAAAAACTTGAAAATATGCTAAACCATAGGGGGCAAATTGAAGTTCTCCCAATTTGCTTTGCAAAGAGGGCGAGGCAAAGGACTCAGACTCTCCCGTCCCGTGACCGTCGGCCGAGGCAGAGTATTAAATGCGAGGCGGAGGGGAAGGCAGGGACGAGCTGGCGGACGCATTAAATACAGCCCCGCTGGACTGGCCGGCAGGCATTTAATGTGACGGGTAGAGCAGCAGGGAGCGGGGCATGGGCCGGTCTTCCCTCCCGCCACGCTCTTTGTGGGGGCCCACTCCCACCATTACGCGCCGAAAGTACCTACTATTATTATTACAATACATGTTATTTACTTCGCCATTTAGCCGTACTCGCAACCGCTCTCGCTAGTTTTACTTTTGGTCGATATATATTTGATAGTCTTAAGATTTTACTTTTTTTTTTTTTTAGTGTAACGTTCAAAAGAATTATGTGGTTTAAAAAAAAAAAAGACTAATAGATTTGCAAAGGATTGATGCATTGCATGTGGTGCATGTAGATAATAACTTTTTTGCTAAAAGCTATTTGGCTCCTTAGAAAAAGCTTAGAAAACAATTTTTCGAAAGGAAAAAAAAAAAAAAACCCTTCTCATAGAGAACATCTTTTTTGACAGGTTCGTTTTCCTGATAAAAAAATTTGAAAAATAAAAACACTACTTTTCCATAAAATATAGAAAATATTTTTTCAAAAAGATATTTTTTTTAAAAAATCAAATAGACAATAAAAAAAGTACTTTTTCTAATTAGAAAACTATCTTCTGAGTTATATTTTTAGAAAACCAAACACCCCTGAACGCAAGACACTAAACTCGCATGTTCATAGAATATCAAACTAATTAAATACATTTGGTGAGGGGTGCTTCCTGTTTCCAAAGGTAAAAATTAAAGTTCTATATGTCCGTTCATAGTACGTATATAAACAGTTATTTTTATGCATCAATACTAAGTCAACGAGATCGAGAAGAAGAGTCCAAACCATTAGGAGAGGACTACAATCTCACTATTTCAGTGGCCCAGCATGCTTATTACCACCTTGAGATCATAGCTCTTCACATTGGTAAAGTACACGCAATTTCATTAAATATTACAGCTCAATATATATATATATATATATATATATATATATATATATATAATTCAGCTACTATTCTTTTAGGAGGATGGGAGCCTTCGTCCTCCTAAGTTTTCTACCGTTCGGATGAAAAGATGTGCGGTTAGGATGAGAGTGGTTACGGTTAGGTTGATAGTGGGCCCCCTAGGGTTGATTGGGCGGTTGGTTTAATAGTATAATCTAACGGTTGAAAATGATTAAAAGTTAGATCTAACGGTCAAAAATTTGATAGGACAAAGGCTTCTATCCTCTTAAGAGGATAGTAGTCGGACTATATGACTATATATATATATATATATATAAAATTGAGCTCCTATGCTTTTAAAAGTACCAAGTTATTGGTGCTTTAGATTTTTAGCCATTGGATTAAGGAATGTGCGGTTAGGATGATGTGGGCCCTCTAGGGTTGAGTGGGTGGTTGGTTGAATAGTATAATCTAACGGGTAGAAATGATTTAAGGGGTAGATCTAACGGTAAAAAATTTACAAGCACCAAGTGCTTGGTGCTTTTACAAGCACCATAGCCGGACTCTCTCTCTCTCTCTCTCTCTCTCTCTCTCTCTCTCTCTCTATATATATATATATATTTGAAAAACTTCATATTCACATTACACATGATGACACTTATCGGATCGTTGGTGCTAACCATTAATCTCAAAAGCTCGAGCTGTTAGAAATACGCAACCAATTCACTTAAAGCGTACAGATACAGCGCTCACGGGTCTCGATTGTAACTCGACCCTACTAGCCTCACGTCACTTCGAACATGACTCGGCCCACCCAGCCTCACGCCATTTCGAACATGATTCGACCCAACATGACCTCCCGCCACAGGGCAGGATGCTGGCCCATTTAAGCCAACAATTCTCCCTCCAGCACCTGCACACATTCGTAGCATGCAGGAATCGAATCCGTGACCTCTGGCTCTAATACCACTTGTCGGATCGTTGGCGCTAACCATGATGATATAAATCTTACAATATGTTGATACAGGATTTGCATTTTAGAGAAGGGAGAGTAAGAATAGCATTTATTTATTATATATTATTATTTTCTCTTTAGTACTTGAAAAATAGACAAATCGGGGCCATTAATGAATGATAGTTGTTGTAATATTTACATCATTTAGGGTGGTGTGCTCCAATAGTGCTCTGCAAATTTATTAGGATTAATGTTATAAGCTATAGCACATTTAATTTGGATAAGATATTTTTTAACTTAATTTCGCATAATGCAATTACTAATTAAACCATGGGTATAAGATTTTAAACTTTTGTCCAAATTATCGCAAAGGCATGTCTATTGCAGGCTATATCATGACTTCTGAACTGGGTTATGCTAAAAAATAATAACTTCCTAACTTTAACTAAATAATTCATATATATATATATATATAGAGCTAGGCTGGTATACTATCGGTAGCACGGAGGCCTCCGTGCTACCAAGTTGTTTTCAATGATGTGGCTTTCAAATCAACGATCGGCTCCGCTAGACTTGATCTACACTATTGAAAGTATTTGGAAACTAAATTTCATAATTTTTCGACATCATTTGGCTAGTGATCAAAAGGTCTCAAAATTGACAATTTTAATGGTAGATGAGATGCGTTTGTAAATTTAACGGTGTAAAACAATCCAAATCTGATGAAATTTTTATAGAAAATTCTTTGAACTATTTAGAGTAAGATCAGTACCTCTGATCTTAAATTTAAGTCTTTTATCATCACTTTTTATGAGATTTTTATTTTCAGCCGTTCATTTTTCGACTACTCGTTTGATAAGTAAATGATATCGAAAAATTATGAAATTTAGTTTTCAAATACTTTCAATAGTGTAGATCAAGTCTAACGGAGCCGATCGTCGATTTGAAAACCGCATCATTGAAAACAACTTGGTAGCACGGAGGGCTCCGTGCTACCGATAGTATACCAGCTGGACTCTATATATATATATATATATATATATATATATATATAGTTATGTGCGGAGTGTTTATTTTATACCAATATTAGCAATATTTAGTAATGTTGAAAATGATTAATTTATATCAAAATCAGGAATATTAACAAACATTGGGAATGATTAAATTATACTAACATCAGCAGCATTTAGTAATATTAGGAATGATTAATTTATACCAACAATAATAGATGTTGCTAAATCTACTTTTACAATAACTTGTTATGTGCCTTTTTTATACTTAGTATTAGTAATCAAATGACAATGCTAAATATTAAATATGCTAATAATTCTAGCATTTATTTTATCTTTTTTAGCAATAATAATATATACCACTAAAATACAATTTTTGTAGTATGTATATATATATAGAGAGAGAGAGCATTAATACAAAAAATAATGAGTAAACACACAACAAAAGTGATACAAAAGGAAAAGCACACAATGATAATAATATTGAAAGGAAAATTAACTAACCAACAATCATGACTTAAACCAAACACTACAACACAGCATAGTAATTGGGGATTCTCTTAATCAATCTATAAGCTCGATCTCTCTCTCTCTCTCTCTCTTTCTATCTATCCCCCCTTTGGAGATACCCAAAAACTATGCATAATGAAAAATATATAAATATAAATATGTATCTATGAATAACAACAACACTATGCAGCAAAAGCCTGGGATTGCCACTGTTTGGAGACCAAGTCAATACCCGAACCACCACCGTTGCTCTCGTGCTAAAATAACCATGCACGCATGCATGCATGCGTTCACGCACGCACTCGGCTACGTGCGTTCCTTAGCACTTAGCAAAGGTTACGATTTTACGTCGTCGTCGTCGTCGTCGCGGTTCGTTCTTGACTCAACCCACTAATGTGTGCTCGCCCAAGGCTAGCTCTATATATATATATATATATATATTACGACCAGAAATATATCTTAGATATTACCTTTTTTGAATGAAATATTCTTATTCTGGGGACCGGGACTAGTTACGGTGAGATGATGTTGTCGTTCTGGAGCGCGGCCTTGATCTTCTGGACGGTGCAGGTGAGGAGGTTGTTGACGGTCTCGACGGACTCCATCGTGAGCTTCGCGGTCGGGAGGCTGTTGACGAGGATCTGGAACGCGACGGTGACGAGCGACCCCCCGCCAACGCTGCTGCCGTCGGAGGGTGCGGCGGACGTTGGGGGGTTGGAATTGGGAATGTTGGGATTGCTGCGGGGGGCGTCGGGGAGGATGGCGAAGCCGGAGGGGAGGAGGGCGACGTAGGCGGAGTCGCCGCCGTTCATGACGAGGTGCATCGCGGGGACGTCGACCGGGGCGTAGACCACCAGCGAGCCCGACGCGTCGGTGCACGTCTCCTGCAGGATCAGCATGCTGCTCTGGTTCGAATTCACAGCCTACAGCAATCAACAACACATCAGAAAATCTTAAAAAGAAGGATACAAAGATGAAGAACAACTTTTCGAATTTCAAATTTTTGATCTTTCACAGATGGAATCACAAAGCTGTGATTCTTGCATAACTTCAATTTGCCTACCAGTGATTTACTCTACGTGCATTTTACCATCAGTACTCTACTGTTTCCTAAACATTTTTGTGTTTTGCAGTAAATAGGATAGTGGATTAGTATATTTTATTAATCATGGCATGATAAAATATAAGGAAAGTACTATAATTTTATTGTGCAGATCTGCAATCTATAAAATATAAGTGTATCATATTTTACTATCCTATTGGATGGTAGATTTTTCAGGAAAAAAAAAAAAAAATAGAAGGTAAAATAATGCAACTTTAATTTGTTATAAATTTTAGCTCGAATTTTTAGTACTGTTGCAGTCAAGTTTTATAACCCAATTTAGTTAACTAATTATTGATATACCGCTAATTTAGAAATAACCTGAGAGTGTTGTAATTGATGATGCGCTAATAATTAATTAAAATTTGATATCATTTTTACATCAACGATGTGTTAAAATTTAATCAACTAAATTAGATTGTAGAACTTGATTGCAATAGTTCTAACAGTTCGAATCAGAAATCATATTCAGAAAGTACTAAAGTGTCACGTATTTTATAGTTTGAGAACCAAACACGTGCAATTTATTCTTAAATTTAATATATATATATATATTTTCTTGAAACTTACATCAAAATTATGTGATATATATATAACCTTATGATTTTGTGAATAATAAAGTTTCTGACTTTTGGAGCCGATACAGAGGAATTCCTCACCTTTTGAGGTTGTTTGTACAAAATGTCGTTTTCGAGGGTTAGAGATGCAAAAAATTCCCACCCATCCCAACCAAATCCGAAAAAAATAAAAAGGCGACAAAACTTTTCAACTCAAAGACTTGCAGCAGCCGACACTTTTCAGAAACGCGACAGCGTCGGAGTCAGAAAGAAAGACATCAGATCGCAGTAGAAAGTGCTGCCCGTCAAATCATCCTACTGTCTCGTGCGATCACAGCCGTCCATTATCGACGGCTGTGATCGCAAAGCGGAGATCCAACCGTCAGGATCAAATTATCCGCGGGTGGTGGGTTTGTTGAGCTTTGTTCTTCTTTTTTTTTTGTTAAATTAATGTCAACCTTTTCACATCTTAGCCCTATCTAAACTTTCGAATAACGGAGAAAGTAACTCGTAATAATTATTTTTTGTTTTTTTGGCTTACATATCCTGTGGAAATAAAAAAATAATAATAAAAATACTAGCACTTTTTGGGATGTATAATATATACCTATTCATTATTGAATGAGCACCATTGTATGACTAGTCAATAAAAAAACTCCAATTATTATTGGATGAATGAGATGTATGATATACACTCTTTTGAACTTAGTTGTCAGTATCGCTTTTATAAATAATTTTTTTTTATTTACGCACTTTAAAAAAAAGTGTAGATCTTATACCTCACATCCTAAGATTCAGAAAAATTAAAGTGAATTTTAGTTTAAAATGTTGATGTGATAAGTAGAGAATAATAATAATATTTGCACGAAAAGGGCATAATAAGATATATAGTTATATACAATACTTTGTGGTGTAACAGTAACATTACTTCTGGCAACATGTATTCCTAGAAGTTTGTGTATTTGTACATCAACCTTTCAAAACTCTTTTATTTATTTGCATGCCCGTATATACATTTTTAATTAGCTTCTAATTTATTTTAACTAGGAAAATTTAGTTATACATTCCATAATAATTATAAATCTTATATCCTTATTTTCGAATTCACAAAATTTTAATAAGTTTTTAATTTAAAAAAAGAGCTGGACAAGACAGAAAGACATTATTATTAGCCATTAAATTAGAATGATATAAAGTTTATATATTTTTTTTTCCAAAATATACAAGTAGTGTTACTATTTTAACTAGCCACCCAGCCCTAGTTTCTGTGCAGTTCAGTAGTAATTATAATCCGTGACAGTCATTTAATAATCCGTATAATTACTTTTGATCCTCTTTCTTTTCTAATATTTGAATTATTTGAGTTGTACATAAATAATAAATCATTGTATTATTATTATTATTATTAATTTTAAGTTTAGATGACTAAGTATAGTGGGGCCAAGTTCAGACTGATCAGACGTATAATATTTTCTTATTTTTTGAAAATAAAATTATACAAAACTTATCTACACTATGAACTATTTAAATTAATTATTTATTTGTTAAATTTGTATTTAATTTTTTAATTTATTTGATTTGTGTCGGTAAATGATATTTTGACTTGGAAACTTAAATATATTATTTATTTTTATAAATTTAGTTAGTGTGCGATTCTCGCAACTAGTAATGTATAAATTAATGAGCTTAAATTTTAAACTCAAAGTATTTTTGAAAGGTGAATAGCCGATTTAAAATAGTCTGTGGGTCAGATAAGTTCTGCGCATGTTTAGTTTAGGTTATGTTTTTGAAGTATAATTAGAAAGAAGGAAAAAAAAAAAAGCGGAGGAGGAGGAGGAGGTGGTGGGATGCACTTACGCCGGCGCGGAGGAGGGAGACGGCGTTGCCGTGGTGCTGACCCTTGGCGATGTGGGCCATCTCCTGCATGGGCCCGCCGTTGGAGAGGATGTCCCAGTCGCCGCGGCGGCGCTCGTCGCGGAGGAAGTCGAAGAGGCGGTGCGGGGGGACGGGGAGCCAGACGGAGGTGGCGGCGCTGAGCACCACCCCGGGGGGCTCGCCCGGGTCGCTCACGCTCTGCCGCGTCAGCACCCGCACCTCGTCCCCGACCCCCGCGCAACCCCACTCGTCCAGCCGCCGCCAGTTCTGCGCCGCCGACGCGCACACCCCCGCGCAGAAGCTGTCCGTCATCCGCTGCGCCAGCTTCAGCATGCTCCGCCGCCCGCCCGGCGTTATCGCTGCTGCACCCCCCCCCCAAGTTAATTACCACGGTCGTTCAGCCAACGAATGTCATCAAAAGCATCATACATATATATATATTACCAGCGCCATGCATCAACATTTAATCTAAGCTACCAGAGAACAAAACAATATTTTTATATCATATATTTAACACTTTTTCTTTTATATATATATATGTATAGTCTGGCTGGGTATTTCTAATAGTATCAAGCATTTAGTGCGATCAAGTTTTCCACCATTAGATTTATCTCTTTGATCTTTTTTTATCCGTTAGATTATACTATAAAACCAACCACCCACTCAACCCTAGAAAACCATTATCATCTTAATCGCATATCTCTTCATCCAAGAGCCGAAAACCTAATAGCACTAATAACTTGATACTATTAAAAGCATTTCAGCATAATTCTATATATGTATAGGTCTTGACTCAGAACATCTTAATTAGGAGTATGAAAAAGTTCGAACAAAAAATTTATCAAGTAAAATAGTAGTTTATCCCTAATATTAATACATATTTTTCTCAATTCGTTCCCTCCTAAATTGATATTTTGGATAATATAGTATCAGAACTAATTCAAGATCGATCCCTTCGTTCTATCAGATCGTGGTTCGATCTTAATTAACCACAACATCTAATGCGTTAATTTTCTGCATCATATTTACTGGGTTAAATTTTAATCTTCTACCTTACCTATTAATTCTATGAGTACAGGTGTAGAGAAGTAAAAAATTTAGGCCGTGAGAGAATTAAAGATAATTTTTATTATATTCAACCCTTCACACATATTAATTAGTATGATATTTAGAAGAGTACAGGCACAAAATGCTAATCTTTTGAGGGATATTCATATATGTGTAGCTACTTTAAAGGAAAAGGAATTTGTTTGATCACCTAAACATGCATTAATGCAGCTGCACATGACCCTCACAAGCTTAGTTATATGAGCAATACAATATTTTTTTTACTAGTTTATTTTTTTATATTAAAAAATTTTAAAAGTAATTTTAAATTATTGCATGGGTTTACTCCCTATACTATATAAACTTAAATAATTTTGAGTCCTTTGATTTTTATATAGCTGCCAATTATTTATAAAGAAATTTCAACAATTTGGAATCTTAAAGCTAATTGAAACGAATATGAAGTTTTTATTTTCCAAAACTATTAAAAGGTTGGGGTTTGGTACATTTTTCTCATTTTCTAATATATAACTTCGAACACTAATTTTGAAGGTTTATATATAAAAACATATATACAAAGAAACTAAATAGCATAAATATAGAGCAATACTATTTGTACACTTCTAGATTAGATATAAGATATACAGCCATCAATCCAAAAGTCCATCTTCTCCCTCCAGTCTTATCGACTCTGTTCTTTTTAACGTTAAAATCAATTTGGATATTTTTGAACTCTAGAATTGAAAAGGTGATGTAAGATTTACACCTATATATAGATATACATATAACATTTTTCTAAGATATATGAATCGTCCAGTACTAGTCCCCTTCGACAAATTCATTAATTAGTTTCTCTACTTTCAATTTAGACACTCTGATTTTTAAACTTTTATTTATACTGCATTTTAATTCGTAACCATTAAAAAATTTCAATTTCTATGGTAAAATAATATTTAACTGAGTTTTGAAGCATAATAGATTGGTTAAATTGATCATTCTATAAAAGATTAGCAACTTTTATTACCGTCTAGGACTAATGGTCCGTTTGGTATATATTGAGCCCCATATAATGTTATTAGTCAAAACGCAGTTAAGGTAAAAACATATAAAGATAACTTTTTCGCCGCAAACGACGGGGTGTTTGGTTCAGCGTAAAACCACGCCGAAAATTATTTTCGGTTTGAAACATACTTTTTCGCTTATTTGGTTTGATGTAAAATAATTTTTCCGTAAAAATATTTTTACGGAATTGAAGAAAAATTGCAATTTTTATTTTTCGCTATTTTTCGGTAGAAAACAAAAATTTTCTGGAAGAGAGTCAATTACCCTCCCATATTAATATAGTATTATATAATATTTTATATATAAATATATATTTATATATTATATATAATATTATATATATTATTATATATTATATTATATATATATATATATAATAAAATTTGAATATATGTAATTTATAAATATAGATGATAATAATATTGTAGATATAAATTATAATTATAATATATATAATATGATAATTATTTATATAAATAATATATGATACATAATAGAAGAAAAATATATAAAATTATTTTTTATTCAAACACTTTTTTTCAGCCAAACAAGTATGACTGGAAAACTAATTTTTTTTTCTACAAATAAATTGTAAAATAGCGTAAACCTTTTTGTCACCGAAATTTTTTTTCTACTTAAAAAAAATAATTTTTATAATTTTACGGTAAACCAAACAGACGTGAGGCGAAATCTCCCAAGATGAGTACGTCTAAGAAATTTATTGCCGACCATGTTGCTGTATACGTACAGTACCCTGTCCTTAACATTTTACCCAATCGGAAAATCTGACAAACCGAGGATTCAATGCTAAGGAATCAAACAAAATTAAAAACAAAAAAACAAAACAAAAGATCAAAGTAATTACTCACCGGCGTGGTCGCGGGCGGGGACGGAGGAGGACATCAGAATGGCGAGGCACTGGCACTGGCGCTGGAGCGTCGCCACCCACCGCCGAGCGCCGAACGCCAGCCCGGACGACAGCAGCGGCCGGTACAGCTGGTGCACCCCCGTCTCGTCGTACTCCGCGTGCTCCACCCATGTCACCTGTGAAAAATAAATACTTACAACATTTTAATAATTTAATTTCTGTTCTTGAAAAAATAAAAAAAAAATTATGCGATTGTTATAAAATAGTTTCTGGATTAGGGTCGGACACGATAGAATGCGACGGTACGATACGCCACCACGTGAGGACAAAAAAGACGTACTGAGGAGAGTAATAATAGAAGCTGATAAGAGAAACGTTGACCCACGAGAACTGGAGAGAGGGTTTTGTTTTTTGCTTTTTGTTTTCTTTTTCCTTTTCTTATGGGGCAAGAGAAAGAGGATTTAGAGGGAAACATGAAGCGAATAATAATAATAATAATAATAATAATAGTAACTATCATGGAGTGTGGGGATTAAATACTTAGCAAAGTGTGCTTTTTCGAGGTGGTTAATAATAAATAGGTAAGAAGCTCCGGGAAATGGGGATAATCTAATGCTGAAAATCAGAGAAGAAATAAGGATGCTTCTAATAATAAAAAAAAAGAAGGGAAAGGACACAAAAAGAGTACCACACAATGTTAGATAGTGATGTTTAATGCCCATGTTTTAGGGTTCAATGTAGGTTATTTCTAAGTGAGAGCAAGAAAAAAGAAAAGAAAAAGAATAACTTCAAAATGGACTCTATGATATGATGCATTTGTAATTTATTATAGAGATTCAAAGCATATATAGGTTTATTTGTACTTTAAACACCGTTCTCTATAAACTTAAGCTTTTAGAGTACAACGGTTATTCTGTATTATTTAACATAATATCAGGAGGTTCTGAGTTCGAGTCATGTCAAACTTCTAGCATTATTAATTTTCTCTCATTTAATTCAAATCTACGTTATGGGCTTTGCGAAAAGTCTCTAGCCCAGACGTGAGAGCGAGTGTAAAATATAAAAATATTTAAATTCTTTTTTTACAAGCTTAAGGTTTTAGAGTACAACGGTTGTTCCGTATTATTTAACAACCACTCCATCACTATTGCACCAATCACTATAAATTTTTATAAATCATAAATTAATAAACTGTGACTTATAAATTAGTTTTATAAATTTTTATTTAAAACTTGTACAATGGTTTCCTATTTGATTCTGTCCACAAATTAAATTGTGTTTTTCTCATAAATTATAACATTATTCAATTGAAGTCCTCCAAGTCAGTATATTAGTAAAGTAATATAAAATGTATGTCAGTCTAGCATTAATTACTCATAAAACAAAACAGCAGTTTACTATTTATAAAATATTATATGATATGTTATTATTTTGTTAAAAGCTGTTTTTACATCAAACTAATGTAGAATTTCAAAGAGGACAGAATACTACATTTTGAATTTTTGAATTATAAACTGTAAATATAATGTAACATAAAATTTATTTTTAAGTATTCCCCAAAAAACAATATATATATATATATACATATGAGTCCGGCTATGGTGCTTTTAAAAGCACCAAGCACTTGGTGCTTGTAAGTTTTTCACCGTTTAATCTACTACTTTGATAATTTCTATCTGTTAGATCGTACTATTCAACTAACTATCTACTCAATCTTAGAGGACCATTATCATCCTAACCGCACATCGTTTTATCTAAGAGCTGAAAAATCTAAAAGTACCAATGACTTGATGCTATTAATAGTATAGTAGCCTAATGCAATATACATACATACATACATACATACATACATACATACATACATACACATATATATATATACATATATATATATATATATATATATATACATATATATATTAGAGTTGCGTCTAGATCAATGTGCAGTGTTCTTACTATTGATGCTCCCAATGAAGTAGAAGAAGCATCTAAATGATAAACAATCAAAGATGCATGATGAAACCCAATGAATTACAATATAAGCTAGAGGAGATGAGATGATGCTTCTTCATTTAGGAAGGGAGTAATAGATAAAGAATAGGATTCCAAAATACTCTCTCTCTCTCTCTCTCTCTCTCTCTCTCACTCTCACTGATAATGCCTGACAGACAGAATCAAAAGTCACGCAATCCAACTGCAAAACTTTTGGAAGACTGAGCTAAGGCATTGACTTGTTGACACAAAGAAATGCCTCGGATTCATAAAACATAAAAATATGCACGGTGAGTGAGAGCACTGAATCCAATCAAGGTGGTCAAATAACTCCATGAATCATGCAGTTTAAGGTAATATAATCCATCACACTCATATAGTATTAAAAAAACCACCACCCTATATTAAGGCTAGTATTCAACAGAATCTATTTCTCTTTTATTAGAGTTTAAGTTGTTATAAAATAATATTTAGTTTTAAATTCTAATAAATAAAAGGAAACTCAATGAAATTAACAATCTGAAAGAATTCGAATTTAAGACCTCTTATGTTGTTACCATTATAAAACAGCTGTATGTATAAATTAGATTGTACTGAATAAGTCAGGACACTGAAAAATTACGAGATTGGTATGTTGATATGCACCTACTCCCTAGCTATTACTATTTCTTCGGTTCCTGAAGATTCACGCAGATTTACGCAAAGTAAAATCTAACGGTAAAAAAGGTTGTATATGTAACAACTAACAACGTGTCTGACAGATAGATTACTCCATGAAGCCTATAATGACGTGCCATTAAAGCCTTTCCCTAATGCAGATTTAAGGTAATCCATCACATCCCTCAATAACCCACATTGAATATGAACAACTCAGAACAATAGAGAGAGAGAGAGAGAGAGAGAGAGAGAGAGAGGTATTATACCTTTGAATACCCATTAGGCATGTCTTGGACCACACACCCGGAAGGCAGCCTCCTACAGCTCATGTAAGGGGAGTTAGCAGCAGCAGCAGCAGCAGCAGCAGAAGTGTTATGATCTCTGAGACCATCAATGGAGACATCCACCACAGCCCACACCCCCTCCGCATGCTGTTTACAGAACCTCAGGAACTGCACTTCCCGGACCGGAACTAGCGGCGACAAAACCTGGAGCTCCGCATGCATCTACAGCAACATCCCCAATTACAAATTATAAACTAATATGGATGAAATATTAATTAATAATCAGTTTTTTTTATTTATTTTTTATTTATTTTCTATCGAGTATCTAGCGACTTACAAGTTGAAGTGCTCCATTTCTTGTTCCTCCTACTCCGCTGGATATCGCTTCCGTCGTGCTTGTTCTCGCGATCATGCACGGGAACATATCGGCCCAACGATTCTACACCAGCAGCATTTCACTTACTTTACATAGATAGATAAAAATGTATGGGCGCGCGGATAGAGGAGTTTGAGTGCAACGTACTGCGTCCATGAGCGTCTCGACGAGCGCGACGCTGTTGATGATCACCATCCCCATCTCCCTCGTCGCCTCCGAGACGTACCCGGAGGGCCTCGGGCCGATGATCCGCGGGAAAGTGCTGCGGTACTCCTCGTAGTTGAGCGTCTCTGCGGCGCCGTCGAAGCTCTGGATCCAGAGCGGCTCCTCCATCTGCGCCATCTTCACCAGCTCCTCCATCGCCGCCAGCGCCAGCTCGAGGAACACGCTCCGCTCGAACGATCCGTCGAGCATTCGGTGCGCCGTCGGCGGCGGAGTGATGGGTCCCAACATCGTGCCGGGGGCTGCGAAATCGTGGATGACGGAGAGAGTGTGGCCGACGGAGCCGAGGCCGGCGAAGCCGTTGGAGCCGACGGCGAGCTCCAGCGCGGAATTCGGCATCTGGGGGATCGGGCTGGCGAGGGCGGAGATCGGGCGGCCGAGGAATTTCCCCGCGAGAGCGGAGACGCGGTCGAGCTCGTCTTTGAGGCGCGCGTTCTCGATCCGGAGGTGCTGCTCCTCCAGCGAGACCTCGCCCAGCATGGCGGGGCCGCCGCAGTTGGTGCACATCGGGTTCCGCATCGCCTCCCGGATCGTCAGGTTCTCCGCCCGCAGCTTGTCGTTCTCCTGCCGGAGGAGCGCGTTCTCGTGGCGCTCGATCTGAGTCTGCTCATAAAACAATTCTTATAATTTAGCTCATCACTATACCCTCTCTCAGATTCACGATTCAGTCCCAGGACGGAAGCCGTACGTACCTTCATTTGGGTGCGTCTATTTTGGAACCAAAATTTCACTTGCCGACTTTCCAGGCAAAGCCGCTTGCTCAGCTCCAGCCGCTGCTTCTCGTCCGGGTGAGGGCACTCCTTGAACAAACTGTGCACACAGCATATATATGTATATATATATATATATTTTTATATATGTATGAGAGAAAAAGAAGTGAAAGGGGGGGGGAGAAGATCGATGGAAGAATAATGTTCTTCTTACGATTCGAGCTCTTGGATTTGCTGAGGGGTGTGGCGGTGGTACCGCTTCTTCTTGCGCGGGTTCTCGTTGGCGTCGAGATCGTCACCGGAGGCTCCGTCCAAGTTGTCGCTCCCTCCGGATCGGCTCTCGTTCTCGTCCTCCTTGTTCCGGCCCATCGAGTCGCCGTCTCCGCTCCCCGCTCTGCCTCCGACGCCCATAATTCCCATGCGATTCATCTCTCCTTGCACCTCAAAGTTCGTTTGCTATCGAATGAAAATTATAACTCAATACGATACAGCATAAACAAAAATAATCTCACAAAAATGAAAGGAAATGAAGAAGAAGAAGAAGAAGAAGAAGAAGAAGAAGAAGAAGAAGAAGAATCAAATAATTTAGGCCAAATTGTACCAGGCCGAGGGAGAGGGCGGGGGAAGTAGTGAACCCGGCTTTCGAGATCGCGGGGGAGAGGGTTCGCGGTTGCGAGACGGCGCCGGCGGGCATCGTAGCGCTGCCGAAAGGGAAAGCGCCCGAGCTGCCCCCACCGCCGCCGTCGAACAAGCCGCCGAAACTCATTAAAATTAAAATAGAAAAAGAAAAAGAAAAAGAAAAAGCCCAAGCTCTATTTTGATCAGTAATCGACTCCTTTAGCGCCAAAAGTTGCTCTTTTTCCCTCGCAAAGATCCCTCCTTTCTTATTATGTAAATTCTCCTGATCTTTTTTTTTTTTCTTCTTTTTTCTCTCTCGTGACTCGCACTTTAGACAAGAGGAAAGAGAAGCGACGCAAAGAACCAAAGGGGCAAGTGCCCAAAATAGAAGGGGGAATAGATAGAAGAAAATAAATACGAATTAAAAAACGAATAAGAAACGGAGAGAGACTAGAGGAGGCAAAGGCTTAAACTTTGCTATGAAACCAATCCCTCCAACTCTCTCTCCTCTCTCTCTCTTCCTCTCTCTCTCTCTCTCTCTCTCTCTCTCTCTCTCTCTCTCTCTCTCTCTCTCTCTCTCTCTCTCTCTCTCTCTCTCTCTCTATGAACACAAAGGGTAGGAAGAGAGAGAAAGAAGCCCAAGTATGTGAGTGAGGTGAGATCCACCGCCTTGGTGGTAGTATAATAACCTCTTTCTCTCTCCCTCTCCCTCCTCTCTCTCTCTCTCTCTCTCACCAACTCACAACCCTAACCCTAACCCAAAAGACCAACCCATTTACACAACACCAGTAAGAGCACCGAAAAGGCTAGGAAAAAAAGACCCTTGAACCCAACTCCCCTCTACTCCATTCTCTTGCTTTCTCTGAGATCATGAGAGAGAGACAGAGAGAGAAAGAGGAAGAAGAAGGAGAAGTGGCAGAGAGAAGACCAAAACGGCCAAGATAGAACCGGACATGTGGACTCTACGAGCGCCTCAAAGATTAAAGAAGAATAAAATAATAATAATAATAATAATAATACTAAAAAGGAAAACGAGAAAAAAAACAAACCACGAAGACTAATAATAATGTACTAGCACCAGAGTTAATGATGGAGAAATGCTACTGTATGTTATGACCGTCACCGTACGTCACTATATATATTATTATTAAATTAAAGATGAGATAAAAACAAAAAGAACCATATTTCGAAAAACTATGTTAATATTATTTTGAAAAAAAAAATTTATTACAAAACAAAAAAAAACTGGTGGGGCTGACTTTAGGAAGACCCCCGAGTCAAACAAACGGCCCACACTCCACCCTTGTTTTCAGACCGAAACATAGGGAGAACAAAAAGTAAAAAAAAAAATAAAAAAAAAAAAGCATAGCAATTTTTAAATCAATATTTTAATGAGAGAATTTAAGCAAAAAATAAAAATCAAACAAACGTTTAAAAGAAAAATCTCCGGTCCCGTGAACCCGGTCCATACTCCCTCGACCTCACCTCTATAATTTACTCACCTTGCCTCTCTTTTAATGGGGTTTCTACTTAGCAAGGACGGAGTAGAGAAGCACAAAAAGAGCTTTGAAAGCGACTATTCCAAGAAGAAGAGAGAGAAAGTGGTGGGGGGAGGAGAGAGAAAGTTAGGGAAATTGAGAGATAGAGAGAGAGAGAGAGAGAGAGAGAGAGGGGGGACATGGAGATGGGTGGGGTTTGAATACGGGGGTGCCGTATATATTGAAACGGCACGGACGAAAACGGGGTCTATGAGCTTTGTGGACCCGGCCACCAAAATGACGAATTTGCCCTTCTCAATTTGTGGGTAAATATGTGCGGAGACCCCCTCAACTCTAGGTTACTTCGCAATATTTCCAACTCTTTTGAGCTCCTTTTTTATTGGATTTATTTTAGTTAAATAATATCGAATTTTTTAAATACATTTTAGCACAATTTTCTTTTTGCTAGAAGTTATTAGAATAGTTGAGGAGACTATCGCAAAAACCGCTATAGTTGAGGGGTCTCGATGCATTTCACCCCGTCGACAATTCCAGAGAAATGCGTCTGACGTGGAGTGTTTGGGACCGTCGGATTACGATCCAACGGCTGCTTGCGTTCCGTAACGGTACGTGAATGAGACAGTGGGGGGTCCAAATTTGGAAGGACACTACGGGGGTCAAAATGGGAAGGATAAGGCTTGGGAGGGGGCGTAGCAATAAATGCGGGGTAGCGGTGGTGGATACGCTATCCGGGGGGGTCGGGGATACGGGGGTGTCGTATGGGGATACCCTTCTCGGCTTCTCCCTCCCCCTCCCCCTCCCCCTCCCCGTCCGCACCGTGGGCTCTATGCGGACGACGGTGTTGGAGATGCGCGCGGGTGACGTGGCGCGATTTTTATTATTATTTACTTTTTCATCCCACGCGCGCGCCCGCACGGATGCGTTCGTGCGGCATCCGCGCCCCCCTTGCAAGCTCACTGCCCACCTGTCTCTGCAAGGATGCATGCATGCATCGCGTGGGGGTGGGGATGCTGTGAATAGTAGGGGTGTGGTTTGCTGCCCACTTGCCATTTGACCACAATCCCATTTTACCAAAATACCCCCCACTCCGATCAGAAATTAGGGTTTGGTTTACTTGTTGTTTTTAGGGTTTTGTGGTTGCTATCTAATAATCAAGCACTTTTGTGAAGAGTAATGCTATATCTGCAACGGTTTACAATCACAAGCAGTTCGAGGGTCAGCGTAGGTCAGAATTCGGATATGTTTCACAGTAGGGTCAGCTGCCGCTATTTCTGCGAATAGAAGCGACGTAGAGTGTACGTAGCTCAAAAATTGGATTAATTGAAGCGCTTGGATCATTTTACGCACATGTTAAGTAGAGTGTATGCGTAGCTTAGAATTCAAATCATGAGATTAATTATATATACAGCGAGTGTTAATACCAGTGCGTTAATTAGATCATTTTATGCACGTGTAGAGTATGCTTATCTTAGAATTCAGAAGAGATTCCCAGTGAGCGTTGCTACACTGTTTCTACGAATAAAAGTGTCGGATCACTTTAAGAACATCTAGAGTATGCGACTATGCGTAGCTCAAAGTTAATTTGGATGAGACTCAGTGTGAGCTCTGTTAACACTATTTTTGCAAATAAAAATGTCGGATCTCTTTAAGCACGTGCAAGTGTATATATATAGTTTAGAATTTGGATGAGACTGATCATAGCATGAGCCGTTCTATGAATACAAGTGTCGGATCATTTTATGCACATGTAGAGTGTATGTAGTTTAGCGTCCGAATGAGATTCATTGTGAGCATCACTGTTTATACATACAGAAGTAATTGATCTTTGATCATTTATGCACGTGTAGAGTGTACATAGTTTAGTATTTGGATGAGATTTTTAGTGAGCATTGATATACACCCTATTTCTACAAATAGGAATGCTAGATCATTTTACACACGTATCTGTAGTACGTGTATATAGCTCGGAATCTAGGTAAATTCTCAATGAGCGCTAATATATAGCACTATTTCCACAAATAAAAGTGTCTGATTGATTTACGCACGTGTAGAGTCTACATACGTAGCTCAGAATTTGGATTAGATTCATGCATGGTGAGCGTTTGTTAACACTGCTCTTACAAATATAAGTGTCGGGTCACTTTAAGCTCGTGTAAAGTGTATGTGGTTCATAGATTGGACGAGATTCACATATAACTAGCACCATTGTTGCAATTTCTACGAATAGAAGTATTGGATCATTTAATTTATGTGCAAGTAGAGTGTATGTAGTTTAGCCTTCGTTTGAGATTCACAGTAAGCATTGGTACTAATATTTATACAAATAGAAGTGTTAGATCATTTTACGCTTGGGTTGATGTATGTAGTTCAGAATTTGGATGAGGATTTCTAGTGAGTGTTGATGCCACTATATCTACGAATACAAATGCTAGATCAATTTACACCCGTACTCAGAATCCAGGTAAAATTTTTAGTGAGCTAGCGCTAATACCATTAATATTTCTACAAATAAAAGTGTCGGGTCGATCACTTTACGCACGAATAGAGTATGCGTAGCTCAAAATCTGGATGAGATTCATCATGAGTACTATTAGCAGACCATTTTTACAAATAAAAATGTCGTGTCACTTTAAGCACGTGTAAAGTGTAGTTCATATAATTTAGATGAGATTCATAGGAAGCACCGTTACCAAGTACAGTTTCTACGAATATAAGTGTCGGGTCATTTATGCACGTGCAGAGTGCATATAGCTTAAAATTTGAATGAAATTTACGGTAAACATTGATACCACTGTTTATACAAATAGAAGTGCTAGATCATTTTATGCACGTTATAGAGTATATGCATGTACTTTATAATTTGGATGAGATTTCTAGTGAGCGCTAATCCCACTATTTCTACTAATAAAAGTGCTACATCATTTTGCACACATGTGCATGTAGAGTGTAGATACCACTGTTTTTACAAATAGAGGTGTAATGTTTCTTACATGAACTGTAGAATGTACGCAGTTCAGAATTCAGGTGATCAGATTAATTCCCATTGTGGGCTAATACTACTGTTTCTGCAGATAGAAGAGTCCGACCACTTTACACACATATATATGTAGTGTCCGTATCAAAAGTCGGGTGAGATTTTCAGTAAGCAAGCGATGATAACATTTTCTACAAATAATAAAAGTGTCAAATCATTTTACGCTCAAGTCAAGTGTACATATATAGTTCATAACTCGGATGAGATTTTTAGTGACCACTAATACTATTGTTTCTACATATAAATACGTAAGATCATTTCAAGCACGTGCAGAGTGTGTGTAACGCAGAATTCTGATAAGATTCATAGTAATTAAGCATTTTTTCCACTATTTCTAGAAGTAAATGCCTCGGATCATTTTATGCACGTGTAGAATGTTGTAAGCGCAATTCCATTTTTAATGGTTTGACAGAGAAAAAAAATCTATTCAACTACAAATTAAAATGCTACCAAAATGTTTTCTTAAATTTAAAATGCTACTTAATGAATTATAAATCGATGGACTAGGGTAAACTTGAGAATAAAACTAAAAGGCGCTAATAATTTCATTATTATTAATAATTATCATATTTGATACTTTTGTCGGGATAAATCTTATAATTTTGGTAATTATCGTATTCGTTCAACTCACCTAAGTTTGGAAATAGGTTATGATTGCATATGTTACCATTAATACTCTAAGCTCCTATTTGGGAATAAGGAGTATTATTTTCCTTATTCCCTCAGTTGCTTTGGGCAACACTAGTTTCGGTCTTAACAGGTTATTCTAGGATACATCTTAAGAGAGGCGTTAGGGAAGAACTATTATTATTTTTTTCTTGTTCCCCTACTGAAATTAATAATTACGTTCTAAATAATTATAACATATTAATAATAACATATCATATATTAACTTATTTACTAACTAGCTAACTAATTAACTACTTAATTTATTAAAAATATAAAATAAATATTTAACTAGCCACTTGAATAATTAATTTATTGTTTATAATTAAGTAAATAATTTAATTATTAACCATTTGATGTCCTTATCCATTAAATAATATGCATAATAATCAACTAATTAATATTTTGACTACTTTAATAAATTTATTAACTAATCATCTAGCTGATTAAATAATGGCTAATTAGTTAATTAACATTCCGAGTTATTTTTTATAGTTAATTAACTAATTAATGTGCTTCCCTATTTTCTCATTTGTTCAGTTGTTAATTAATTAATTAACTTATTATATTAATTAATACTTTGAAATATGTTAGTAGGCAAAATATTTTTATTTTAAAATTATAATTACTCTTATTTTTGTTATTCCTGGCTAACTATTCAAACACTTAATTCTCAATCAAACACAAAGTTAATCATCTAGCTAGTTCTGTTAGGGTTTGTTCATGCCCTTACACTCGTCGTGATTCTTCGAGGGATCATGATGCCTCCCATGATTATTTTATCACTACTTCTATGCCTATTTTGTCATTAAAAAATTATTAGAACTTTATTAACACTCAAAACTATGTTACAATGAACTTGGATATCACTTATTTATAAACTGTCACATCCCGAGTTTGCCAATTGGGCCCGCTCGGGCACGTGTAATAGACCTGCTGAACGAACAAGATTTTTCCTACTTGTATGAAGCAAAAATATATATCAACCTGTACAAGTCATATAAGATATGGATATATGAAGCATCAAAGCAATACTACTGAATCAAAACCATCAAATTTTTTTCTCTTAAAGTTTACAACACTTGTTTCTCCTAAAATATTACATTATTTTTATTTAACCAAAAAAAGGGAAACCCTCACTAGACCGACTCACAACGATCTAGCTGCTCCGCGACGTTCTTGCCGCGGTCCCGCACCTCATCGGTGATAATGGGATCTGAAAATCAACAACCATAAGGGGGCGAGGATAAGTTTCTAGTAGGTGCAATAGTCGAAAGTGGCGCTCTACACTCACTCGGTTCACATGAGACATTTATAGTAAGTAATAATAACAACAACTATCACTACGTACAACAGAAATATAATAAGCAACAAATATCTACTATGCCTCAATATATACAATATACCACCAAGTATTTTATGTCCTTACACATACATCTCAATTATTCTCTTACTTTAACCAACTTAATAGTTTGGTTTTCTTTCTTATTACACTTTATGGAGAGTCAATTGCTATTGGACTTCTTTCCAATTGGTAGGTAAATAGGGTCGACTGCTCGCAAACTCCCCCAACTATCTCATCGGGGTCGATTGCTTTCGAACTTCTTTCTTTCTTTGATACTTCTGGAATGTTACACATGCTTGATCATTTCATCTCCAGTTCATGACTTCTACGGTTGTCCACATTGTTCATTACCATTCTCTTATTCTCTAGCTCATGTTTAGTTTAGAATTCATATGCCACTATGTTTACACCTTAGTTTCAATCTAGATTAAATGACACACTTGTTGAGACTATGTTTCAAGTTTCCATTATACTTACATGCCACATAATTTTCTTTTACAATAATAGAGGGTTAGAAACTCGATCTAGCTATTACTCTAGGTCAAGTGCTCAAAAGCCCCCTTGACCCACTAATCCCCTGGCATGCAATTAAAATCATATTTAATTTATTTATTGCCCATAATACATGCTAATAATCCAAGAAAATTATAGACAAAGAGAAGATCAAGCCCTTTTTGGTGATATTCTCTACTTCTCTTGATTCTTCAAGAAGGGTTGCCTCTTGATCTGTCACGCTCCGTCGGGCCTTTAACACCAACTAGGTGGAAAGGATCGCACGGGCGCATGCCCAAGACCCGCCGAACGGATAGATTCTCTTCTACCCGCCCAAGGCGTCACAACACAAGCATATCCACAATGTTCCAACTAGGAACGGAGTACAAGAGTTGCACAAGGAAAGCATCAATATAAAGAAGTTCTACTTCTATTACATCACATTTGCACATTTTTACATGTCCGATTTTTTTTCTTTTCTTTCATTCCTATCTCATACATCAAGTTTCAAAACTATGGAATATACAAGTTGCATACATTTAATGAAAACTCCTATACTATCATTGTCCAAGACTAGGGGTACAACTCTATATAACACCAAAATAGAAGGGCCGCTATCTACAGAGCCAAATCCTTGCCTCGCTCCGCCGCCTCACTCGCGGATGGACCTGAAAAACGTGGGGTGAGAACTATAAACATAGTTCTCAGTGGGTAAGGCCACCCAAGAGAGAAGCTCGACCCACCAGGTCCAAAGAAACACCATAAGCATAAGTTAGATTACAAATAACTATGCAAATAAATATTTACATGCTTGTAAATAAACATAAAGGATCCAACCAATAAAAATGTCAACTTTTGTTTTCTCCTAGGTTCATCCTATATCTCACATTGACCAAGTTCAACTACTTGTCATTTATTTATGATATCGGAGTCGCCGCATCACCATAATGGTTCACAACCCAAGCGGAATCGCGGCAAGTGTTGGGCACCGGGCAATGGAATCGCCATTCCTATTATGGTCCCAACTTCCAAGGAATGAAATCGTCATCTCCTTGTTCGGGTAGCGAAATCGTCGCGTACCCGGGATAGCGAAATCATCGCGTACCCCATTCCATCACCGCCAACACATGGCACGGATAGCGAAATCGTCGCGTACCCGGGATAGCGAAATCGTCGCGTATCCTAATCCATCACCGCCAACACGTGGCACGGGTAGCAAAATCGTCGCGTACCCGGGATAGCGAAATCGTCGCGTATCCCAATCCATCTCCGCCAACACGTGGCACGGGTAGCAAAATCGTCGCGTACCCGGGATAGCGAAATCGTCGCGTATCCCAATCCATCACCGCCAACACGTGGCACGGGTAGCGAAATCGTCGCGTACCCGGGATAGCGAAATCGTCGCGTATCCCAATCCATCACCGCCAACACGTGGCACGGGTAGCAAAATCGTCGCATACCCGGGATAGCGAAATCGTCGCGTATCCCAATGTTCACATTTCACACTTGCCAACCCAGTCCAATGGCCCTAGGTTCAAGTCACCGAGTCTCACCTATGTTAAATGACACTAGGTTCCAATCTCATGTTCCAACATATGTTCAATGACACTAGGTTCCATTTGCACTTTTCAACCTATGTTCCTCAACACTAGGTTCTAATTCATACATGCAATCACATAACAAGTATAGATAATAAGAATATACTTGAATTCACTAACATGCAAGATGAGCGCATGGCTCTATCTATCAAGATTCTCATTTTGCCAACATGCAAATTCTAGGTTACTCACTTTCACACTATTTATTTTCAAATGGTTATTTACCCTAGACATGGAAGTGACCTAATCACTTTGGTAAACACAAACCCACCTCAAGAGCTTCTAATTTCTTGAATTCTTTGAGCTCCTAAGTCGCCAAGCCTTGAGTTCTTGCTTCAACCCAAGCTTCTACAAGAAAATAGTTCGTTACTCATTACGAACCCATAAATCAACTCGATGCTAGAAACCAATGGTTCTAACATAATTTCCTATACCTCAATTGTAATTTCCTAAGGTCCAAATATTTTTAGAGCCTCCCACGGGGACTCAACTTACCCCGAACACCAAATCGCTTTACCCCTCTAATGGGCGATACCTTCAAGAAGACGCGGTGTGACGCCCCAACATCCCAGGGGGTCACCCATCCTAGGACTACTCCCGTCCTAGCACGCTTAACTCTCTCAACCTCTTCGGCCTAGCCACCGCCGAAAATGCTTAAGCCGGGTTGAGAGTTTAGCCCTATTATATCTCATATATAGGACTAATCTGGGGTCTCACAATCTCCCCCCCTTTAAGCCCTGACGTCCTCGTCAGGCTCAAACTCACAAGTACCAGGCGATGTGAGACGTCTCGCTAACCTGTCATTCAGACCCGGCTCAGCCGAGACCCATCTCACACTTCCGGCTGGTAATTGGCTCTGATACCAACTGTGACGCCCCAACATCCCAGGGGGTCACCCATCCTAGGACTACTCCCGTCCTAGCACGCTTAACTCTCTCAACCTCTTCGGCCTAGCCACCGCCGAAAATGCTTAAGCCGGGTTGAGAGTTTAGCCCTATTATATCTCATATATAGGACTAATCTGGGGTCTCACACGCGGTCTCCTACCGTGAATTTCAAATCTCGTCGACGCCTATCCGCATAGCTCTTTTGCCTGGATTGCGCCGTCGATAAGCGTTCACGTGCCAAGCGGACCTTTTCCTCCGCTTCACGCAACACATCCAGTCCTAAGACCCTTCTTTCGCCGACCTCGCTCCAATGAATAGGAGAACGGCATTTTCTTCCATACAAGGCTTCAAATGGTGCCATACCGATGCTAGATTGATAGCTATTGTTATAAGCGAACTCAGCCATCGGTAAATGAGTAGGCCATGCACCCTTGAAGTCCAACACACACGCTCGCAGCATATCCTCCAAAATTTGAATTGTCCTCTCCGATTGACCGTCAGTTTGAGGATGGAATGCCGAACTAAAATCGAGCCGTGTACCCAAAGCCTCTTGCAAGCTTTTCCAAAAATACGATGTAAAACAGAGATCTCGATCTGAAACTATCGAGGTCGGGACCCCGTGCAACCGCATAATCTCGTCCAGGTAGACTTGTGCTAATTTGTCTCCCGACCAAGTGGTGTGGATTGGCAAAAAGTGTGCCGACTTTGTCAAACGATCACCACCACCCAAATCGCGTCGTGGCCACCATGCGATCGAGGTAAGCCCACAACGAAGTCCATTGCTATGTTCTTCCACTTCCAAACTGGAATGGACAACCCTTGCAATTTTTCTGCTGGAAAGCGACGCTCGGCCTTCACCTGTTGGCATACTAAACATTGTGCCACGAAGCGTCCAACATCAAGCTTCATCCCCGGTCACCAATAATGTAATTTAAGATCCTTATACATTTTGGTGCCGCCCGGGTGAATCGCATAGAAAGAAGTGTGAGCTTCTTTCAAGATCTCCCTACGAATGTCCTCGACTTTAGGCACGCACAATCGATTTCGGAATCGAATGACACCCTTCGAATCCATATGAAAATCACCGGCGCGTCCACTCTCGATGGCACTCCGCACCTTTTGGAGTTCCGGATCTCCGGATTGCTTTTTCTTTATTTGTTCCAACAAGGTCTGCCACACCTCGAGATTCATGAGTATAGCGGGGACGCCCGGGGCCACGACTTCCAAGTCGAACCGGCCCATTTCCTTGATCAACGATATTTGTCCCGTCATCTCAATTGCAAAGTTCTCCACGAATTTCCTACTGAGCGCATCGGCCACCACATTGGCTCTACCGGGGTGGTATAAGATGGTTAAGTCGTAATCTTTTATCAACTCCAACCATCTCCGTTGCCTCAAGTTCAACTCCTTTTGAGTAAATAAGTACTTTAAGCTTTTATGATCCATGTACACCTCATAATGTTCCCCGTACAAGTAGTGTCTCCACAACTTAAGCGCGAAGACCACCGCTGCAAGCTCTAGGTCGTGGGTGGGGTAATTCTGCTCATAGCTCTTCAGCTGACGAGAGGCGTATGCTATCACTTGTCCTCTTTGCATAAGCACACACCCAATACCTCGTCGTGATGCATCACTATACACCACAAATCTCTCCCCCGCAACCGGCAAGGCGAGAACCGGAGCCGAAGTCAACCTTCCCTTTAGCTCTTTAAAGCTCTGGTTGCATTCCTCGCTCCAAACATATTTGGCTCCCTTGCGGGTAAGGCGCGTTAATGGACCAGAGATTTTTGAAAATTCCTCCACGAACCGCCGATAGTACCCCGCAAGACCCAAAAAGCTTCTTACCTCCATGACATTGGTCGGACGAGGCCAATCCTTGATTGCCTCAACTTTCTTAGGGTCCACTGATACTCCGCCCGCGAAAATCACATGACCTAAGAAAGCTACCTCGCGAATCCAAAATCCGTACTTCTTTAACTTGGCGAATAACTTGTTCTCTCGAACAACTTGAAGCACAATTCTTAGATGCTCTTTATGTTCCTCTTCACTCTGAGAGTACACAAGGATGTCAACTATGAACATCACCACAAATCGATCTAGTAGCGGTTTGAATACACGGTTCATTAAATCCATGAACGCTGCCGGGGCATTGGTAAGCCCGAAAGGCATAACCGTGAATTCATAGTGTCCATACCGCATCCTAAACACGGTCTTATGCACGTCCTCCGGTTTAATCTTCAATTGGTGATAACCGGATTGCAAGTCAATCTTTGAATACACCCGTGACCCTTGCAACTGATCAAATAAGTCATCGATACGGGGCAACGGGTACTTGTTCTTGACGGTCACCTTATTCAACTCACTGTAATCCACACATAACCGCAGTGAACCGTCCTTCTTTCAAACAAATAGGACAGGGGCTCCCCAAGGTGACACACTTGGCTTTACGAAACCCTTGTCCATCAAGTCTAGTAATTGTGCTTTCAATTCCTTTAGCTCCGCGGGTGCCATCCTGTACGGGGCCTTAGAAATCGGCGCCGTACCCGGGAGCAAATTGATCACGAATTCTATTTTTCGATCAGGTGGCATTTCGGGTAACTCCGCCGAAAATACATCCGAAAACTCTTGGACTACATGAATGTCCTCGAGTCCCAACACCTCCTTTCGGTCATCCACTACCGTCGCTAAGTAAGCAATGCAACCACTAGCAATGAGCTTTCTTGCTTGCGACGTGGACACCATTGATGCAAAGAGTGAACTCTTGCACCCACGGTACACAAACTCCTTGTGCCCGGGTTCTCTAAACCTCACTATCCGGCTCTCACAATCTATAGTAGCGTGATATCTCGAGAGCCAATCCATTCCTAGGATTAAGTCATATTTATTCATTCGATTTAACACCAGCAAATCAGCTGGCATGATCTAGTTTTCAATCCTCACTGGACAATCTACACACGCTTGATATACACAAAAGGTGTGTTCTGGCACTTGCACAGTTCTTGCATGCGTGGCTTCTATAATTTTTATTCCATGTGCAATAGCAAATGATCGGGCAATGAATGAATGCGATGCTCCAGTATCAAACAAAGCTCTACATCGAATGCTATTAATCAACACAATACCTGCCACGACATCCTCCGGGGCAGAAGGCTCCTCCACCTGCGAGGCGAACACCCGTCCACTGGGCGCCGGGCCGCTGACCCTCAACTGGTCTCGGTGGCGGTGTGCGGCTTGCCGACATCGCCGCGGGTGGGATGCCCGCAAGCTGTCTCGGCGATGCGAATGCCGATGCCGACGACGGTTCCCGGCCATCATCCATCGGGCAATTGAACCGCATGTGTCCCGGCTGTCCGCATTTGTAGCACCGGCCCTCACGGTAATCACACTGTTGAGGGTTGTGGGAGCCGCTACAAATTGGGCACCGGCCCAAGGGTCGATTCCGCTGAGCCCCTCGAGACTAGTTCTGCGACTGCGAGTGCTTCGGGGGTCGCTTAGAGCTAGACTGACCACCCGAGCCGCCCGCCGGACGCTTTTTTCCTTTCTCCTTATCCTTTTCCTTCTCTCTTTCCCAAGATTCGCGCTCCTCGCGCGCACACGCATTCCCGTGCTCCACCCAAAGAGCACGGTCCAAAACCACCGCAAAGGTCTGTAGCTTGAAGGCGTGAACCGCTCGAAAGATCTCCGGTCGAAGCCCGCGCACAAAGCAGTCGACCTTGTCCAATTCTCCGCGGACAACGTGCGGTACACAGTTAATGATGTACGAGAACTCCCTCTCATATTCACGCACGGTGCGGTTCCCTTGCTTCAACTTCCGAAACTTTTCTTGAAGTTTCCTAACTATCGGGGAAGTAGGCGGCGAACACCATACCCCGAAACTCCTCCCAAGTCGGTGGCGGAAGGCTAAAGAGTCGATCACGCTTGACTCCCTTCCACCACACCTTCGCCGATCGCTCTAAACAATGAGCGGCGAGGTGCACCTTGTCCCTCTCCAAGGTATATAAATTCTCGAAGAGCGTCTCAACGGCATCGATCCACGTCTCCACGTCCCATGGATCCACGTTCTCCCCGTTGAAGATAGGCGGGTTAAACTTTTTGAACGTCACGAGAGCCACAAGTGCGCGCTCTCTCTCCGCTTCCTCCGCCGCGGAGTCGGGCACAGGAGCACCCGACCCATCGGTCGCAGTCGGTGGTGCGGGTGGCGCCATAGCCGGCGCCAGTGCCACTCCCTCGGCCGGTGCCGAAGCAGAGGCCGGAGGTGCTCCCGCTCTCTCCTCCCTAATCGCAGCCACTTGCTGCGCCATCTCGTCCTGGAGCTTCTTAATTTGCTCCTTCTGTCGCTGCATGGTTTCGGCTTGTCGCCGAACCACGCCCATCAACTCGGTCAACTGGTCACGAAGACTCGAGTTCTCGCCCTCCCCGAGTTGTTCGGGAGCCACGCTCGATCCTCCGAGCCCAGCCCTCGTAGGAGGCCTTCCACGTACCATTATCTCCTGAAAATACAACGACTTTGGTCATTTCGTGACACTCAAAGTTATCTCCTGAAATCGTCGCGTACCCGGGATAGCGAAATCGTCGCGTATCCCAATGTTCACATTTCATACTTGCCAACCCAAGTCCAATGGCCCTAGGTTCAAGTCACCGAGTCTTACCTATGTTCAATGACACTAGGTTCCAATCTCATATTCCAACCTATGTTCAATGACACTAGGTTCCATTTGTACTTTTCAACCTATGTTCCTCAACACTAGGTTCTAATTCATACATGCAATCACATAACAAGTATAGATAATAAGAATATAGTTGAATTCACTAACATGCAAGATGAGCCCATGGCTCTATCTATCAAGATTCTCATTTAGCCAACATGCAAATTCTAGGGTTGCTCACTTTCACACCATTTATTTTCAAATGGTTATTTATCATAGACATGGAAGTGACCTAATACTTCGGTAAACACAAACCCACCTCAAGAGCTTCCAATTCCTTGAATTCTTTGAGCTCCTAAGTCGCCAAGCCTTGAGTTTTTGCTTCAACCCAAGCTTCTACAAGAAAATGGTTCGTTACTCATTACGAACCCATAAATCAACTCGATGCTAGAAACCAATGGTTCTAACATAAATTTCTATGCCTCAATTGCAATTCCCGAAGGTCCAAATATTTTTAGAACCTCCCATGGCAAAAGTCCCAAATCTACCTAGGGTTTGCATGCATGTAAGCCAAACCCTAGATTTCATGGCCAATCTTTCACCATTTGTGGTCAAGATTGCGTAGGGTTTTCAAAAATCTCATATCAAAGGATTAAATTCAAGGCTGAAACCCTAAATCACAAGAACTCACCTCTACACTCAAGTTCCTTAGCCTCTTCTTGCACCAAGAAGCTCCAAATCCATCGTAGAAGCTTTTTCCAAGGTCAAATCCTTCACTTCTCCAAGCTTTGGAGGGATCTTTAGAGAGAGAAAGTGAGGGAGAAGGAGAGGGAATGTGAGGAGAGTGGAGGAGTAATGAGGGGAGAGACTTCAGCCCCTATTCATAGCCCATCCTCCATGAAATTACCAAACTGCCCGTCCTTGGGCATTCTGCTTCAGCCGGGTCCGGACCCGTACGCGCAACAGCCCACCGCGCAGGCCGGGTCCGGACCTTGGCGTCTGGGTCCAGAACCCGTACGCGCATCTCCGCGTGGTAACAGGTCGGGTCCGGACCGTGGCGTCCGAGTCCGGACCTTAGCTGCTCCACGGACTTCATTGTCCGGACCCTAGATCCCGGGTCCGGACCCCGTGAGCAATTTTGCTCCAGTTGGTCCTTTTCGAAAAATTCAAATTTTTGATTTCTGAGTTTCCACTCGCACCCAAAACGTTCAGAAACCCTCGGAACCCAATTCCACACCAGCCATCATCGGCTTTCTCCGAACTTCATCAAATTTGGTAAAGTTCGATACAGCGCACCGAAATTTAGAGTGCTACATGATCTCTTGAGAATGCCAAGAAAATTCTAAAAATAGTTCTAATGAGTTTAGAACATCAAAAATTTTACATTTGGAAAAACTCCAAAATAAAATCCTAAAAATACTAACTCACTTATCCTCCTCCTAGCACAGGAAAAATGGGTGAAAGGGTTGCCTTCACCTTCTTAGAGCTTCCTCTTGAAGTTCTAGCCTCCTCCAAGCTTCCAAGGGGATGAATCCCTATGCTCTAACAATAAGGGATTTCTAGTGCTCCATTTCTAGAGAGAGAGAGAGTGGAAGAGAGAGTGAAAAGGGAAAAATAGGCTGTGAGATTAGGGTTCACTATGAAAACCATATTTTAAGGGTGCTACAATAGTATGTAAACCCTCTAACTCCTTTTATTTGCAACTTTTTACGTCAGGTTTTAGGCGCCCGCCTGAAATTTCGGGCGCCCACCAAATCCATCGTAGCTGCACCCTGTTCTTAGCCCGAACGCCCGTTCAGTCCGCCCGTTTCTCGAATCGGACACCAAAAATAGGAATCAGGCGTCTAATTGTTTATTCACCCAAGCAATCAGGGCTCTTGAGTTGCGTATCCGAAAATAGTTCGGGCGCCCACGAGGGACTATCCGAAAGATCTTCTAGGTGGCCACAAGACCATTCAGATGCTCGAATGTTTGATCCTGCGTGCATCGAGCTCTCAAGTTGAGCGTCCGAAAGTGTTCTGGATGCTCGCCAGTGAGACGAAAAGATCCAGGTGCCCACAGGATAATCTGGCTGCCCGAAAGTGGGCCTCTCATCAACTCTGCTCTCTAGATTAGAGTTCAAAAGTTTTCAGGCACTACAATGGACTGTCCAAAACCATTACGGGAGCCCTATCTCCTATTTCGAGCATTCGAAAAGGTCTGGAACTCAGCTTTCTGAATTTCGAAACTCTATTTTGATCCAAATTATTTTCAATTCTATCCATATATACTCAGTCTAAATTTATCAAAAACCATTTCAATCATATCTAATATGGCTTAGTCTACACTTTGCCAAAGTTTGGTACATCACATAAGCTTCATTATAATCATTCTAATTATGATAAGAAAACTAAATAAGAATAGGAAAAACCAAAAAATATTTCTAATCTAACAACATACTTAAAATATAATAATTATTCTAATTTAATGAAGAGAGTAATCCTAATATAACAAGAAGTATACTAGATATCCAAGACAGGTTAGGCTTCATGATTGTAACAATTCCCTCCCCTTTGAGTCATAGCTTGTCCCCAAGGTGTGATTCTGTAGAAAGTAGGTCCTCAACTTGTGGCACTGTATCATCTAGGGTATTTATACAAAATCTCAAATTATTGGTCTTACACTTATCATTGATGGTGTATTTTTCATCATAATTATAGCACAGTCTGTTTGCCTTTCCTTCATTTAGATACTAGTCAACTTCCAGATTTTTGTATTTGGAGAAAGAGATTGCTTGTTTGTGGTAGTTGTTTTTTTGATATAAAATTTATCTTGTCTTTCAATTTTCTCATCAATTGCGCAGACCTTATCAGCCAGTATAATGAGTCTCTTTGCCGTTACTTCAATCTTTACATCTTTCCGAAGGCCTCCAACAAAATACCCTATCAAAGCCTCTTGCGGCCATCTGGTCCCCAAATTGTTGAGATAATCGAACTCAGCTTGATACTCACGAATGGAATTGGTTTGAGAGATCTCGCTTGCGGCCATTTGGTTCCCATATTGTTGAGATGTTCGAGCTCGGCTTGATACCCGCTAAGGGAACTGGTTTGAGAGATATCAGCCTGGGCAATATCAAAGTTTACAATTCAAGATGGTCTGAACTGCACCGTAAGAGCTTGTTTAAATTCTTTCCAGGAAGGTTGAGCAATCTGACTCTTGTACCATCCAACCCAACAAATCACTTCACCGGTCATATGAAAAGATGCTAGTTGAACCTTATTTTCCTTTGGTGTGACTGCTAATAAAAAATTATTCTGCCCAAAAAATCCAACTTAATGGATCATCCCCAAAAAATGTTGGAAAATCGAGTTGAGCCACATATGTAGTGATGCCCCTATGCTGTGTTAAGTCTGCATATCGACGGAAATCGTCACAAGGGGGTGCATGTAACACCCCGAGACCGCCATATTTGGGTCGCTCAGGCACGCGCCCAGACTTGCCGAACAGGCGAGACCTCCACTACCCGAACGAAATGGTAACATATATTAACCTATACATTCATACACAATATATGTAAAAGAAAATATTAGAGTGCACTACTAAATTGAACATTCAACTTTAAACATTTAAAATCTGCCTCTACATGAAACATTCAACTTCAAAAGAAACATTTAAATACTACAACTACTTGCAAGCTTCATAAATAAACCTCTTTTAAGTTTACAAGTTTGATCCCAAAATATTACACCACTTTAATTATTTTTTCAAAAGTAAAAGGGTACATCTAGACCTCTCTACGGTCCTCTACTCTGCGATCCCTTTGCCGTGATCAGTATCTCGCCTGTGATACCAGGATCTGAAAAATTGGTAAACCAAAGGGAGTGAAGAACTACTAAAAGTTTTTAGTGGGTGCAACCTCCGAGAATAATCTCTACACTCACTTGGTCCAAAGGATAGATAGGTATTTAACAACAATTAAATCCATATTAGAGATGCATTAATAGAATTTACTGCTACAATGCCTCAAATGCTCAAGATGCAACTATGCCACTAGTTGTAGGTTTACCCAATTACCCCATGTCTCGACCATCTACTTGATGGATTGCTTTACACACTGCACCTCATGGATAGCTGAGGGGGATCGTACTACTCTCCATTTGGCTAGCACTTAGAATCGAGGGAGGTTGCCCCGCCAAGTGCCATATGCAGATTTGAGAGGGATCGACACTCCGGATCATAGTGGAGTAGAGGAATGATCGGCCCTCCCAATGCACACGAGGGATCCGAGGGATGATCAATACTCCCAAAGACACTTCCGGAAGGTCACTGTCATAGCACACCATGACACCCTAAATTCGATAACTTCTAGGGTTATAGCACATGTCGATATACACCATAACACCCTAAATTTGATGACTTCTAGGGTTATAGCACATGTCTATACACACCATGACGCCCTAAGTTTGATGACTTCTAGGGTTATAGCACATATCCATTATTTACCAATCTATTATGTAGTTCACATTTAACCTAGAATTCATATGTCTCTATTTCTCACCTTAGATTTTGACCTAAATTTAGATGCCACTCATTTTGACCTATATTTTAGGTTCTCATCACTATTACATACATCTTTCCAATTTTCCATCTTCATGAACTCTAATCTTTCCTAGCATGCATTTAAATTATATTAGGGTAATATTTACTAATTTAGCATACTAATTAAATCGAGAACGATGGACAAAGAGAAAGATCAACCATTTTCGGTGATATTCCCTACCTTTGCTATGTTTCTTTTCCAAAAGATGGATTTGATCTCTTGAAGTACCAAGAAACCTTAGAAAATAAACCTAGCAAGATCAATCATTTTTAAAAACTCTAGAACCAAAATTTTAAAATACCCACTTACCTCTCCTCGTCTCGCACTCAAAAAGTGAATAAGAGGGCTCCTTTAATTCTTCTTCCTAGAGCTTTCTCTTGAAGCTCTCTACCGATCAAAAGCTTCCAAAGAGATCAATCCCATATTCTCTCAAAGGGATCTAGGATTTCTCTCTTGTTCCTAGAGAGGGAAAGAGAAGTGGGAGAGTGAGGGAGAGAGGAAAAAATGAGAAATTTAGGATTTAGGATTTAGTTTAGGATCTGGGCCCAAACCATCGGCTTAAAATGTTTAAGCCCAATTATTATTATTAGTATGTCCGTCATTTATAAATCCATCACATTCTCCCATATTATCTGATATAAGACTATTGGGATGTCACATACTCTTCTTGTTTAGGCCCTGATGTCCTCATCAGCCCGGCCCAATTACACACATAACTTCGGATTCACCAGGCGTTGTGAGATTCATCTCACACTTCAGGCTGGTTATCAGGATCTGATACCAAATGTAAAGATCTGACCCACTAGTAATAATAACTTGTTGGGTCCAAACCACCGGTCTAAAATGTTTAAGCCTATTTATTATTACTACTGTGTCCGTCACTTATAAATTCATCACACTCTCCCACATTATCCAATGTGGGACTATTGGGATATCACAATGAGAACTTAAAATAAATTTTCAGTAGGTGTAACCGTCGAAATTGGCGCTCTACACTCACTCGGTCTAAGAAAGACAAAAATAGAATGATAGTAAAAAATGAAAATCACTAGTACAATAAAGGATAAATAAAGAACGTACAACTACTATGCTTCCAGTAAGATACCAATATGCCTAGTAAGATGCAATTATGTCGATATCTAAGGAAAGATTTACTTATGCCATTTCTTTAACTTTAGTGACTGAATGGTCTGGCTCTAATTCTTTTATAAACAACTCATGAAGAGTTGAAGGTGATCAAACTTTTCCCCAATCGTAAGCATTAGGGATCGAGGGTAATCATACTTTCCCAAATTAAGGCATAAGAGAGTTGAGGATAATCGAACTTTTCCCATGATGACTCTTTCAGAAGGTCATGGCTTGTAGGGTCGTGATGCCCACAACCGATGCCATTTGCTTGTCTCTTAGTTTATACCCAAGGTTACTGCCGATGCTAGAGTTAACTTACGAGTTTATTCACATCTTTACCCGTCCCCCTACAAACAAGTTTTATAGTTTGCCTATACTTCGCTCTGTTCATCACTATAGGTTTTCTCCTATGTTTGGTGCCTCTACTATGTCAACTAAGTTCATATATTCTCGTAATAGTATTCTACTTACTCATAAAAAATGTTACCAAAATGACATGGCATAACGAGAGAGGATGAAATGTCTACATGCTAGATTATATACCCATAACCCTTTATGAATCCTCCAAAACTTGTCTTATGCAAATCCATCAAGGTTAACCTACTCTTACTCAAGAAAATATAAAAAATTAGGCTACATGCATGAAAATAGAAATATTTTAGACAAAAGGAAGATCAAATTTTTTTGTGTGATAATCCTCACCTTGTGTTGTAAAACCCTCTTAGAAATATTTCTTGAGCTCTTTAGGCTCTTCAAAAACTTAAAAGAGGAAGTTCTAACCAAGTTAAAACCTTTACAACCCTTATTTAGAAAAATCATCAAATTTGAACCCTAAAAACCTTAACTTCTCTTTACTCCTCCAAATAAGAGAAATAGGGCTTGAGAAGGTTGCCTTCTCCCTCCTAGTGCTCCTACCTAGTGCCCTTCTTTTTCTCCAAGCTTGCTAAAAGATGGAGCTCCAAGATCCCAATAATGTGGCCTAGGATTTTTTTTTTCTTTTTCTCTTTCATAAAGAGAAAGTAGAGAGAGTGAGATACGGGAATAATGGTGAAAGAGGATTATTGGCCGTGAAGGGCTATTTATAGGAGTGCTATAATTGCGCTTTTATCTCCCAATCACTTGTATTTATAATTAATGAACAGCTGCCTACATGCTAGGTTTTGGGCGCCTGCCCCCGCAAAGTCCCAGGCTGCAACTCCAGATCCCTTGGGCTCAACATTCGAAAGTTGATCCGGGTGCTTGCTAATCTGCCTGACACCATTTTTTCAATGTCCACAGGGCAAACCGACTGCTCGATTAAGTAACGAGCTTAGCAACCACTATTCTCGGGTTGAGCGTCCAAAAGTGGAACTCAACACCAGCAGAGTAGTTCGGAAGGTTTCGGACGCTCAAACGACGATTCAGACGTCCGAATATTTATCTGCCCTCGAACCCTTACTCTCGATAGAGCATCCACTCGACCAGGCAATCTGAAAGATTTCGGAAGCCCAAAATACTTTTCGGGGTGTCTGGAAAGTCTCGCACTACAAGAAAAACTCAATATAAAGACGCTTTTTAGACGACGCTTCGGGAAAGCGTCCCCAAGCGTCCCTACAATATAGCAAATACCGACGCTTCAAAAAGCATCGTCATATGAACCCTCTATTGTATCAAACCAATTTATCAAATGATAAACTTTACTATTATTTTTAATATTCCGAAGCTTTAAAACGTCAGGATTTTAAAAAATCTTGACACTTTAAAGCGTCAGAATATATTTTACCGACGCTTGGTATAAGCGTCGGTATATACGTGACGACTTTTCATTTGCCGACGCTTTGACCGACTGTGACGCCCCAACTTCCCAGGGGGTCACCCATCCTAGAACTACTCCCGTCCTAGCACGCTTAACTCTCTTAACCTCTTGGGCCTAGCCACCACCCAAAATGCTTAAATCGGGTTAAGAGTTTAGCCCTATTATATCTCATATATAGGACTACCTGGGGTCTCACAATCTCCCCCCCTTTAAACCTGACGTCCTCGTTAGGCTCAGACTCACAAGTACCAGGCGATGTGAGACTCATCTCGTTAGCCTAAACCGACCTTGTGGTGAGCCGCGCTCCACCCACAACAGTCAACAGCATGAGAGCCTCGCTCTCCCCGCTGCATACCTGGCTCAGCCGAGACTCATCTCACACTTCCGGCTGGTAATTGGCTCTGATACCATCTCAATCTGTCACGCCCCGGGCTAGTTTATAAGCGGAAATACGTGTCATTTTTTTTTGAAAGCCTAGCCCGCGCCACGTACAGACCCGCCATAAATACAGGGCCCACTGTCCACACGGACAGAGCCTCCCCTGTATTTGCACGGCATACACAACATACATACAGGATCACAAACATCATTCATCCCACACAAACAACAACATCACAATCCTTGTTTCATACAGCTATCAGTCCTAAACCTGTATGATTCTAAGCAAGTCCTTAGGCGAAGGATGATGCGATACACAAACAACAGATCATTCTAGAAAACTGCTCCTTACCCAGAAGCTTTATTTGAAACCCTAATCTCAATCATTTAAAGATCCTTTGAAAACCGTTCTCCACACGAGAACTCTCTTTTGAAATCCGAAAAGTCGATCGATCGAAAATCCATTTGAAAACCGTTTCCCACACAGAAATCTTTATTTGAAAACGCTACCACGAGGGGTAGAAATCCAAGATACACAGTATAAAGCCATAATTAAACTAGAATAGAGGTCTAGTAAACATCGTCATCCATAATGTCTAAGCATGCAATCAACACATAAAAACTGAGCCAAATCCACGAAATCCAAACATGCAAGACAAAACAACCATAGTGTAACTGAACCACAACCACATCTAACTGGTAAAGAGATAAAGGCGATAACCAATCTGGAGGGAGGAACCTCACAAGTCGGGACCTCTAGTACCACTATCTAGGCGTGCCTCGCAACGTCCCGACTCCCACCACCCTGCTCACCTGAAAACAACAACGATGACGGGGGGTGAGAACATGTAAACATGTCTCCCCTCCCAGTGGGTACTGCAAGCCGATGAAGGCGAGGTGTACACACCGGCGCGAGGGTCAACAGATAGATAGATAGGAAAAATAATAGCACAAGTAAGCAAGAGTATGAACCATACATGAACGACTATGCTACTGTAAGCAAATAGTATATGCATCAACTGTAGATAGATAAAGAGACCCAATCTCCACCAGGCCATAGGGACGGATCCCTGGCACTGTCACAACCGCTCACTCACAGGCACATAACCTTCGCAGATGCACATGTCGAGAGGCTCACGGGTTGGAAGCACACAACCCTCTTCCGGAAAAGATCACCACAAGCGATGGATCAGACCGCTGGCGTACGTGAAGTGCTATAAGAGCTGTGATGATCGATGCAATATGCTCAAACCACAGAACGACAACTAGCCGAGAATAGCAATGGGACCAAGTCCAAGGATCGCTCGGAACAACAGGCGATCACCACTGACCAACTAGGTCGTCTCAACAAACCATGCAATCACACTACTCTACTAATGGCAAGCTCACAAAAGTAGAGGAAAGAGAGTCAAGTGAACTAATAATCAACATGCAAGAGAAAGGGATAGAAAGGTATCACCGCTAGTTCACTGAACCGACTCCGGATCGAAGTACCCACCTGTAGAAAAGATAGAGCCTAACACCGACGGCTCTCGGGTACCACGACAGGACCTACGAAAGACTCACAGGGTCAAGGTCCACCAAGTCGACACTAAACACATAGTGCTCACAACCCGAAACTGACGGATCATCCGAAAAATCCACCGGGACGATCCCGAAACCACACCAAGCCCCAGAGGGGTACCAACAACCAAACCAAGTCCTCCGCTGTCCCCAAACACACAAAACAAGGTGACAGGACAGCGAGCACAAGCTCGGGGTGCCACGAACACAAACGCACCCGAAACGACTTTCTGGGTTCCCAAAAAATGTCGATTTGGCACCGAAATCCTTCGTCACTCATCCGCTGTCCTCAAAACTTCGGGACAGCGATGAGGAACAGCCAACGAGGCTAAACTTACGAAGCCAAGTCACTCGCAAAACCAGCAAGTGAGTCGCACGACTAAAACACGCGTTCCGCCGACTATTTCATCAAAAAACGCACCAGAAATCAATCCGGATCTCCGCGAAGGGCGAAGGGGTTGGACAACCAGTCCACAGGGCCCCAAGGGTCATGCCCTTGCTGCCCGCAGCATCACAATGCTGCCACAATCACAAAAGCCCTAAAATGAGCAACATTCATACAAAATTAAGCGTAAATAAGGCCGTTTGAGCACTCCGTTCGTCCGCAAGACCTTCCGCAAGCACCAGCGGATAGGGAAAGATGTAACGGAGGCTGTGCTCACAGCCCCACTGCGACAGGAATAGTCGCAGGCACAAACAACCCATAAAAATAGCTCCCACATGCGATAACAATGCCCGACAAAGGCTAAATAGCGAAACAGCTCGCCAAAATAGCAAAATAAGGTGAGCACGGTAATCAGCGCATCGCCGCGATCATCGTGCTCACCTTCCCGAGCTTCGGGAGGCAACAGGGAGCTCCTAGCCAAGCATGCGGCCCAAACAAGCCAAAAACAGCCCTGACCGGAGCAAGCTTGCTCCGGCCGGCTGCCGGTCGACATGCAGCGCGCGCGGTGGCTAGGGTCGGACGCGGGGGAGGTGAGGAAGGGGGAGCTCACCTCAACCGGCGGCAGAAAGCAGCGGCGGCGGTGCGGGGAGAGTGCGAGCTCTCGGGCAGCTAGGGCACGGCGGCGCCGGCAACAAACGGCGGTGGCGGCAGTCGGGATGGCGAGCACCGACAAGAGGGGCTCGCCGGACGTCGGAAGGGGGGTGACCGCGACAGAAAAGACCGGCGGCGGCGGCGGCGCAAGGCGCTCGGCCGCGGCTGCCCTAGCAGCCCTAGCTGCAACAGCGGCGGCTGCGGCGGCACACCGGCGGCACGGGGGCGGCCGGGGAGGAAGGCGACGGCGGCGGAGGTCCTCTCGGAGCTGGCCGGAGGTTGCTGCGCCGGCGGGAGGTGGCGGCGGCTCGAGACCAACACCCACTGCCCGCAGCAGCTCCAGCAGCAGCTAGCTGCGGCGCGGCGGGGCTTGGCGGCGGTTCCCGACGTCGGGGCTGGTCGCCGGCAGTTGTGCCACCTCAGGGGGACCTAGGGCATGGGTCCACCCTGGGTGCACACTGCAGGGGAGAAGAAGAAGAAGAAGAAGAAGAAGAAGAAGAAGAAGAAGAAGAAGAAAAGAAAAGTTAAAGGGAGAGAGCTGCTGGCCGGAGCTCCCCGCCGGCCACGGGAGGTCGGCGGCGGTCGGCGGCGCACTGGTAGGTGGGCAGAGGAGCTGAGGAGGGGGGTGGCACCTGCTGGGGGAGAGCTAAGGGAGAGAGAAGCAACAATGGATCTCTCTCCACTCACACACAACATATACACAATGCACAAATGCAAAAAGCCCCTCGCAACTTGGGAATTTAGTCCCGAGTCCCTCACAGCATGCACAAAATGCACAGACACCCCTCCACACTCGATCTCACGCAAAACGGTGTGTGAAACAGGGTCCAATTCGCGAAACGATCAAACATGCACTACGACCTCTTAGTGAAAAACTCGCGATATCTCACGATCCGACCGTCGCATGTGCGAACAGATTGCGCCATCGCGTTCAGCACTGTCGAGACATCGAATCTACCATTTTGGATCGTCAGAATTGGACTCCGAATTGCGACCCAATCCATACTCTCTCCTCCAACAATAACTCAAAAACCAAAAATACACAAATAATACATATATATACGTATATATATACACCTATACATATATATATATACATATACAAACACGTATGCATACAAATACAAGGTAGAGGGAGAGAAAACACTGAATTCAAATTTAAATTCAACCGACGCTTTCAAAAGTGACGTTAGGTTATAGTGGGATGCTTTTAAGCATCGTTAAATATAAAAAAAGCGTTCTTAAATGTAATCTTTTTTTTGTAGTGTTGGAAGCTTGATTCACTTCTTTCGAAACTCCGTTTTCGATCCGAACTGATTCTTACTTGTTTCAAACTGAACCTAAACTTCTCTAATTCTATGTTAATTATGTCTAACATGACTTTAATCCTTACTTTACCAATTTGGCTTAAGTTTGATATACTATATTAAGTTTCAGTACATTACATAATATCTGATTGATAATATTGAGGTTATATACTCTTCTGTATATAAGGACTGTTCAGAAATATTATCGGCTCTTAACATTCACTGGTTCAACAAGTAGCATCATCATAAAATCATAAATGATTAATTTTCAATTTACATTTACATATATATTAAAATGATATATAATATGAATCTAAAGAATTATAAGAATAAAATACAAAATAAGGGAAAAATTAAATTAGGCTATGAGGATTGGGAAACTTTTCGAAATTTTTTCTTCCCAACCGTTATGTTTAATTTGGACCTCTTGATAAACATCAACCAGAAAACAACAGAGAAAAATCCTAGAGGGTTTGATAAAAGGCAGAATAGTTCATTGGTTCATTCGTAGAATCGTCCAACACGGTTTCTGATAAATAATTCAATTTTATTATTAGATCGAAAAGGAACTGACCGTTCGCTACGTACAGTTCAACCAGTCTAACCGATCATGTGAAACTGGTTCTTTAAAACATTATATGCTCGGACTCAATAAGTTATTAGTGTTAGTGGGATAGTTGAACAAACACGCAAGAAAAAGCAAAATGCACTATTCCTCAACATTTAATGGTTCCCCACTTTTTCTCTATGTGTTGCTTGTTCAAAAGGTAATTGCTTCATATTGAAGAATTGGTCCTATGTCCTTGAAGGACCAATAATTTGAGTAGTTAGAATTCATTATTTTCCAGTTGTATTCAAACTTTGAGACAATTCAATGAGTTTATGAGTTGATTTACATCTCTGGAGTTTTATAGCAAAAGTTTTAAGACTTACATGTAGTTACTTGTACACAGTACAAGTGCCCTGTTGATAATTAATTTAAAGTTGAGATATGGATACTACTATAGTTGGGCTACCATATGTTTTAACTTTGGGCTAATTGCAATGTTGGTCTCCAACATTTTTGCCCTTTTTCATTTTAATCATGAACTTTTTTTTTTTTTTTTTTTTTTTGCAATTAACTTCCCAACCTTTTCCTCTTATTGTAATTAAGTTCTAGCCAATAAAATATAGATTAATTTTGACGGAATGCGCCATATCACTGCCGTGTCAGCGCCAACTAAGCACCTATAGTGCAGCTAATTATATTATTAAATAGAAATATAAATATAAATTTATATTTTAAATTCAAATGTTAAATTTAATTTAGATTTTGAATTAAATTTTAAATTTCATTTTAAATTTTGATCATGTATTTGAATCTTAAACTTAATTCTAATTTTGAATTGAATTTCAAATTTAAATTTGATTTTGGATTGAAATTTTAAATTTAAATTTTGATTTTGTATTCGAATTTTAAATTCAAATTCAATTTTTTGAATTCAAATTCAGTTTGATTTTCAAATTCAAAATGTTAATTTGAATTTTAATTTCAAATTTAAATTTAATTTAGTCTTAAATTTTAACTTCAAATTCAAAATTTGAATTCAAATTTAAAATAAAATTTTAGATCTTGAATTCAATGTCACATTTAGATTTTGAATTCAAATATCAATTCATATTCACATTTAGACTTTGAAGTTAAAATTTCAAATTCTCAAATTATGATTTTGAATTCAAAGTTTGAAATGTAATTCAGTTTTAAATCAAATCATAAATTCAAGTTTATATTTTGAATTTAAATTTAGATTTTGAGTTCAACTTCAAATTTAGAGTCTTTTTTTTATTGCAAATATCAGAATTAAATTTTAAAATTCAAGATCAAAATTTAAATTGAATTTCCAAGTCAGATTCAATATTTGAATTCAAATTCGAATTTCTAATTTAATTTAAATGAAAATTATAAGTTTAAATTCAAATTCAAAATTTTAATTCTAGATTTTTAGTTTAAAATTAGAATTTAAATTGTAATCGCACTATTGTTCTCTAACATTTTCACCTTTTTCACTTTGGTCCCTAAAAAAGGCACATAGGAGTCAGCTATGCTGACATTATGAATTCCGTCAAATTGAATGGCCCTTGTAATGGTTGGATACTTAACAACAAAAAAAAGAGGGTTAATTGCATGCAATTTTCTGTAAACTTATCGAATAGCACATATATCTCTACAAAGTTCAACTTTTCATATTTATTCCTACAAAAATCCTAACGTTTTCAAATATACTCCTGCTGTTAGAATCCGTTAGAAAAATATAGTTAATCATAGATAAAATACTTAACCCTGATTAGTGAATGAGGTAAATTGACCTTTTGACCCTCTTATATTATTTGTCATGGTAGAAAGGAAGAAGATTCAAAGGACATTTTTGGATAATTCTAACAGTTGAAACTTTTGGAAGGTCGTATTTGTGATGGCAAAAATGCCATTTCACTTATTCTCTGTTAAAAAATAAACACTGCTCTAACGGTAACAAACCAGAAGGGCAAATATGAATATCACTAGACTTTTACGGGGATAAATATGAAAAGTTGAACTTTATAAGGATATATTTGCTATTCGATATATTTACAGGGAGCTGTGTGAAATTAACCCAAAATAAAAGGTTAGGGACCAAAAATAAAAAAAATGGAAAGGGTAGGGACCAAAATAAAAAAAAACTGGAAAAGGTGGGGACCAATGATACAATTAACCCTTTAACTTTTGACAAATAGTTTTTAAGATATGTGTGGAAAATTAGGTTGGAGATTTACAACATCAATAAGAGATGTTGAACCGACTTACTAAAAGCTCAGCATTATGCGAAAAACTGTTTCTCTAAACGCTTAAACTTTAGATAAATATTATTTGTTGGGCTTTTCAATTCAAATTCTTTTAAACAATGTTAAAATTAAGCAAGCCCCAAACTATTGTAGCACAATAATATTAATTTTACATTGAATTTAATGAGATGTACTCCAATGCATTAAACATCATGGGAAAAAGAAAAAATTGACTCAATTAATGGACAAACGCATTCACCTGGAAAAATTGAAAAAATTGAAAAAGGAAAAATGCACTTGAAACTATATATTTATTACCCGTCGAAGTGTTGAAATTAATTAAAGAGTCTAGTTGAATAGCATATAATAATAACTCTGCTGGAGCAAATTAAAACAAATGATGGAATCATAATAATTCCTAAGTCCTTGAAACACTAATAATGATCAAAACATTTCATAATTCATAAGTCATAATATTCATTTTGCAAATGTTTTACAATTAATTTGAAACAATACTAACGTTACGGCACGCTTCGATTCCTAATTTAATTTATTTCCGAAGAATTGGGAAGTGTTTTTATTGTCCCTTGCACATTAATCATCATCAACTAATTAAAAGAAATTAAAAATGTTCGCCCGTGGAATTGCTTTAATTACTCTGTGCGTTTCATGGTACGAGTACACAAAAATAATTTTACATTAATAATAAGCAGTGAAGCGGAATATTCTAAGTCATAATATTTAAATATTCAAATGATGGGTGCTTAGTTATAGTCAATTAACTGTATGTGACTTATAATTACTTGGACACAAAATTAAATGTGAAGGTTATGATTATGTTGAATTTATTACTCATATCTATAGATTTTTTTTTAATGGGATTTTGGATTTAGAATCTTATGCAGTTGCTTTCAATCCATTTTCGCAATTATTGTCAAAAAGGAAAATAGATAAATGTATAAATACCCCCTTACACTGCAAAAAAAAATTGTGATTTAGCGATATTCTATTATTGCCACCCAAGGTCTAAAAAATGCAGCAAAAATTATTAGTGAAATTTAGATTTTAATGCCGTTTATACTCGTATCGGTGAATCTTTTACCAGCATTTAAATAGATCGCCATTAATATTAATTAATTACTAACATTTAGCAAGTGTTATTATAGAGATAGCTATTACCTTCATTATTTAAATGCTTATGTTTTCTAATCATTTCTAACAAATGTCTTGGTAAACCTTTCTCTCATATTTAGCACTTGAAATTGTGATAAAAATTGAAAGTGGATTTAAGTTATTCTTTAATCCTAATGTTTTGTTTTCTTTGTGAGAGAAGTAGCTTTTGTTGTATTTTAGAGTTTACTTGAGAAGAAGAATTAATTAAACTATTTGATAAAGTTTAGAAGGTCTAGTTATTAAAACTAAAAGTTCACAAAGTTATCTAATTAACCTCAAAAGTTGAGGGATGTGTCCCCATTACCCTAAAAAAAAAAATTACTCATGCACAAATCCACATAAGTTGAACAGAGATATATACAAATTAAACTTTGCAAAGGATTGACCCCTCTACGTAGTATTTAATGTTGGATGTGGCCTACGTGATTTATTCAAGTCGATCCATAAAGATACAGTTGATCTATTTAAGTCGATCTATAAAGATATATTAGATCTTACGGTTATGATGTATCTTGACACGTTTTTGATGGACGGACGTGATTTAACATCCTTATATTAAGTTGTATATAAATACATCATACGGGAGTCCCGGTCTAACCCTAATCCAAATACATGTGACGGCTCCATCTCCGGGGATAAGGGAATTAGACTCGAAACGTCCCGCTCTCTTGCAGATCACGAACGAGGACGAACCACAAGCAAGAATCGACGACGACAATTTCGGTAAAGAAATCGAAATCATGGCAGAAGGTACGATTCTAATTTTCTGATAAAATTTATAACATATTGTATCAGAGCCACGCCTTTTGCCGGATGTTCGTTTCTTTTTCGAATTTTTTGATTTGTCTTCTTTTTCATTAAAAATAAATAAATAAATAAATTTTCGGTTGGTTTGCGTTAATCGTGACGTCGGCCGGTCTCAATTGAGACCGGCGTTCGGAGGAACGGCGTCTACGGGCCCCCACCGAGCAGGTGTTTGGCGGGATGGCGTGGCCGCGCTAGGCGACCCTCAAGCGGCCGCATTATGCATCGCCCTTTGGGGTGCTGCGGGAGGCAGCCCGAAGGTGGCATAATGCAGCACCTTTGGGGTGCTGCACGTGGCAGTCCAATGGGCTGCCATTGGGGCTGCCCTACGGAGAGCGCGCCCCTGTGCGGGGCAAGCAGCCGAAGGCAACAAAAAAAAAGAAAAAAGAAGTTATTTATTTATTTATTTAATGAAAAGAGGATATATATATTTATATATATATAAAGTTTTGATTTATAATTTTCTTTAAAGCGTGACTCGTTCTTGAAGAAGTCTATATATTAAAAATCATGTATGACGTTTGAGTTTTGTTATATATGATTTTTGTACTACTCATTAATTTATTTTTTTATGATTATAAAGTAGTGTGTTTAGTTTAATTTTTACGGTATAATTTTGTATTATTATTCTAAACACACATAAGTTGATCATGAAAATTTAGAGTAGGGTATATAGACTTCATACCGTTTACGTTTTTTGAGTCACATAAGGTTGTTAAGAAAATTACTCTGGTTGTTTATTTTATTTCCGTTGCGTTTTAGAACAATATAGAATTTTCGGTCATTTAATATCATATAAGGTTTGGTGAAATTAACTATGTCTAGGAGTAGCCACAGCATCCTAGTCATGGTATATTATCACTTACTGTATTTTTACAAGATGATATTGAACTAAAGTTAACCCGAAAATTCATACGGATTTTTTTTTTTTAATTTAACGATAATAGTCATTCAACATCAAATAAGGTTATTTGTTTTTTTCATTATGCTTAGGAGTAGCCACAGCATCCTATAGATAATGAAGAATATATAAGGATTTATTGATGGTTGAATTAAGGTTTGACTATTTGTTGCAGTCAAATAAAGAATATTTTTAAAATTTTTTTTTTGACTGGAATAGGATAGTGGATTGAATTTCTAGATAATGAGTTTCTTATGCCCACATGTAAAGAAATCTTGTTATTTAGAAATTAGGTTTCCGCTAGTCTTATTATTAAAGTAGATAAATTCTATGCGTGTAGCGCCTCTGCCCACAGAAAAGTAGAATTTATCTAATTTAAAGATTATTGCCTTATAGTAAGTGATAAAGTTTTATATTTCCTTTGTACTTGTAGCATCTTCCTCTACTGCATTTCTTAATAATGTTTCTCGTATCCCTATACTTACCGTGAACAACTATTCTGATTGGAAAGAAAGTATTTCTTTTACTTTGGGCTATATGGATTTAGACTTGGCTCTGCGCATTGATCAACCGCCTAAAGTAGTGGGGCCAATGACTCCACAGCAGGAATCCGCGCAGAAAATGTGGGAGCGATCCAACCGCTTAAGTTTGATACTCATAAAGTCTAGAGTATCAAAAAGCATAAGGGGATCGATTCCGGAATGTGAGAAAGCCAAGGATTACTTAAAGGCCATAGAGGAGAAGTTTTTCAGCTTGAAATATAAAGTTTGGCTTGAAAAGAAAAGTATTGAAACTATCTATATTTGTTATGAATCTCATTTAGTTAATGTTCCTAAAAACACATGGTGGATTGACTCTGGTACTACTGTACACATCTCAAATACCATACAGGGTTTTCACAACCTAAAAATGTTGAAGCCAAATGAAAAATTTTAATTACTGGAGAAGGAAAAGAATCTCAAGTTAAAGGCATAGGAAACTTTATTTTAAAACTTAGTACTGATTTTGTACTTGAACTTGAGAATACTTTTTATGTTCCTACGTTTTCTAGAAATTTAGTTTCTATATCTAAACTGAGAAATAAAGGTTTCAAATTTTTATTTGAAAATAAATTTTTTACTATCTTCTCCGATAATGTCATTGTTGGCGATGGTTGTTTGGTAGATGATTTGTACAAATTTAATTTGAGTCAATTTTTTGAGAATAACTTTAATATTGGTGTTAAAAGGAACATTCTTAAAGAGAACTCATCTTGTTTATGGCACAAACGTTTGGCTCATATCTCCTTAGAGAGAATAAAGAGATTGGTGAAGGAAAAGATCTTACAAGATCTTGACTTTACCGATTTTGGTACTTGTGTGGAATGCATAAAGGGAAAGCATACCAACACAAATACCACTAAAGGTGCCAGAAGGAGTTCTGAAATTCTTGAGATCATACATACAGATATCTGTGGACCTTTTCCTACTCCTTGCTTTAATGGTCAGAGATATTTTATCTCATTTATTGATGATCATTCTAGATACATGTATCTCTATCTCTTATTTGAAAAAGCTGAAGCGCTCGATGCTTTCAAAGCTTATAAGGTTGAGGTAGAGAAACAATTGGATAGGAAAATAAAGATTGTTAGGTCCGACAGAGGGGGTGAGTACTATGGAAGACATACGGATAAAGGTCAGATGGCCGGTCCATTTGCTCAATTTCTCGAAGGTGAAGGTATCATTGCTCAGTATACGATGCCTGGCACGCCTCAACAAAATGGTGTTGCCGAAAGGAGGAATAGGACGCTCATGGACATGGTAAGGAGCATGATTAGTGGCTCGTGTCTTCCATCTTCTCTTTAGAGTGAAGCACTAAAGACAGCGATGTATGTTTTAAATAGGATTCCATCGAAGGCTGTTTCCAAAACTCCTTTTGAGTTATGGAAAGGATGGAAACCTAGTTTAAATCACCTGCATGTATGGGGATGTCCAGCTGAAGTGAGGGTTTATAATCCACATATAAAGAAGTTGGACTCTCGAACAGTCAGTGGATATTTCATTAGCTATGCGGTAAACTCCAAAGGATTCAGGTTTTATTGTCAAAATCACCCATCCAAAATAGTTGAGGCCAGGAATGCTAAATTTCTTGAGGACTTTGAAGCTAGTGGGAGTGTCGTTCCTCAAAAGATGGATTTTGAGGAAATAAGAGATTCAACTGGCTATCCATCAACATATAATGATTTAGTTGCTCTTCCAAGAGATCATTTTGATCATATTGGAGATCAACTAATTTCGGAGCATGAAAATGCTGAACCAGTTGAACCTCCCCATGAAGAGCTGTTTCAAGAGGAACAGACAATTATAGAGCCAGCTGCACAGACTAATGAAAATCTGCAGAAAGAGGTTGGCTTAAGAAGATCCTCAAGGCAAAAGAGATCGGCAATTCCTAGTGATTATGTAGTCTATCTCCAGGAGTCCGACTATGATGTTGGACACCATAAAGACCCATGGACGTTTTCAGAGGCCATGCAGGGAGATAAATCCTCCCTTTGGTATGATGCCATGAAGGAAGAGATGAGATCTATGGCGGATAATAAAGTTTGGGATCTCGTTGAGTTACCACAAGGAGTCAAAGCCGTTGGCTGTAAATAGGTCTTCAAGACCAAAAGGGACTCTTTGGGTAATATAGAACGATATAAGGCCAGACTTGTTGCCAAAGGTTTCACTCAAAAGGAAGGCATTGATTACCACGAAACCTTCTCTCCGGTATCCAAGAAGGATTCATTAAGAATTATTATGGCTTTGGTAGCTCATTTTGATTTAGAGCTACATCAGATGGGTGTGAAAACGACATTCCTAAATGGGGATATAGAGGAGATAGTCTATATGCAACAGCCCGAAGGTTTTAGCACAGATGAAAATAGTCACCTTGTTTGCAGACTAAAGAAATCTATATACGGACTCAAACAGGCCTCCCACCAGTGGTATATCAAGTTTCATAATATAATTACTACATTCGGTTTCGTAGAAAATGTTGTGGATCAGTGTATATACCTTAAGGTTAGTGGGAGTAAGTACAATTTCTTAGTCCTGTATGTGGATGATATTCTGCTTGCAAGTAGTGATTTAAGTTTGCTCAAAGAGACTAAAGTTTTTCTTTCTAAGAACTTTGAGATGAAGGATATGGGTGAAGCTTCTTATGTCATTGGCATAAAAATTCACAGAAATAGATCTCAAAGAATTTTGGGTCTATCTCAGAAAGCCTACATCGAAAGAGTTCTAGAAAGATTTAATATGGCAAATTGTGCACCTACAGCTGCGCCTATTATAAAAGGTGACATATTCAATCAGAATCAATGCCCAATGATTGATTTGGAACGAGAATATATGAAGAGCATACCCTATGCCTCTATAGTAGGGAGCTTGATGTATGTGCAGGTCTGTACCAGACCTGATATAGCTCATGCAGTAGGGATGCTGGGTAGATACCAGAGCAACCCTGGCCTTGATCATTGGAAAGCTGCAAAGAAGGTTATGAGATATTTACAGGGAACAAAGGACTATATGCTCACCTACAGACATTCTGATCATCTTGAGGTGGTTGGATATTCGGACTCTAATTTTGCTGGATGTGTGGATTCTAGAAAGTCCACATCAGGATATATTTTTCTCCTTGCTCAGGGTGCTATATCTTAGAGAAGCACTAAGCAAGATACAGTTGCTACATCCAGTATAGAGGCAGAGTTCATCGCTTACTACGAGGCATCGTCACAGGCTTTATGACTGAGAAATTTTGTCTCAGGTTTAAGAGTTGTCGATTTTGTTGCAAGGCCAATCAGGATTTATTGCGACAACTCTACTGCAGTGTTCTTTGCCAAGAATAGTCGAATTACAGATCGCGGCAAACATATCGATATAAAGTATCTTGCTGTGAAAGAATATGACAAGAAGAATGAGGATATTTAACACATTGGGATTGAGCTGATGATCACTGATCCTATGACTAAAGCATTGCCGGCAATCAAGTTCAAGGATCATGTTCATCATATGAGTATCTTGAGTCCATTAAAGTTTAAGTGTTTTCTTCTTGTATAAAGACTTTAATGACTATTCTATTGGATAAGAATATATTTTGATTTTTGCACATGCGCATAAAGTTATTTTTGTACATTAAGGTATTATTGTGCACTAAAGAGGGACTCTGAGTTGAACTTATAATAAGTTCATACGGTTGTAACTCATAAAGATATTTGATTAAGAGATACATGCTTTTGATACATGGAAGGGAGTGTTCATCTGTTGGGACATAACCGCTATGATCAAAGTATTGTGATTTCTTAATCGAGTGGGAGATCTTGACTGTATAATTTAGTTGGTACCTAATAAAGTTTGTTTCGGCTATATGGTAATGAATATATCACTAGGCCAAGTGGGAGAATGTTGGATGTGGCCTACGTGATTTATTCAAGTCGATCCATAAAGATACAGTTGATCTATTTAAGTCGATCTATAAAGATATATTAGATCTTACGGTTATGATGTATCTTGACACGTCCTTGATGGACGGACGTGATTTAATATCCTTATATTAAGTTGTATATAAATACATCATACGGGAGTCCCGGTCTAACCCTAATCCAAATACCTGTGACGGCTCCATCTCCGGGGATAAGGGAATTAGACTCGAAACGTCCCGCTCTCTTGCAGATCACGAACGAGGACGAACCACAAGCAAGAATTGACGACGACAATTTCGGTAAAGAAATCGAAATCATGGCAGAAGGTACGATCCTAATTTTCTGATAAAGTTTATAACATTTAAGACTCTGTTCTCTTTGTCATCATGTTAAGATTATTCATGCATAGGTTTTTACGGCTATGTTTGGATATCGGAATAAACCGGTGTAACATATGGGACCCAAGTTACATGATCGAATTCCGATGAGGGGTAACTAGTGAAACCATTTAGAGAAATAATTTCAGAAAAGTAAAAGATGAATCGTTGAGAAAATGAACTTAAAAGTGAGATTTTCGGTAGAATCCACTGAACATTAGAATAACTTGTGAAATGACAACTAAAAATTGCATTTAAAGTGTTTGGAGGTCTTGGAAGTAGACTAGAAAGTATGGAAGGTGATTCGGTGAGACTTCAAGAGGCATCAAATAAGTGAGAAAAATAGTTGGAAGAAAACTAAAATTTTCAGGGAATGATTGTACTCCGAAATTTAACCATTTTTAATAAGGTAGAATTGGAATTCCCCAATGTGGAAAGGTTTTGAAAGTGTTTGAGTTGGAACCAGTTGGGCTATATTGAATTTAGTTTGGAGAGAAAACGGAATAAAAGTTGAAATTTCAGAGCGAAAATGAGAAGAAAAAGAAAAAATGATTAAAACACTGTTCGCAGTGTCAGGATCTGGATCTTGGAAGAAAAGTCCGGATATTGGCTGTATAATGTGCAGAATGAGATTCAAGATCCAGATTTGCAAGTAAAATCCGGACCTTGCCCGATTTCAGGCTGAAATTGCATAGTCTTGCAATTCCTCTTCTTTGAGGGTGTAATGGCTATTGTTGCATCTCTACAATAGAAATGTAAGTAAGAAATGTACAACTACTGTGCTCAAATACATATACTATATACCACAATGATGTATAATGTCATTGGTTTATATGTTTTTCCCAAACTATCTCTTATCTTTAACCAACCTCTTGTTTGGTTCCACTTCTGTGAGAATTCGAATTTTTTAATTCTTTGTGAAAGTTGAATTCTGTGTTCCTCTCCCCTGTTGCTGTGTATTTGAGCTGTATGTGTATATATATACATGTATAAGTATATATGTATGTATATATATAGTATATATATAGTATTTATATGTATTTTTAGTGTTTTAAGTTTTTGTTGCGGAGAGTGAACGGCTTAACGGCGCAATTCGGAGTCCGTTTCTGTAGCACTCTGAATTTTGGTGCGTTGTATCGAACTTTACTAAATTTGATAAAGTTCGATGGAAACCGATAATGGCTGGTGTGGAATTGGGTTCCGAAGGTTTCGGAACATTGTGGATGCGAGTGGAAACCCGAAAATTAAAAAAATTTTAAAAAGGGACCAAATGGAGAAAAACTGCTCACGGGGTCCGGACTCGGGAAGCTGGGGTCCGGACAATGAAGTCCGCGGGCAGCTAAGGTCCGGACTCGGACGTCACGGTCCGGACCTGAGCTGATTTTTGAGTTGGGGTGCGTACGGGTTCCGGACCCTGATGCCAAGGTCCGGACCCGGCCTGCGCGGTGGACTGTCACCTGTGCGGGGTTCGGACCTGTAGTACACTGAATTTCAGTGCATCGTACTGAACTTCTACAAATTGTAGAGTTCTAGTGAGAAAATGGCATAAGAGGCTATATGTGAGGCTTTGGCCAAGTTCGGGACTTGTGCGAAGTGTTTTCGGCGCAAAAGAGGCGTGAAAACGGACTTCGATAAGTTAAAACTGCAGAATTGGTGAAGTCTGCACTGGATTCCGGTATGTGAATTCTAATACCGGAATTGGAGCTTGGTATACCGGTATGTGAGACAGTATACCGGAATACTGTGTTAAACCGAGAAACCCAGCTCTCGGGTTTGCGGGATTTCTCGAGGTATACCGGTATGTGAAATGGTATACCGGTATGTGATGGTCGAAACAGTGAGCTCTGCTCTCGGGTTCTGCGGAATCCCTGAGAGTATACCGGAATTAACCCCCGTATACCGGTATGCAAATGGGCATACCGGTATACAATGCCCAGAGTTGGCTGGGTGTTGTGTTTTATGTGGAGAGGGGCATTTTGGTCTTTTCACATGCCATGGGGTATTTGAAAGGCTGGGAACACTCCCCTTTCACAGAGCTCCTCTTCCCCAACACTCCTCTCCCTCTCCTCTCACTTTCTCTCTCTAGAGATCTCTCCAAAAGCTTGGAGAAGTGGTGGATTGATCTTGGAGAAGGCTTCCAAAGGAGAAAGGAGGCTTCTTGGTGCAAGAAGAAGCTTGGAGATTTCGTGATTAAGGTTAGTACCTCACGTTTTGGGTTCAAACCTTGGATTTAATCCTTTGAAATGAGGTTTTTGGGAACCCTTGGCAATCTAGATCACAAATGGTGGAAGATTGGCCACGAAATCTAGGGTTTGGCTTGCATGCATGCAAACCCTAGGTAGAATGAGGGCTTTTGCAATGAAGGGTTCTAAAAATATTTGGACCTTCGATAATTGCAATTGAGGCATAGAAAATCATGTTAGAACACTTGATTTCGCATGTTGAGACGGATTTAGGGTTCGTAATGGGTAACGAACCTTTTTCTTGTAGAAGCTTGGGTTGAAGCAAGAACTCCAAGCTTGGACACTTAGGAGCTTGAAGAACACAAGGATTTGGAAGCTCTTGAGGTGGGTTTGTGTTTACCGAAGTGATTAGGTCACTTCCATGTCTAGGGTAATTATCCATTAAGAACAAAATGGTATATGTATGTGAACCCTAGAACTTGCATGTTGGCAATGGTAGAAATCATGATAGGTAGAACAATGAACTCCTATTGCATGATATGGACATCCAAGTATAATTCAATTATCTATACTTGTTGTATGGTTGCATGTGAGAATTTAACCTAGTGTTGTTGAACATAGGTTGGAACATGTATGATTAAACCTAGTGTCATTGAACATGGGTTGAAACAAGTGATATTTAACCTAGTGCCATTGAACATAGGTTTGAATATGTGAGAACTTAACCTAGTGTTATTGAACATAGGTTGGACATGGAATTGGAACCTAGAGTCATGGAACCTAGGTTGAGAACGGGAAAGTAAACCTAGTGTTATCAAACATAGGTGAGACTTAGTGACTTGAACCTAAGATCAAGAGACTTAGGTTGGCAAGTAAGTAATGTGAATATCGGGATGTGCGACGATTTTGCTATCCCGGGTAGGCGACGATTTCGCTACCATGCCACGAGTTGGCGGTGACGACACGGGATGTGCGACGTTTTTGCCATCCCGGGTAGGCGACGATTTCGCTACCTCGCCATGAGTGGGCGGGTGTCGAGTTGGGATGTGCAACAAGGTTGCTATCCCGGATATGCGACGATTTCGCTATCTATGCCATGTATTGGCGGTATTGTGACGGGGTAGGCGACGATTTCGCTATCCTGAGTAGGCGACGAGTTCGCGACTCGAATTGGAGGTGACGAGTTCCCTCCTCGAATGTTGAGACAATTATGGTGAGACGGCGATTCCGAAACCATAAGTAAATGACAAGTAAAAGAACTTAGTCAATGCGGAATATAGGATGAACCTAGGAGAGAATGATAAATTATATTTCATTTGGTTGCATCCTTTATGTTTATTTACTAAGCATGTAAATATTGTTGCATAGTTATATATGATCTAACTTATGCAAATGTGGTGTTTCTTTGGACCTGGTGGGTCGAGCTTCTCTCTTGGGTGGCCTTACCCACTGGGAACTATGTTTATAGTTCTCACCCCACATTTTCCAGGTCCTTCCGCGAGTGAGGCGGCGGAGCGAGGCAAGGGTTTGGCTCTTTAGATAGCGGCCCTTCCATTTTGGTGATGCATAGAGTTGTACCCCTATTTTGGACTATGATAGCATAGGGTATTTTCATTCTTGTATGAATATTGTATATTCCATAGTTTTGGAACATGATGTATGGAATGAAAGTGGAAGAAAAGAAAAATTTGGACATGTATATTGTGCCTTGTGATGTAATAGAAGTAGAACTTCTTTATGTTGATGCTTTCCTTGTGCAACTCTTGTACTCCGTTCCTAGTTGGAACATTGTGGATAAGCTTGTGTTGTCACGCCTTGGGCGGGTAGAAAGGACTCTATCCGTTCGGCGGGTCTGGGGCATGCGCCCGTGAGGTTATCCTTTCCACCTAGTTGGTGTTAAAGGGCCGGCGGGGCGTGACAGACTGAGGTGGTATCAGAGCATAGAAACGGTCTAGGTTGACCTAAGAAACCCTAGGATGGAAATGACCCTAGGAGTGTAGGCTCGTGAGTGACGAGATTTTTGATGTGGCGAAAGATAAGTGATTGGGTTATGTCCTTATGCCTCTAGTTGGAAATAGAGGTAGATTCGAGGTGTGTCTTATTCTTCACAAAGTGTGTTCATGTTGGCGGCCGACAACATGAAAACCAAGTGAGGGGAATAAGGACCCTTGTGTGACTTTCGCCTAGATTGGGTTCACGTTTATTTTCGTGAAATGTTATGTCGCAAATGACTTTGAATGTCATGAAATGACCAAAGTCATTGTGTTTTCAGGATAATGGTACGTGGACGGCCTCCTAAGAAGGCTGGGCCCGGAGGATCGGGCGCGGCTCCCGAACAACTCGGGGAGGGCGAGAACTCGGCTCTTCGCAATGAGTTGACCGAGTTAATAGGCGTGGTTCGGCGACAGGCCGAAGCCATGCAGCGACAGGAGGAGCAAATTAAAAGGCTCCAAGACGAAATGGCGCGGCAGACGGCTGCGACTAGAGAGGAGAGATCGGGAATACCTCCGGCCTCTGCTTCGGCACCGGCCGAGGAGGTGACACCGGCGCCAGCCGTGGTGCCACCCGCGCCACCGACTGTGGCCGAGGGGTCGGGTGCCCCTATGCCCGACTCCGACATGGAGGATGCGGAGCGAGAGCGCGCACTTGCGGCTCTCATGAGGTTCAAAAAGTTCAACCCGCCTATCTTTAGCGGGGAGAACGTGGATCCGTGGGACGTAGAAACATGGATCGACGCTATCGAGACGCTCTTCGAGGACCTTTATACCTTGGAGAGGGACAAGGTGCACCTCGCCGTTCATTGTCTAGAGCGGTCGGCAAAGGTGTGGTGGAAGGGGGCGCGGCGTGATCGACTCCCTAGCCTTCCACCACCGTCGTGGGAGGAGTTTCGGGGCATGGTGTACGCCACCTACTTCCCCGATAGCGAGAAAAGAAAGCTTCAAGAGAGGTTCCGCAAGTTAAAGCAGGGGAACCGCTCGGTACGCGAGTACGAGAGGGAGTTCTCGTACATCATCAATTGCGTGCCGCACGTTGTTCGCGGGGAGCTAGACAAGGTTGATTGCTTCGTGCGCGGACTTCGACCGGATATCTTTCGGGCGGTGCACGCCCTTAAGCTGCGGACCTTTGCGGAGGTCTTGGACCGTGCTCTTTGGGTGGAGCACGAGAATGCATGTGCGCGCGAGGAGCGCGATTCTTGGGAGAAGGAGAAGGATAAAGAGAAATGAAAGAAGCGACCGGCGGGTGGCTCGGGCGGGCAGTCTAGCTCTAAGCGGCCCCCGAAGCACTCGCAATCGCAAAATCAGTCTCGAGGGTCCCGACGGAACCGACCCTCGACCTCGTGCCCGATTTGTAGCGGCCCCCACGCCCCTCAGCAGTGCGACTATCGTGAGGGCCGATGCTACAAGTGCGGACAGCAGGGGCACATGCGGTACAACTGCCCGACGGATGATAGCCGAGCACCGTCGTCGGCGTCGGCGTTTGCGCCACCGAGGCAGCTTGCGGGCATCCCACCCGCGGCGATGTCGGCGGGCCGTACCCAGCCGCCGAGACCAGTGGAGGGCCAGCGGCCGGTACTCAGTGGACGGGTATTTGCCTCGCAGGTGGAGGAGCCTGCTACTCAGGAGGACGTCGTGGCAGGTATTGTGTTAATTAAAGGCATTCGATGTAGAGCTTTGTTTGATGCTGGTGCATCGCATTCATTCATTGCTCGATCATTTGCTATAGCACATGGAATAGAAATCATAGATGCCACACATGCAAGAACGGTACAAGTACCTGAACACACTTTTTGCGTACATCACGCGTGTGTAGATTGCCCCGTGAGGGTTGAAAACTGGATCATGCCAGCCGATTTGCTGGTATTAAATCGAATGAATGAATGTGATTTGATCCTAGGAATGGATTGGCTCTCTAAGTATCACGCTACCATCGATTGTGAGAGCCGGATAGTGAAGTTTAAAGAACCCGGGCACAAAGAGTTTGTGTACCGTGGGTGTAAGAGTTCGCTCTTTGCTTCAATGGTGTCCACGTCGCAAGCAAGAAAGCTCATTGCTAGTGGTTGCATTGCCTACTTGGCGACGGTAGTGGATGACCGTAAGGAAGTGTTGGGGCTCGAGGACATTCCTATAGTCCAAGAGTTCCCGGATGTGTTTCCGATGGAGTTGCCCGGAATGCCACCGGATCGGGAAATAGAATTTGTGGTAGATTTGCTCCCGGGTACGGCGCCGATCTCTAAGGCCCCGTACAGGATGGCACCCGCGGAACTGAAGGAATTGAAAGCACAATTGCAAGATTTGATGGACAAGGGTTTCGTAAAGCCAAGTGTGTCACCTTGGGGAGCCCCTGTTCTATTTGTGAGGAAAAAGGACGGTTCACTGCGGTTGTGTGTGGATTACCGCGAGTTGAACAAAGTGACCGTCAAGAATAAGTACCCGTTACCACGAATTGATGACTTGTTCGATCAGTTGCAAGGGTCTCGGATATATTCAAAGATTGATTTACAATCCGGTTATCACCAATTGAAGATCAAACCGGAGGATGTGCATAAGACCGCGTTTAGGACGCGGTATGGACATTATGAATTCACGGTTATGCCTTTTGGGCTTACCAATGCCCCGGCAGCGTTCATGGATTTAATGAACCGTGTGTTCAAACCACTATTGGATCAATTTGTGGTTGTGTTCATAGATGATATTCTTGTCTACTCTCGGAGTGAAGAGGAACATAAAGAGCACTTGAGGATTGTGCTTCAAGTTCTTCGAGAGAACAAGTTGTTCGCCAAATTGAAATAGTGCGAATTTTGGATCCGTGAGGTCGCTTTCTTGGGTCACGTAATTTCCGCAGGAGGAGTAGCTGTCGACCCTATGAAAGTAGAGGCAGTCAAGGATTGGCCTCGCCCGACCAATGTCACGGAAGTACGAAGCTTTTTGGGTCTTGCGGGGTACTATCGGCGGTTCGTGGAGGGATTTTCAAAAATCTCCGGTCCACTAACGCGTCTTACCCGCAAGGGAGCCAAATATATTTGGAGCGAGGAATGCGACCAAAGCTTTAAGGAGCTAAAGGAAAGGTTGACTTCGGCTCCGGTACTCGCCTTGCCGATTGCGGGGGAGGGTTATGTGGTGTATAGTGATGCATCACGTCGTGGTCTTGGGTGTGTGCTTATGCAAAGAGGACAAGTAATAGCATACGCCTCTCGACAGCTGAAGGGTTATGAACAAAATTACCCCACCCACGACTTAGAGCTTGCGGCGGTGGTCTTCGCACTTAAGTTGTGGAGACACTATTTATACGGTGAGCATTGTGAGGTCTACACGGATCACAAAAGTTTAAAGTATTTATTCACTCAGAAGGAGTTGAATTTGAGGCAGCGGAGGTGGTTGGAGTTGATAAAAGACTACGACTTAACCATCTTGTACCACCCCGGTAGAGCCAATGTGGTGGCCGATGCGCTCAGTAGAAAATCCGTGGAGAACTTTGCAATCGAGATGACGGGACAAATGCCGTTGATCAAGGAAATGGGCCGATTCGATTTGGAGATCGTGGCCCCGGGCGTTCCCGCTAAACTTATGAGTCTCGAGGTGTGGCCGACCTTGTTGGAGAGAATAAAGGAAAAGCAATCCGGTGATCCGGAGCTCCAAAAGGTGCGGGGTACTATCGAGAGCGGGCGTGCCGGTGATTTTCATGTGGACTCGAGGGGCGCACTTCGATTCCGAAATCGATTGTGCGTGCCAAAAGTTGAGGACATTCGGGGGGAGATCTTGAAAGAAGCTCACACTTCTCCCTATGCGATTCACCCGGGCGGCACCAAAATGTATAAGGATCTCAAATTGCATTATTGGTGGCCGGGGATGAAACTCGATGTTGGACGCTTTGTGGCACAATGCTTAGTATGCCAACAAGTGAAAGCCGAGCGTCGCTTTCCGGCGGGAAAATTGCAAGGATTGCCAATCCCAGTTTGGAAGTGGGAAAATATCGCAATGGATTTTGTTGTGGGTTTACCTCGATCGTTAGGTGGCCACGACGCGATATGGGTGGTGGTGGATCGTTTGACGAAATCGGCGCACTTTTTGCCTATCCACACCACTTGGTCGGGGGACAAGTTGGCGCAAGTCTACCTCGACGAGATTGTGCGGTTGCACGGGGTTCCGACCTCGATTGTTTCAGATCGAGATCCCCGTTTCACATCGCATTTTTGGAAAAGCTTGCAAGAAGCTTTGGGTACACGGCTCGATTTCAGTTCAGCATTTCATCCTCAAACTGACGGTCAATCGGAAAGGACAATTCAGATTTTGGAGGATATGCTACGAGCGTGTGTGTTGGACTTCAAAGGTGCGTGGCCTACTCATTTGCCGATGGCTGAATTTGCTTACAATAATAGCTATCAAGCTAGCATCGGTATGGCACCTTTTGAGGTTTTGTATGGAAGAAAATGCCGCTCTCCTATTCATTGGAGTGAAGTCGGCGAGAGAAGGGTCTTAGGACTGGACGTGTTGCGTGAAGCGGAGGAAAAGGTCCGCTTGGCACGCGAACGCTTATCGACGGCGCAATCTAGACAAAAGAGTTATGCGGATCGACGTCGACGGGATTTGGAGTTCGCGGTAGGAGACCGCGTCTTCTTGAAGGTCTCACCCATGAGAGGGGTGAAGCGATTTGGTGTGCGGGGTAAGTTGAGTCCCCGTTACATTGGACCTTATGAGGTTTTGGAGCGTGTGGGATCCGTGGCATATCGGCTAGCTTTGCCGCCAAAACTTGCGGGGGTACACAATGTGTTCCATGTATCGACCCTCCGCAAGTATGTATATGATCCGGCGCACGTCCTCGAGTATGTGCCTATGGAGCTTCATGAGGATATGACTTATGAGGAGTTTCCCTTGTGTATCATGGATCGCGAGGTGAAAAGTTTGAGGAACCGTAAAATTCCTTATGTAAAAGTACAATGGACAAATCACGGTGAGCGCGAAACTCTCTGTAAGGGGGGTGGAATGTAGTACACTGAATTTCAGTGCATCGTACTGAACTTCTACAAATTGTAGAGTTCTAGTGAGAAAATGGCATAAGAGGCTATATGTGAGGCTTTGGCCAAGTTCGGGACTTGTGCGAAGTGTTTTCGGCGCAAAAGAGGCGTGAAAACGGACTTCGATAAGTTAAAACTGCAGAATTGGTGAAGTCTGCACTGGATTCCGGTATGTGAATTCTAATACCGGAATTGGAGCTTGGTATACCGGTATGTGAGACAGTATACCGGAATACTGTGTTAAACCGAGAAACCCAGCTCTCGGGTTTGCGGAATTTCTCGAGGTATACCGGTATGTGAAATGGTATACCGGTATGTGATGGTCGAAACAGTGAGCTCTGCTCTCGGGTTCTGCGGAATCCCTGAGGGTATACCGGAATTAACCCCCGTATACCGGTATGCAAATGGGCATACCGGTATACAATGCCCAGAGTTGGCTGGGTGTTGTGTTTTATGTGGAGAGGGGCATTTTGGTCTTTTCACATGCCATGGGGTATTTGAAAGGCTGGGAACACTCCCTTTTCACAGAGCTCCTCTTCCCCAACACTCCTCTCCCTCTCCTCTCACTTTCTCTCTCTAGAGATCTCTCCAAAAGCTTGGAGAAGTGGTGGATTGATCTTGGAGAAGGCTTCCAAAGGAGAAAGGAGGCTTCTTGGTGCAAGAAGAAGCTTGGAGATTTCGTGATTAAGGTTAGTACCTCACGTTTTGGGTTCAAACCTTGGATTTAATCCTTTGAAATGAGGTTTTTGGGAACCCTTGGCAATCTAGATCACAAATGGTGGAAGATTGGCCACGAAATCTAGGGTTTGGCTTGCATGCATGCAAACCCTAGGTAGAATGAGGGCTTTTGCAATGAAGGGTTCTAAAAATATTTGGACCTTCGATAATTGCAATTGAGGCATAGGAAATCATGTTAGAACACTTGATTTCGCATGTTGAGACGGATTTAGGGTTCGTAATGGGTAACGAACCTTTTTCTTGTAGAAGCTTGGGTTGAAGCAAGAACTCCAAGCTTGGACACTTAGGAGCTTGAAGAACACAAGGATTTGGAAGCTCTTGAGGTGGGTTTGTGTTTACCGAAGTGATTAGGTCACTTCCATGTCTAGGGTAATTATCCATTAAGAACAAAATGGTATATGTATGTGAACCCTAGAACTTGCATGTTGGCAATGGTAGAAATCATGATAGGTAGAACAATGAACTCCTATTGCATGATATGGACATCCAAGTATAATTCAATTATCTATACTTGTTGTATGGTTGCATGTGAGAATTTAACCTAGTGTTGTTGAACATAGGTTGGAACATGTATGATTAAACCTAGTGTCATTGAACATGGGTTGAAACAAGTGATATTTAACCTAGTGCCATTGAACATAGAGGTTTGAATATGTGAGAACTTAACCTAGTGTTATTGAACATAGGTTGGACATGGAATTGGAACCTAGAGTCATGGAACCTAGGTTGAGAACGGGAAAGTAAACCTAGTGTTATCAAACATAGGTGAGACTTAGTGACTTGAACCTAAGATCAAGAGACTTAGGTTGGCAAGTAAGTAATGTGAATATCGGGATGTGCGACGATTTTGCTATCCCGGGTAGGCGACGATTTCGCTACCATGCCACGAGTTGGCGGTGACGACACGGGATGTGCGACGTTTTTGCCATCCCGGGTAGGCGACGATTTCGCTACCTCGCCATGAGTGGGCGGTGTCGAGTTGGGATGTGCAACAAGGTTGCTATCCCGGATATGCGACGATTTCGCTATCTATGCCATGTATTGGCGGTATTGTGACGGGGTAGGCGACGATTTCGCTATCCTGAGTAGGCGACGAGTTCGCGACTCGAATTGGAGGTGACGAGTTCCCTCCTCGAATGTTGAGACAATTATGGTGAGACGGCGATTCCGAAACCATAAGTAAATGACAAGTAAAAGAACTTAGTCAATGCGGAATATAGGATGAACCTAGGAGAGAATGATAAATTATATTTCATTTGGTTGCATCCTTTATGTTTATTTACTAAGCATGTAAATATTGTTGCATAGTTATATATGATCTAACTTATGCAAATGTGGTGTTTCTTTGGACCTGGTGGGTCGAGCTTCTCTCTTGGGTGGCCTTACCCACTGGGAACTATGTTTATAGTTCTCACCCCACATTTTTCAGGTCCTTCCGCGAGTGAGGCGGCGGAGCGAGGCAAGGGTTTGGCTCTTTAGATAGCGGCCCTTCCATTTTGGTGATGCATAGAGTTGTACCCCTATTTTGGACTATGATAGCATAGGGTATTTTCATTCTTGTATGAATGTTGTATATTCCATAGTTTTGGAACATGATGTATGGAATGAAAGTGGAAGAAAAGAAAAATTTGGACATGTATATTGTGCCTTGTGATGTAATAGAAGTAGAACTTCTTTATGTTGATGCTTTCCTTATGCAACTCTTGTACTCCGTTCCTAGTTGGAACATTGTGGATAAGCTTGTGTTGTCACGCCTTGGGCGGGTAGAAATGACTCTCCGTTCGGCGGGTCTGGGGCATGCGCCCGTGAGGTTATCCTTTCCACCTAGTTGGTGTTAAAGGGCCGGCGGGGCGTGACAGGACCCCACTTGCAAGGTCCGGACCCGGCTGAGGCAGAATGCCCAGTGAGGGGTATTTTGGTAATTTCGCAGTGAATGGGTTATGTAGGAGGGGGCTGAGGTCTCTCCCCTCATTCCTTCTTTATTCTCCTCATATTCCCTCTACCTCTCCCTTACTTTCTCTCTCTAGTGATCTCTTCAAAGCTTGGAGAAGTGGTAGATTGGAGCATGGAAAAGGACTTCCAAGGTGCAAAGAAACTTCTTGGTGTAAGAAGAAGCTTGGGAGCTAGGGCTCTGAGGTGAGTTATTGTGATTTAGGATTTAATCCTTTGAGATGAGGTTTTTGGAAATCCTAGGCAATCTAAACCACAAATAGTGGAAGATTGGCCAAGAAATCTAGGGTTTGGCTTGCATGCATGCAAACCCTAGGTAGATTTGGGGCTTTTGCCATGAGAGGTTCTAAAAATATTTGAACCTTCGGGAATTGTTATTGAGGCATAGGAAATCATGTTAGAACACTTGATTTCATATATCGAGTTGATTTAAGGGTTCGTAATGAGTAACGAATCATTTTCTTGTAGAAGTTTGGGTTGAGGCAAGAACTCAAGGCTTGGAGACCTAGGAGCTCAAAGAATTCAAGAATTTGGAAGCTCTTGAGGTGAGTTTGTGTTTACCGAAGTGATTAGGTCACTTACATGTCTAGGATAAATAACCATTTAAAGATAAAATGGTGTGTAATGTGAAACCCTAAAACTTGCATATTGGCAAAATAAGAATCGTGATAGATAGAGCCATGAGCTCCTCTTGCATGTTAAAGAATTCAAGTATATTTCTATTATCTATACTTGTTACGTGATTGCATGTATGAATTGGAACCTAGTGTCATTGAACATAGGTTGGACATGAGAATTGAAACCTAGTGTCATGGAACATAGGTTGGAACATGAGAATTGGAACCCAGAGTCATGGAACCTAGGTTGAATGTAAAGTAAACCTAGTGTTATTGAACATAGGTGAGACTTAGTGACTTGAACCTAGGGCCATTGGACTTGGGTTGGCAAGTGTAAAATATGAACAATGGGGTATGCGATGATTTCGCTATCCCGGGTATGCGACGATTTTGCTACCCGTGCCATGAGTTGGCGGTGACGGAGTGGGATGTGCGACGATTTCGCTATCCCGGGTATGCGACGATTTCGCTACCCGTGCAATGAGTTGGCGGTGACGGATTGGGATGTGCGACGATTTTGCTATCCCGGGTATGCGACGATTTCGCTACCCGTGCCATGAGTTGGCGGTAATGAATTGGGATGTGCGACGATTTCGCTATCTCGGGTATGCGACGATTTCGCTACCCGTGCCATGAGTTGGCGGTGACGGATTGGGATGTGCGACGATTTCGCTATCTCGGGTATGCGACGATTTCGCTACCCGTGCCACGTGATGGCGGTGTTGAAATGGGGTATGCGATGATTTCGCTATCCCGGGTATGCGATGCTTTCACTACCCGAAGACGGAGGTGACGATTTCACTCCTTGGACGTTGGAACTATTATGGTGATGCGGCGATTCCGAAACCATAAGTTAATGACAAGTAGTTGAACTTGGTCAATGTGAAATATAGGATGAACCTAGGAGAAAATAAAAATGGACATTTTATTTGGTTGCATCCTTTATGTTTATCTACAAGCATGTAAATATTTGTTGCATAGTTATTTGTGATCTAACTTATGCATATGGTATTTCTTTAGACCTGATGGGTCGAGCTTCTCTCTTGGGTGGCCTTACCCACTGGGAACTATGTTTATAATTCTCACCCCACGTTTTTCAGGTCCTTCCGCGAGTGTGGCGGCGGAGCGAGGCAATGGTTTGGCTCTCTAGATAGCGGCCCTTCTATTTTGGTGATACATAGAGTTGTACCCCTAGTCTTGAACATTGATAGTGTAGGAGTTTTCATTAAATGTATGCAACTTGTATATTCCATATTTTTGGAACATGATGTATGGAATGGAAATAAAAGAAAAAAAAAAATTGGGCATGTATAAATGTGCAAATGTGATGTAATAGAAGTAGAACTTCTTTATGTTGATGCTTTTCTTGTGCAACTCTTGTACTCCGTTCCTAGTTGGAATCTTGTGGATATGCTTGTGTTGTGACGCCTTGGGCGGGTAGAAGAGACTCTATCCGTTCGGTGGGTCTGGGCCATGCGCCCGTGCGGTTATCCTTTCCACCTAGTTGGTGTTAACGGCCCGATGGGGTGTGACAGTTTCTGACGATCCAAAATGCTAGATTCGATGTCTCGGCAGTGCTGAACGCGATGGCGTGATCCGTTTCGACATGCGACGGACGGATTGAGAGATATCGCATGTTCTTCGCTGAAGGGTCGTAGTGTACATTTTATGGTTTCGCGATCTGGACCCTGTTTCATGCACCGTTTTGCGTGAGATTATTTATGGAGGGGTGTCTGGGCATATTGTTCTTGCTGTGAGGGACTGGGGGCTTATTTCTGGTGTTTGAGGGGCTTTTGTGCAAATATACACTTGTGTATATGTGTTTTGTGTGTGTGTGTGTGTGAGAGAGAGAGAGTTTTCCTTTGCTTCTCTTCTCCCTCAGCCACCCCAGCAGTGAGCCACCCAGCTCCCCCAGCTCTCCTGCCATCTCCCCGTGAGCCGCCGGCCGCCGCCGACCACCCTTGGCCGGTGCAAACCCCGGCCAACCTCCTCTCTCCCTTTTCTTCTTCTTCTCCTTCTTCTCCTTCTTCTTTATCTTCCCTGTGGTGTGCACCCAGGGGGAACCCACGCTTGAGCTTCCCCTGAGGTGGCACGACCGCCGGCGACCTGCCCCGCCGTCGGGAACCGCCGGGAGCCGCCGCCGAGCTGCTGCCAGTTGCTGCTTGGGCAGCTGTGGGCCGAGCTGTTTGGACCCGAGCCACCGCAGCCCCCCGCCTGCGCAGCACCCCCCGGCTAGCTCTGGGAGGACCTCCGGCGCCATCCCTTTCCTCCCCGGCCGCCGCCGTGCCGCCGGAGCGCCGCCGCAGCCGCCGCGGGCTCAGCCTGGGCAACTAGGGCAGCCGCGGCCGAGCTCCCTCTGCCGCCGCCACCGCCGGTTTTTTATTGTCGCTGTCACCGGCAGCCCGACGTCCGGCGACCTCCTCTTGCCGGTGCTCGCGTCGCCGTCGGCCGCCGTCGCCGTTCGTTGTCGGCGCCGCCGTGCCCTAGCCACCCGAGGGCTCCTCTTCTCCCCGCGCCGTCGCCGCCGCTTCCTGCCGCCAGCTGAGGTGAGCACTCTCTTCCTCACCTCCCTAGCAAGCTTCTTGGAGCAAGAAGAAGCTTGAGGAACTTGACGTTGAGGTTAGTTCTTGATGTCTTGAGTTAGGGTCTTGGGTTTTGAGCGTGGGTTTGGAATTTTATCAAACCCTAGGCTAATCTAGACTACAAATGATAGAGATTAGCTATTGAAAACGGGTTTTGCCATTGATTTCGAAAAACCTAGGTAAAAGAGGGCTTTTGTTTTTGATGAATCTAAAAATTATTTGACTCTTTAAAATCCTAATGGAGGGTAGGAAATCATGTGGAACAACTTGATTTCTTGAAATAAAATCATTTGAGGGTTCGAAAGTGATAACGAACTGTTTTCTTGTCTAGGATAAGGATGCTTGGAAGCAAGTTTATAACTTCAAGAGGGAGGCCTAATGGCAAATGACTACGAGCAATTATGAGCGGTTTGAGGTGGGTTGTGCTTGACCAAAGTGATTAGATTACTTCCATGTCTAAGAGTAAAATGACTATGTTAAGTTATTCGTGATTGCATGCAGTGTAAATGAATCGAGGACATCATATCTCATGATTAAATGGATGCATGCATGTTAATCTTGCATATTATGTTATGGCTCATGAATGAATGATTGCATGCATGATTAATTATATACCTATGTTATGGACTAAATAGTACATTGACTTCTCTACCACCATTTAGAGAATTCAACATATGGAATGTGGAAACTTAGTGCCTTGAGAATATAGGTTGAAAACATAGTGGGAGAGTGACCACTTCGACATGAAAGCTTGAACCTAGAGAGGTGACAAGTAGGATACTAATGGAAAATCGTGAGAACTTAAATAAAGAAATTCCAAAAATCCTAACAACCCAAGGCCGGAGGTGCGCAAAAGGCCACCTAATCTCAAGGAGGTGATTCGATGCCTATGCGTCGATGGTCGGGGGTGTGCGAAATGCCACCTAATACCAAAGGCATAGGCGAGATGATCGAACTCGCTTCTAACAATTCCTATGGTCGGGAGTGTGCGGCATGCCACCTAATACCAATGGATAGAGCGACTTCACAAATTGTGGACATTGGCCGAGGGTGGTTGATAATCTCGCCACCTAATGCCATGAGGAAAGTGATGACTCCACTTTTGATTGAATAAATGCATAAGCATGTTGTTTCAATTTTGTTATATATATATGTATATGTATATATATATATATATATATATATATATATAGAGAGAGAGAGAGAGAGCTAACCCTGCTTATGTGTTTCTTTTGGACTGGTGGGTCGAGCTTCTCGCTTGGGTGGCCGTACCCACTGGGAACTATGTTTATAGTTCTCACGCCCATATTTTTCAGGTCCATCCGCGGTGACGCAGCGGAGCGAGGAAAGGGCATTGTCACGCCCCGCCGGGCCTTTAACACCAATTAGGTGGAAAGGTTAATCGCATGGGCGCATGCCCCAGACCCGCCGAACGGATAGAGTCTTTTCTACCCGCCCAAGGCGTCACAACACAAGCTTATCCACAATGTTTCAACTAGGAACGGAGTACAAGAGTTGCACAAGGAAAGTATCAACATAGAGAAGTTCTACTTCTATTACATCACAATGCACATTTATACATGCCCAAATTTTTCTTTTCTTTCTTTTCATTCCATACACCATGTTCCAAAACTATGGAATATACAACATTCATACATATAATGAAAATCTCCTATACTATCAAAGTCCAAGACTAGGGGTACAACTCTATGTATCACCAAAATGAAAGGGCCGCTATCTAAAGAGCCAAACCCTTGCCTCGCTCCGCCGCCTCACTCGCGGAAGGACCTGAAAAATATGGGGTGAGAACTATAAACATAGTTCCCAGTGGGTAAGGCCACCCAAGAGAGAAGCTCGTCCCACCAGGTCCAAAGAAACACCATATGCATAAGTTAGATCACATATAACTATGCAACAATTATTTACATGCTTGTAAATAAATATAAAGGATGCAACCAAATAAAATATAAATTATTATTCTCTCCTAGGTTCATCATATATCTCACATTGACTAAGTTCATTTACTTATCATTTACTTATGGTTTCGGAATCGCCGTCTCACCATAATTGTTCCAACATCCAAGGAGTGAACTCGTCACCTCCTAGTTCGAGTAGCGAACTCGTCGCATACTCGGGATAGCAAAATCGTCGCATATCCCGTCTCAACACCGCCATCACATGGCATGGATAGCGAACTCGTCGCATACCCGGGATAGCAACCTCGTCGCACATCCCATCTCGACACCGCCAACTCATGGCGTGGTAGCAAAATCGTCGCATACCCGGGATAGCAAAATCGTCGCACATCCCGTGTCGACACCGCCAACTCATGGCATGGTAGCGAAATCGTCGCATACCCGGGATAGCAAAATCGTCGCACATCCCGTTCAACACCGCCAACTCATGGCATGGTAGCGAAATCGTCGCATACCCGGGATAGCAAAATCGTCGCACATCCCGTTGTTCACATTTCTCACTTGCCAACCTAAGTCTCATGATCTTAGGTTCAAGTCACTAAGTCTCACCTATGTTCAATAACACTAGGTTTACTTTCTCATTCTCAACCTAGGTTCCATGACTCTAGGTTCCAATCTCATGTCCTACCTATGTTCAATGACACTAGGTTTCAATCTCACATGTTCCAACCTATGTTCAATGACACTAGGTTTCAATCCCACATGTTCCAACCTATGTTCAATGACACTAGGTTTCAATCCCACATGTTCCAACCTATGTTCAATGACACTAGGTTCTATTCATACATGCAACCATGCAACAAGTATAGATAATTGAATTATACTTGAATTCTATATCATGCAATACACTGAACTTTAGCGAATTGCAAGGTTCTAGTGTGAGATTAGTACTCCGTACTAATCTGGAGGTTTTGGTTTTGTTTCGAGCCCTTGGGAGCGTTTTCGGGACTTGAGAAGTGCGAAAACGGACTCCGGGAGTCGAAATCTCAAAACTGCAGGTTTTGGCATTGCATACCGGTATTCATCTTTGGGATACCGGAATGCTGTGTTAAACCGAATTTCGCAGCTCTCGGGTTCTGCGGAATCCTGCTGGAAATACCGGAATAGGCTGGCATTCCGGTATGTGCCATCGCATACCGGTATTGGAGTTGAGATACCGGTACTGGCAATGCGCATACCGGAATCCCTTCGCGTGGCCTGTTTGGCCGAGGCTCGGGTTTGCGGAGTTTCTGGCCTGGTACCGGTATGCCCATACGCATACCGGTATACAGAACCAAAAATTCTGTTTGAGCTGTTTTGCGAATGTTGGCTTTTGGAGGGGTGTTAGGGCAATTGTTACATCATAACACTTAACCCCTCACAGCCCCCTCTCAGCCTCATTGCTGAGGACTTAGAGAAAAGAGAGGTAGGCTTCTTCTCTCCCTTTCTCTCTCTAGATTTCTTGGGCTTTTGGTGATTAAACCTAGGGTTTGATCTCTATTTCCTTCTCTTCTTTTGCTTTCAAGCTTGCTAGCTTGTTCTTGGTGGACTTGGTGGAGAAAGAGAAGAGCTTGTTTGAGGTTTATCTCCAAACCTAGCTTCCTTGGATCTTGTTTGGAGCTACAAAGAGGTGAGTCCTCCTCTTTTGAACCCTCTTTTGTAGTTTATTTGGGTTTTTATTGGAGAAATCCCATTATGGGAAACCTAGGGTTTATTTTAGGGTTTCTTAATTTCGGGATTTTGAATGGGAATTGATGGGTGTAGAATGTTGTGTTAGGTTGGATTTGAGGCCTCCTAACTCTATTTTGGACTTTGGACAAGAAATTCTTGGTCTAAGGTATTTTCACCTTTTTTTTTTCCCTTTGTTGTATGTCGTTTTTTCGATTTTGGTTGTTCGATGTTCTAACCCCATAGGGATCTCCTTTAGGGCGCTAGAAATCGAGGGGACAACTTTGTTTTCGGATACTGCGAGGTTCCGAAGGGCTTCGGGTGGGTTTGACCTCACCGAAAATGGGTGAATTCCCTCTATGTCATCGTTGTAGCTTAAGAGCTTAATTTAATGCATTTTCATACCAATTATGGCATGGTAGAATTTTAGAATGCATAAAATTCATGTGCTTTATAGATGCAAATTATATGCCCTATGTAGTAGGAGATTTGCATAGTATTTGAACATAGCGCATCATGGTTGGCTATGGGAAGTAAATATTTCATTCAAGCAATGGTTTAATTGCTTACTTGAAGGACTAGAGACGTGTGTGTGATGGTAGATGGACAATGGACTAGAAAACACTCTTAACACTTAGCTTGTTGGACTAGTGTAGAGTATATGTGACATATGACATGTTAGAATCACAATGTGAAGTTAAACTCATGACATTCCACTTAGTTGAACATCTAGAATGACATTAGTTGGTTTTCCATGTTATAGATATGATGCATGATATTATATTATGGTTGATTGTTGCTTGTTGGCCATTATGCTCGTTTACACATGCTTGTGAGGCTCCCTACAAGCGGGCACTCCGGAGTTGGCCTCGCGACAGTTGTTTCGCACGTGTGGTTGAGAGCGCCGAAATGGAACCGCCGTGGGTAAGGCTCACCGAAGCGTGAGGTGTTGACTACCACGGAGCCATTAGGCACGGCACAAGTGAACATCCCGCTATTGTACTCTTCATGACTACATACTTATAATTATATGCAAAGGTGGACATTCTTTTAATGTACTCTTTATGACTACACATTTAATGTAATATGCCAAATGAACATTCATATTGTAAAAGGTTGCATACTTATACATGTGCATGAGTAGTTTAGTCCATGTTAATATGATTAAATCTTGAGGCATTGTAGCATTGAAGTTTCATTATAAAATATGCTTTTATTATCTAACCCTACTTTGCCTCAGTTGGCCTAGTGGTGTACTCCGCTCTTCTCGGCGGCTTACCCACTGGGAACTATTGAATAATAGTTCTCATCCCCCTGGGGTTTGTTGTTTTATTTCAGAGCCATCCACTGCGGGAGAGGCTAGGGACCGCGGCAAGGGCATTGCGAGTAGCTAGATCGCGAGGGTGCTAGCGACTAGGTGGCGCACCTTTTTCTTTATGTTTTTATTTGAGAGGTGTTTTTGTATCGACCACATTTGTAGAGACTACCCTATGTCCCTTTTTGGGTTTATGTTGTACTAAACTCTTGTAGTAATTTTACTTTTATAGTATTTCATACTTTTACCTTGAGACCTTACTTGTTTTTAGTATGTATGCTCTGATTATCATGATAGGATTACTTACTTTATTCCTTTCATTCATGTTCGTTATTAGACGCCTTGTGTGCATGTTTGTTGTTTGTGTACACGGCGGGTCTGTGCATGCGCCCGGGTGGGCTTCCGCTGGGGGCCCCGGGGCGTGACAGATTATAGTGGTATCAGAGCCTAGGGTTAAGTCATTGTGGACCTAGAAAACCTTAGGCAGGTTGGACTATAGGACTTAGACTCGTGAGAGACGAGATTGTTTTTAGCGAAAAGTAACACAATTGGGTTGTGTCTTTATTCTCCAAGTAGTTGGAGTTTGATCGAAGTGTGTGACACCTAACTCTTAGGAGGTCACGTTGGCGGCCGACAACGTGACATCGGGAGTTAGTTAGAAGCTCACTTCATTTACTTTCGCATGATTGGGGATTTTATTATCTGAGTGGGGTTTCGTTAGCGTGAGTTTTCTAACTTACGCATTCTATGTTATTGTAGCTTGTAATGCCGACTACTCGTTCCCAGTCGACCGAGATGGCAGCGGCAGCCGACACAGAGGATGTGGAGACCTCTGCAACCTCCGGATCCAGTGAGGTCCGTGAGTTGAGAGACCAGTTGACGACGTTGACGGGTCTGGTGGCACAGCAGGCGACTGCGGCTCAACAGCAAGCCGACGCCGCACGTCGACAGGAGGCAAGGATGAAGAGGATGGAGGAGTTATTACTTCAGCAGGCTTCTACCAGGACTGTTCAGGATCCTACGCCACCTACGCCAGTTGGAGGTGCGACTGCTGGAGCATCGGCGCCTATCCCTGGGCCGACCCCTGTGGCGCCCAGTGCCGAGCCGAGGGAGGAGACGGTTATGACACCCCCGATGCGGGCATCGCCGGCGAGGACGGTTTTGCCTTTGATGGTTGTCGGGACAGAGCGAGATAGGTTGATGGAGCGTTTGAACGAGTTTCGAAGATGTAACCCTCAAGTCTTCGATGGCGAGAAAGCGGATCATTGGATGGTGGAGAAGTGGGTTCTCCACATGGAAAAGCTTTTTCATGATACGTTTGTGGAGGAGCAGTATAAGGTATGGTTGGCCACGTATCATCTCGACGGCGCGGCTTATCGTTGGTGGGCGGATATTCGGGATGACCCGAACACTGATTTGGCGGCTATCACTTGGAGCGGATTCAAGGACCTTTTGTTGTCAAACTACTTTCCTCCAAGTGTCAAGAGGCAGATGGAGAGGGATTTGCGCAGCTTGCGTCAGCGGGACATGACGGTGACGGAGTATGAACGAGAGTTTTCTCGTCTTTTGCACTGCGTACCCTACGTGGTGAGGAATGACGAGGATAAGGCTCGTATCTTCGAGGCGGGCCTTCGACCGTCGATTTATAGATTGGTGCAAGCGGCAGGGTTGCAGACCTACCGGGAGGTGGTGAATCGCGCCTTAGTTGTGGAAAAGGGCGCGGAGATTGCGAGAGAGGAGATCGAAGCTTGGGACCGACTGAAGGGTAAGAGGCCGGCGGGCGAGGGAGGCAGCAAGAGTTACTCCAAGAAACCACCGAAGCACCCGAGGAGCCAATCGGGTGGGCGCGGCTCGGCTCCACCGCGGGGAGCACCGGATCGCCACCGACCGCTGCGTTGCACCATTTGTGGTGGCCCTCATTTTCCACCTCACTGCCCGCAGCGTAGTGGCAGGTGTTTTAACTGTGGCCAGGCGGGTCACATTCGATCTCAGTGCCCGAGGGGTTCTTCCCCAGCGCCTTCGACGGCTTCAGCACCGACACCACCAGGACAGGGTCGTGGGACCCCCCCAACTACTCACTACTCAGCGGGGCGACCGCCCTTTCAGCAGCAGCAGCAGCAGCAGCAGATCGAGGGATCCCGACAGGCGCCTAGTGGGCGTATGTATGCGGCTCAGGCTGTGGAGGCGACAGCAGCCGAGGAGGTCGTCGCAGGTATCATTTTAATTAATGGAATCAGAGTTAGAGCTTTATTTGACACTGGTGCATCTCATTCTTTTATTGATCGGCTGTTTGCCGAGTTGCATGGCATCGAGATTGTACCTACTTTGCACCCGGGACATGTTGTCGTCCCCGACCACATTTTGGACATACGGGAGTTTTGCCCTAGTTGCCCTGTTAGAGTAGGGGATTGGATTATGCCGATTGATTTGCTAGTCTTGCGGAAACTTGGCGAGTTTGACGTAGTATTGGGCATGGATTGGCTCACAAAATACTACGCCACAATCGATTGCAAGGATCGGATTGTGACTTTTCGGGAGCCCGGAAAGGATGAAGTTGTGTTTCGAGCGTGCAAGAGTTCGCTGTTCGCGATGACTATCTCTTCTGCACGGGCTAAGCACTTGATTCGGAGTGGTTGTGTAGCTTACCTAGCTAGCGTGGTGGTGAGGGATGGAGACACCCCGCGGATTGAGGACATACCCGTTGTGCGGGAGTTTGTTGATGTGTTTCCGGCGGATCTTCCGGGTATGCCACCGGATAGGGAAATTGAATTCGTGGTGGATCTCGTTCCCCGGGGACTACCCCGATTTCAAAGGCACCCTATAGGATGGCACCTGCCGAGCTGAAGGAGTTGAAAGCGCAGTTGCAAGACTTGTTGGATAAGGGCTTCATCAGACCGAGTGTATCACCTTGGGGAGCGCCAGTTTTATTTGTGAAGAAGAAGGACGGATCTCTTCGCCTATGCGTGGATTATCGTGAGCTTAATAAGGTTACGATCAAGAACAGGTATCCACTACCGAGGATTGACGACTTGTCGATCAACTGCAAGGATCTTTGGTGTATTCCAAGATCGACTTACAATCTGGTTATCACCAACTCAAGATCAAGGCTGAGGATGTACCCCTGACGGCTTTTCGAACACGGTATGGACATTACGAGTTTACTGTTATGCCGTTTGGGCTTACTAATGCCCCGGCAGCTTTTATGGATTTAATGAACCGTGTCTTTAAGCCTTACTTAGACAGGTTTGTAGTGGTGTTCATCGACGACATTTTAGTGTATTCTCGAAGCGACGAGGAGCATAGAGATCATTTGAGGCAAGTATTGCAAGTACTTCGGGAGAAGAAACTTTTTGCTAAGTTGAAGAAGTGCGAATTTTGGCTCCGCGAAGTGTCCTTTTTGGGACATGTGATTTCGGGAGACGGTGTAGCCGTGGACCCTAAGAAGATCGAGGCGATCAAGGATTGGCCTAGACCAACAAATGTGACCGAGATTCGAAGTTTTATTGGTCTAGCCGGCTACTACCGGAGGTTCGTCGAGGGATTCGCTAAGTTATCTATGCCTCTCACTCGACTCACACACAAAGGAACTAAGTTCATTTGGAATGACTTATGTGATAGAAGCTTCTTGGAGTTGAAGGAGCGCTTGACCACCGCCCCGATCTTGACCTTGCCGGTTGCGGGAGCAGGGTATGTGATTTATAGTGATGCTTCACTTAATGGTTTGGGTTGTGTTTTGATGCAGGACGGAAAAGTAATAGCTTATGCTTCCCGTCAACTTAAGGATTATGAAAAGAATTATCCAACCCACGATTTGGAATTAGCGGCCGTGGTGTTTGCCTTGAAGCTTTGGCGTCATTATCTTTATGGCGAGCGTTGTGAAGTCTACACCGACCATAAGAGCCTAAAGTATCTGTTTACACAGAAGGATTTAAATTTGAGGCAGCGAAGATGGTTGGAGCTACTTAAAGACTATGATTTGACTATTCTCTACCACCCGGGAAAAGCGAATGTGGTGGCAGATGCTCTAAGTCGCAAATCGATGGAAAACTTGGCTATGCTACTTGTTACTCAACCCCCGCTATTGGCGGAATTGCGACGATTGAATTTGGAGGTTGTAGCCCCCGACACACCCGCGAGGTTGATGGCATTGGTAGTGCAACCTACCTTACTTGAGTTGATTAAGGAGAAGCAAGCTCTTGATCCAGAATTGCAAAAGATTCGATCCAAAATCAGCGAAGGCCATGCTAATGGATTTCTTGTGGACGAACAAGGAATGCTACGATTCCTGAATCGATTATGTGTACCGGCAGAAGCGGAGATCAAGGAAAGAATATTGACCGAAGCTCACCGAGCGCCTTATACCGTGCATCCGGGTGGCACAAAGATGTACAAGGATTTGAAATTGCACTATTGGTGGCCCGGAATGAAGAAGGATGTTGGCGAGTTTGTTGCTAGATGTCTAACTTGCCAACAAGTGAAAGCTGAACATAGACTCCCCGCGGGAAAACTTCAGAGTTTACCGATACCGGTTTGGAAGTGGGAGCGTATTACTATGGATTTTGTTTCAGGGTTGCCTCGCTCTCAAGCCGGGCATGATGCAGTGTGGGTGATAGTGGATCGATTGACTAAATCGGCACACTTTATCCCTATACATACTACTTGGGCAGGGGAGAGACTTGCACAAGTCTATCTTGATGAAGTGGTGCGGCTTCATGGAGTACCTACATCGATCGTATCGGATAGAGACACTAGATTTGTGTCGCATTTTTGGAAAAGTTTACATGACGCTTTGGGCACTCGTTTGGATTTCAGCACGGCATTTCACCCCCAAAGCGATGGTCAATCTGAGCGTACCATTCAGATCTTGGAGGACATGCTTCGAGCTTGTATCATGGATTATCAAGGAGGTTGGCATCAACACCTACCTATGGCAGAGTTTGCTTATAACAATAGTTATCAAGCAAGCATTAAGATGGCACCTTTCGAAGCTCTTTACGGAAGGAAGTGTCGATCACCCCTTCATTGGAGTGAAGTGGGTGAGAAGCTAGTTTTGGGTCCCGACGTGCTACAGGAAGCCGAGGACAAGGTTCGCATTGCTCGACAAAGATTGATTTCAGCTCAAAGTCGCCAAAAGAGTTATGCTGACAAGCGTCGGCGGGAATTGGAGTTCCAAGTAGGAGATCATGTCTTCCTAAAGGTATCGCCGACAAAGGGGATTAAGAGATTTGGTATTCGAGGAAAGCTTAGTCCTCGTTTTATTGGACCTTTTGAAGTGTTGGAACGGGTAGGCCCGGTAGCATATCGGCTCGCTTTACCGCCGAATCTATCGGGAGTACACAACGTGTTCCACGTATCTTTACTCCGAAAGTATGTTTTCGACCCAACTCATGTGTTGGACTCCACTCCGTTGGAATTGCATGAGGATTTGAGTTTCGAGGAATATCCGACGAAGATTCTAGCTCGCGAGGTGAAGAAACTCAGGAATCGAGAAATCCCTTATGTGAAGGTGCTTTGGAGCAACCACGACGAGCGCGAAGCAACTTGGGAGTTGGAGAGCTCGCTGTTGGAGCGGTACCCCCATCTTTTTCAGATGGAATCCTAAGGTACTTGACTTCTAGTTTCGCGGACGAAACTCCTTTTTAGGAGGGGTGTATGTAGTACACTGAACTTTAGCGAATTGCAAGGTTCTAGTGTGAGATTAGTACTCCGTACTAATCTGGAGGTTTTGGTTTTGTTTCGAGCCCTTGGGAGCGTTTTCGGGACTTGAGAAGTGCGAAAACGGACTCCGGGAGTCGAAATCTGCAAAACTGCAGGTTTTGGCATTGCATACCGGTATTCATCTTTGGGATACCGGAATGCTGTGTTAAACCGAATTTCGCAGCTCTCGGGTTCTGCGGAATCCTGCTGGAAATACCGGAATAGGCTGGCATTCCGGTATGTGCCATCGCATACCGGTATTGGAGTTGAGATACCGGTACTGGCAATGCGCATACCGGAATCCCTTCGCGTGGCCTGTTTGGCCGAGGCTCGGGTTTGCGGAGTTTTTCTGGCCTGGTACCGGTATGCCCATACGCATACCGGTATACAGAACCAAAAATTCTGTTTGAGCTGTTTTGCGAATGTTGGCTTTTGGAGGGGTGTTAGGGCAATTGTTACATCATAACACTTAACCCCTCACAGCCCCCCCTCTCAGCCTCATTGCTGAGGACTTAGAGAAAAGAGAGGTAGGCTTCTTCTCCCTTTCTCTCTCTAGATTTCTTGGGCTTTTGGTGATTAAACCTAGGGTTTGATCTCTATTTCCTTCTCTTTTGCTTTCAAGCTTGCTAGCTTGTTCTTGGTGGACTTGGTGGAGAAAGAGAAGAGCTTGTTTGAGGTTTATCTCCAAACCTAGCTTCCTTGGATCTTGTTTGGAGCTACAAAGAGGTGAGTCCTCCTCTTTTGAACCCTCTTTTGTAGTTTATTTGGGTTTTTATTGGAGAAATCCCATTATGGGAAACCTAGGGTTTATTTTAGGGTTTCTTAATTTCGGGATTTTGAATGGGAATGGGAATTGATGGGTGTAGAATGTTGTGTTAGGTTGGATTTGAGGCCTCCTAACTCTATTTTGGACTTTGGACAAGAAATTCTTGGTCTAAGGTATTTTCACCTTTTTTTTCCCTTTGTTGTATGTCGTTTTTCGATTTTGGTTGTTCGATGTTCTAACCCCATAGGGATCTCCTTTAGGGCGCTAGAAATCGAGGGGACAACTTTGTTTTCGGATACTGCGAGGTTCCGAAGGGCTTCGGGTGGGTTTGACCTCACCGAAATGGGTGAATTCCCTCTATGTCATCGTTGTAGCTTAAGAGCTTAATTTAATGCATTTTCATACCAATTATGGCATGGTAGAATTTTAGAATGCATAAAATTCATGTGCTTTATAGATGCAAATTATATGCCCTATGTAGTAGGAGATTTGCATAGTATTTGAACATAGCGCATCATGGTTGGCTATGGGAAGTAAATATTTCATTCAAGCAATGGTTTAATTGCTTACTTGAAGGACTAGAGACGTGTGTGATGGTAGATGGACAATGGACTAGAAAACACTCTTAACACTTAGCTTGTTGGACTAGTGTAGAGTATATGTGACATATGACATGTTAGAATCACAATGTGAAGTTAAACTCATGACATTCCACTTAGTTGAACATCTAGAATGACATTAGTTGGTTTTCCATGTTATAGATATGATGCATGATATTATATTATGGTTGATTGTTGCTTGTTGGCCATTATGCTCGTTTACACATGCTTGTGAGGGTCGCTCCCTACAAGCCGGCACTCCGGAGTTGGCCTCGCGACAGTTGTTTCGCACGTGTGGTTGAGAGCGCCGAAATGGAACCGCCGTGGGTAAGGCTCACCGAAGCGTGAGGTGTTGACTACCACGGAGCCATTAGGCACGGCACAAGTGAACATCCCGCTATTGTACTCTTCATGACTACATACTTATAATTATATGCAAAGGTGGACATTCTTTTAATGTACTCTTTATGACTACACATTTAATGTAATATGCCAAATGAACATTCATATTGTAAAAGGTTGCATACTTATACATGTGCATGAGTAGTTTAGTCCATGTTAATATGATTAAATCTTGAGGCATTGTAGCATTGAAGTTTCATTATAAAATATGCTTTTATTATCTAACCCTACTTTGCCTCAGTTGGCCTAGTGGTGTACTCCGCTCTTCTCGGCGGCTTACCCACTGGGAACTATTGAATAATAGTTCTCATCCCCCTGGGGTTTGTTGTTTTATTTCAGAGCCATCCACTGCGGGAGAGGCTAGGGACCGCGGCAAGGGCATTGCGAGTAGCTAGATCGCGAGGGTGCTAGCGACTAGGTGGCGCACCTTTCTTTATGTTTTTATTTGAGAGGTGTTTTTGTATCGACCACATTTGTAGAGACTACCCTATGTCCCTTTTTGGGTTTATGTTGTACTAAACTCTTGTAGTAATTTTACTTTTATAGTATTTCATACTTTTACCTTGAGACCTTACTTGTTTAGTATGTATGCTCTGATTATCATGATAGGATTACTTACTTTATTCCTTTCATTCATGTTCGTTATTAGACGCCTTGTGTGCATGTTAGTTGTTTGTGTACACGGCGGGTCTGTGCATGCGCCCGGGTGGGCTTCCGCTGGGGCCCCGGGGCGTGACAGCCAATCTCCACATTTTGTGTTTTAGATTGCCTAGGGTTCCCAATAACCTCATAATAAAGGATTAAATCCAAGGTTTGAACCCAAAACATGAGGAACTAACTTTAACCACGAATTCCCCAAGCTCCTTCTTGCACCAAGAAGCTTCTTTTCTCCTTTGGAAGCCTTTTCCAAGCTCCAATCCACCACTTCTCCAAGCTTTGGAGAGATCTCTAGAGAGAGAAAGTGAGAGGAGTAGAGAGGAGAAGTAGAGAGGAAGACAAATGAGAAGGGGAGAAGGTCTCAGCCCTTCATACACCCCCAATACAAGTGAAAGACTATTTTGCCCCTCTCCACACTTAACACCCTCAACCAGCCAAAACTGGATTTTCGTAACACTGTATACCGGTACGTGCAATTCGCATACCGGTATACGGGTGTGCTGGTTCCGGTATACCTCAGAGGATTCCGCAAAACCCGAGAGCTGGGTTTTCGGTTTCGACCATCGTATTCCGGTATGCCTCACACATACCGGTATACTGTGATAATTCCGGTATTCTCCGGAGAATTCCGCAAAACTCGAGAGCTGGGTATTCGCTTCAACCATGGCATTCCGGTATACCCCTTCACATACCGGTACTATTCACTCCAATTCCGGTATGGAGGTCCACATACCGGAATCCAGTGCAGACCTCACAAGTTCAGCAGTTTTAACTTTTCGAAGTCTATTTTTCGTGCCTCATTTGCGCCGAAAATACTTCGCACAGGTCCCGAACTTGGTCAAAGCCTCACATATAGCCTCTCATGCTATTTTTCCACCGGAACTCTACAATTTGTAGAAGTTCGGTACGATGCACTGAATTTCAGTGTACTACATTCCACCCCCCTTAAAGAGTGTTTCGGCCGCGAAACTAAATTATACCTCAGCTGGACTCAGCGAAGAGGTAAGGAAACCGCTCCTTCATCGAGCTTTCCAATTCCCACGTAGCTTCGCGCTCACCGTGATTCGTCCATTGTACCTTTACATATGGAATCTCACGGTTCCTCAAACTTTTCACCTCGCGATCCATGATACACAAGGGAAATTCCTCATAAGTCATATCCTCATGAAGCTCCATAGGCACATACTCGAGGACGTGCGCCGGATCATACATGTACTTGCGGAGGGTCGATACATGGAACACATTGTGTATCCCCGCAAGTTTTGGCGGCAAAGCTAGCCGATATGCCACGGATCCCACACGCTCCAAAACCTCATAAGGTCCAATGTAACAGGGACTCAACTTACCCCGAACACCAAATCGCTTCACCCCTCTCATGGGTGATACTTTCAAGAAGACGCGGTCTCCTACCGCGAATTCCAAATCTCGTCGACGTCGATTAGCATAACTCTTTTGTCTAGATTGCGCCGTCGACAAGCGTTCACGTGCCAAGCGGACCTTTTCCTCCGCTTCACGCAACACATCCGGTCCTAAGACCCCTCTCTCGCCGACCTCACTCTAATGAATAGGAGAGCGGCATTTCCTTCCATACAAGGCCTCAAAAGGTGCCATACCGATGCTAGATTGATAGCTATTATTGTAAGCAAATTCAGCCATCGGTAAGTGAGTAGGCCATGCACCCTTGAAGTCCAACACGCACGCTCGGAGCATATCCTCCAAAATCTGAATTGTCCTTTCCGATTGACCGTCAGTTTGAGGATGAAATGCTGAACTGAAATCGAGCCGTGTACCCAAAGCTTCTTGCAAGCTTTTCCAAAAATGCGATGTAAAACGGGGATCTCGATCTGAAACTATCGAGGTCGGGACCCCGTGCAACCGCATAATCTCGTCCAGGTAGACTTGTGCTAACTTGTCTCCCGACCAAGTGGTGTGGATTGGCAAAAAGTGTGCCGACTTTGTCAAACGATCCACCACCACCCATATCGCATCGTGGCCACCTAGCGATCGAGGTAAGCCCACAACAAAGTCCAATGCGATATTCTCCCACTTCCGAACTGGAATGGGCAATCCTTGCAGTTTTCCCGCTGGAAAACGACGCTCGGCCTTCACCTGTTGGCATACTAAACATTGTGCCACGAAGCGTCCAACATCAAGTTTCATCCCCGGCTACCAATAATGCAATTTAAGATCCTTGTACATTTTGGTGCCGCCCGGGTGAATCGCATAGGGAGAAGTGTGAGCTTCTTTCAAAATCTCCCCACGAATGTCCTCGACTTTTGGCACGCACAATCGATTTCGGAATCGAATTGTGCCCCTCGAGTCTACATGAAAATCACCGGCGCGCCCGCTCTCAATAGCACTCCGCACCTTTTGGAGCTCCGGATCATCGGATTGCTTTTCTTTTATTTGCTCCAACAAGGTCGGCCACACCTCGAGATTCATAAGTTTAGCGGGGACGCCCGGGGCCACGACTTCCAAGTCAAACCGGCCCATTTATTTGATTAAAGGCATTTGTCCCGTCATCTCGATTGCGAAGTTCTCCACGGATTTTCTACTGAGCGCATCGGCCACCACATTGGCTCTACCGGGGTGGTACAAGATGGTTAAGTCATAATCTTTTATCAACTCCAACCATCTCCGTTGCCTCAAGTTCAACTCTTTTTGAGTGAATAAATACTTTAAGCTTTTGTGATCCGTGTACACCTCACAATGTTCCCCGTACAAATAGTGTCTCCACAACTTAAGTGCGAAGACCACCGCCGCAAGCTCTAAGTCGTGGGTGGGATAATTCTGCTCATAGCTCTTTAGCTGTCGAGAGGTATATGCTATTACTTGTCCTCTTTGCATAAGCACACACCCAAGACCACGCCGTGATGCATCACTATACACCACAAAACCCTCCCCCGCAATCGGCAAGGCGAGAACCGGAGCCGAAGTCAACTTTTCCTTTAGCTCTCTGAAGCTTTGGTCGCATTCCTCGCTCCAAACATATTTGGCTCCCTTGCGGGTAAGACGCGTTAGTGGACCGGAGATTTTTGAAAATCCCTCCACGAACCGCCGATAGTACCCCGCAAGACCCAAAAAGCTTCGCACCTCCGTGACATTGGTCGGGCGAGGCCAATCCTTGATTGTCTCAACTTTCATAGGGTCCACCGATACTCCTCCCGCGGAGATCACATGACCCAAGAAAGCGACCTCACGGATCCAAAATTCGCACTTTTTCAACTTGGCGAATAACTTGTTCTCTCGAAGAACTTGAAGCACAATCCTTAAGTGCTCTTTATGTTCCTCTTCACTCCGAGAGTAGACAAGAATATCATCTATGAACACAACCACAAATTGATCCAATAGTGGTTTGAACACACGGTTCATTAAATCCATGAACGCTGCCGGGGCATTGGTAAGCCCAAAAGGCATAACCGTGAATTCATAATGTCCATACCGCGTCCTAAACGCGGTCTTATGCACATCCTCCGGTTTGATCTTCAATTGGTGATAACCGGATTGCAAATCAATCTTTGAGTACATCCGAGACCCTTGCAACTGATCGAACAAGTCATCAATTCGGGGTAACGGGTACTTATTCTTGACGGTCACTTTGTTCAACTCGCGGTAATCCACACATAACCGCAGCGAACCGTCCTTTTTCCGCACAAATAGAACAGGGGCTCCCCAAGGTGACACACTTGGCTTTACGAAACCCTTGTCCATTAAATCTTACAATTGTGCTTTCAATTCCTTTAATTCCGCGGGTGCCATCCTGTACGGGGCCTTAGAGATCGGCGCCGTACCCGGGAGCAAATCAATCACGAATTCTATTTCCCGATCCGATGGCATTCCGGGCAATTCCGTCGGAAACACATCCGAAAACTCTTGGACTATAGGAATGTCCTCGAGCCCCAACACTTCCTTCCGGTCATCCACTACCGTCGCCAAGTAGGCAATGCATCCACTAGCAATAAGCTTCCTTGCTTGCGACGTGGACACCATTAACGCAAAGAGCGAACTCTTGCACCCACGGTACACAAACTCTTTGTGCCCGGGTTCTCTAAACCTCACTATCCGGCTCTTACAATCAATAGTAGCGTGATATCTCGAGAGCCAATCCATCCCTAGGATCAAATCATACTCGTTCATTCGATTTAAAACCAGCAAATCAGCTGGCATGATCCAGTTTTCAATCCTCACGGGACAATCTACACACGCGTGATGTACGCAAAAGGTGTGTTCAGGTACTTGCACAGTTCTTGCATGTGTGGCATCTACAATTTCTATTCCATGTGCAATAGCAAATGATCAAGCAATGAATGAATGCGATGCACCAGTATCAAACAAAGCTCTACATCGAATGCCTTTAATTAACACAATACCTGCCACGACGTCCTCCTGGGCAGAAGGCTCCTCCACCTGAGAGGCGAATACCCGTCCACTGGGTGCTGGCCGCTGGCCCTCCACTGGTCTCGGTGGCTGGGTATGGCCCGCCGACATCGCCGCGGTTGGGATGCCCGCAAGCTGTCTCGGTGGTGCAAACGCCGATGCCGATGACGGTGCTCGGTCATCATCCATCGGGCAGTTGTACCTCATGTGACCCGGCTGTCCGCACTTGTAGCACCGGCCCTCACGATAATCGCATTGCTGAGGGTTGTGGGGGCCGCTACAAATCGAGCACTGGGTTGAGGGTCGGTTCCGTCGGGACCCTCGGGACTGATTCTGCGACTGCGAGTGCTTCGGGGGTCGCTTTGAGCTAGACTGCCCACCCGAGCCACTCGCCGGTCGTTTCTTTCCCTTTTCTTTATCCTTTTCTTTCTCCCAAGACTCGCGCTCCTCGCGCGCACATGCGTTCCCGTGCTCCACCCAAAGAGCACGGTCCAAGACCTCCGCAAAGGTCCGCAGCTTAAGGGCGTGCACCGCCCGAAAGATATCCGGTCGAAGTCCGCGCACGAAACAGTCGACCTTGTCCAACTCTCCGCGGACAACGTGCGGTACGCAATTGATAATGTACGAGAACTCCCTCTCATACTCGCGCACGGTGCGGTTCCCTTGCTTCAACTTACGGAACCTTTCTTGAAGCTTCCTTTTCTCGCTATCGGGAAAATAGGCGGCGAACATCATATCCCGAAACTCCTCCCATGTCGGTGGCGGAAGGCTAGGGAGTCGATCACGCCGGACCCCCTTCCACCACACCTTCGCCGATCGCTCCAAACAATGAGCGGCGAGATGCACTTTGTCCCTCTCCAAGGTATAGAGATCCTCGAAGAGCGTCTCAATAGCATCGATCCATGTTTCCACGTCCCATGGATCCACGTTCTCCCCGTTAAAGATAGGCGGGTTGAACTTTTTAAACCTCATGAGAGCCGCAAGTGCGCGCTCTCGCTCCGCGTCCTCAATCTCGGAGTCGGGCATAGGGGCACCCGACCCCTCGGCCACAGTCGGTGGTGCTGGTGGCGCCACAACCGGCGTCGGTGTCACCCCCTCGGCTGGTGCCGAAGCAGAGGCCGGAGGCGCTCCCAACCTCTCCTCCCTAATCGCAGCCGTCTGCTGCGCCATCTCGTCTTGGAGCCTTTTAATTTGCTCCTCCTGTCGTTGCATGGCTTCGGCCTGTCGCCGAACCACGCCCATCAACTCGATCAACTCATTACGAAGACCCGAGTTCTCGCCCTCCCCGAGTTGTACGGGAGCCGCGCTCGATCCTCCGAGCCCAGTCTTCGCAGGAGGCCGTCCACGTACCATTATTTCCTGAAAACACAACGACTTTGGTCATTTCATGACATTCAAAGTCATTTGCGACATAACTAACATTTCACGAAAATAAACGTGCACCCAATCTAGGCGAAAGTCACACAAGGGTCCTTATTCCCCTCACTTGGTTTCATGTTGTCGGCCGCCAACACGAACACACTTGGTGAAGAATAAGACACACCTCGAATCTACCTCTATTTCCGACTAGAGGTATAAAGACATAACCCAATCTCTTTTCTTTCGCCACAATCAAAGATCTCGTCACTCACGAGCCTACACTCCTAGGGTCTTTTCCATCCTAGGGTTTCTTAGGTCCACTAGACCGTTTCTATGCTCTGATACCACCTCAGTCTGTCATGCCCCGCCGGGCCTTTAACACCAACTAGGTGGAAAGGTTAACCGCACGGGCGCATGCCCCAGACCCGCCGAACGGATAGAGTCTTTTCTACCCGCCCAAGGCGTCACAACACAAGCTTATCCACAATGTTCCAACTAGGAACGGAGTATAAGAGTTGCACAAGGAAAGCATCAACATAAAGAAGTTCTACTTCTATTACATCACAATGTACATTTATACATGCCCAAAATTTTCTTTTCTTTCTTTTCATTCCATACACCATGTTCCAAAACTATGGAATATACAATATTCATACATATAATGAAAATCCCCTATACTATCAAAGTCCAAGACTAGGGGTACAACTCTATGTATCACCAAAATGGAAGGGCCGCTATCTAAAGAGCCAAACCCTTGCCTCGCTCCGCCGCCTCACTCGCGGAAGGACCTGAAAAACGTGGGGTGAGAACTATAAATATAGTTTCCAGTGGGTAAGGCCACCCAAGAGAGAAGCTCGACCCACCAGGTCCAAAGAAACACCATATGCATAAGTTAGATCACATATAACTATGCTCTGATTATCATGATAGGATTACTTGTTTTATTCCTTTCTTTCACGCTTATTATAGACGCTTTGTGTGCATGTTGGTTGCTTATGTACACGGCGGGTCTGTGCATGCGCCCGGGTGGACTTCCGCTGGGGCCCCGGGGCGTGACCGATTATAGTGGTATCAGAGCCTAGGGTTAAGTCATTGTGGACCTAGAAAACCTTAGGCAGGTTGGACTATAGGACTTAGACTCGGGAGAGACGAGACTGTTTATGGCGAAAGTAACACAATTGGGTTGTGTCCTTATTCTCCAAGTAGTTGGAGTTTGATCGAAGTGTGTGACACCTAACTCTTAGGAGGTCACGTTGGCGGCCGACAACGTGACATCGGGAGTTAGTTAGGAGCTCACTTCATTTACTTTCGCATGATTGGGGATTTTATTGTTGAGTGGGGTTTCGTTAGCGTAAGTTTTTCTAACTTGCGCATTCTATGTTATTGTAGCTTGTAATGCCGACTACTCGCTCTCAATCGGCCGAGATGGCAGCGGCAGCCGACACAGAGGATGTGGAGACCTCTGCAACCTCCGGATCCAGTGAGGTCCGCGAGTTGAGAGACCAGTTGACGACGTTGATGGGTCTAGTGGCACAGCAGGCGACTGCGGCTCAACAGCAAGCCGATGCCGCACGTCGACATGAGGCAAGGATGAAGAGGATGGAGGAATTATTGCTACAGCAGGCTACTACCCGGACCGCTCAGGATCCTACGCCACCCATGCCAGTTGGAGGTGTGACTATTGGAGTATCGGTGCCCGTCCCTGGGCCGGCATCTGTGGCGCCTAGTACCGAGCCGAGGGAGGAGACGGCCGTGACACCCCCGTTTCGGGCATCGCCGGCGAGGACGGTTTTGCCTATGATGGTTACCGGGGCAGAGCGAGATAGACTGATGGAGCGTTTAAATGAGTTTCGGAGGTGTAATCCTCAAGTCTTCGATGGCGAGAAGGCGGACCATTGGATGGTGGAGAAGTGGGTTCTCCACATGGAAAAGCTTTTTCATGATACTTTTGTGGAGGAGCAGAATAAGGTATGGTTGGCCACGTATCATTTAGACGGCGCGGCATATCGATGGTGGGCGGATATTCGGGATGACCCGAACACCGACTTGGCGGCCATTACTTGGAGCGGGTTCAAGGATCTTTTGTTGTCGAACTACTTTCCTCCGAGTGTCAAGAGACAGATGGAGAGGGATTTGCGCAACTTGCGCCAGCGGGACATGACGGTGACGGAGTATGAGCGAGAGTTTTCTCGTCTGTTGCACTGCGTACCCTACGTGGTGAGGAATGACGAGGATAAGGCTCGTATCTTCGAGGCGGGCCTTCGACCGTCGATTTATAGGTTGGTGCAAGCGGCCGGATATCAAACCTTCCGAGAGGTGGTGAATCGCGCCTTAGTTGTGGAAAAGGGCGCGGAGATTGCTAAAGAAGAGATTGAAGCTTGGGACAGACTTAAGGGTAAGAGGCCAGCGGGCGAAGGAGGCAGCAAGGGTTACTCCAAGAAACCACCGAAGCACCCGAGGAGCCAATCGGGTGGGCGCGGCTCGGCTCCATCGCGTGGAGTACCGGATCACCACCGACCGCTGCGTTGCGTCATTTGTGGTGGCCCTCATTTCCCACCTCACTGCCCGCAGCGTGGTGGCAAGTGTTTTAACTGTGGCCAGGAGGGTCACATTCGATCTCATTGCCCGAGAGATTCTTCCCCAGCACCTTCATCGGCTTCAGCACCGGCACCACCGGGACAGGGTCGAGGGACCCCATCTACTCACCACCCGGCGGGGCGACCACCCTTTCAGCGTCAGACTGAGGGATCCCGACAGGCGCCTAGTGGGCGCATGTATGCGGCTCAGGCTGTGGAGGCGACAGCAGCCGAGGAGGTCATCGCAGGTATCATTTTAATTAATGAAATCAGAGTTAGAGCTTTATTCGATACCGGTGCATCGCACTCTTTTATTGATCGGCTGTTTGCCGAGTTGCATGGCATCGGGATTGTACCTACCTTGCATCCGGGACATGTTATCGTCCCCGACCACATTTTGGACATACGGGAGTTTTGCCCTAGTTGCCCTGTTAGAGTCATAGTTAGTTAATTCGCGAATAATTCGCGAATTATTCGCGAATTATTGATTTGCCGAATTAAACAGCCCGTTTCCGAATGTTTGGGAAAAATTCGGTAAAAAACGCGTTTTTTTGGATTAATGTAATAATTCGCGAATAAAACGCGGTTCGCGTATTAATCGGCGAAAAAAACGGTCACCCCCCACGCTCGTGACCCCCACCGCCCCACGCTCGTGACCCCCACGTAACGCAAAGTCGCAAAAAAAAAAAAAAAAAAAAAAAAAAATTCCCCAGGGCTCGTGACCCCCACGCTCGCCCTAGCCCCTGCCCCCCCCTCACCCAGTCACCCCCCCACGCTCGCGCTCGCTCGCCCCTTCTCTCTCGACTCTCGTCTCGCAGCCTCGCTCAAAGCCTCAAAGGCTCAAACAAAGGATGCCCTAGCATCCCTCCCCCCCCCCACGCTCGCCCTTCTCTGAAGTCTGAACCACGCGGCTCGCCCCACGCAGATCGATCGCTCAAACAGCGATCGGAACTCGGAAGCCCTGTGGAGCGGAGCCACGCGCTCTCGCCTTCTGCACTTCGGATTCTTCATAAATGCCCCCGTGGTTCAGAGTCTTCAGACTTCAGATTTTGTGCGGTTTGATTCGCTCCTCACTTTTTCTCGATTTTGCAGTACTTTTGTAGATTTTTCTTGTGATTTATTTAGTTTCGGATGATGCGGTTGTGGTTTAGGGCTTAATTTTTCTTGTGATTTATTTAGTTTCGGATGATGCGGTTGTGGTTTAGGGCTTAATTTAGGGTTTGTTGAAGAGTTTATATATTAATGGCTTGTATTTAGAAAATTTTGGATTTGCGATTCCTTGTGGGTTATATCCATCTAAATTACTTGTGTGAAGATGCTACTTATAACTTATGTATAAATGACGAACTTTGTGATCTTATGCTAGGAAAATTAAGACAAGTTCCCTACAGTGAAGCTTATCTCTCCTTTCACTCCCTTTTCTCATGTTTCCATCAGTGAAATTGTTTGATGGGTAATCCTAATGTTCTTAGAGTTATGTAATGTGGGTAATCCTAATGTTCTTAGAGTATTTATGCTAATAGCATAAATCTAGAGAAAAAAAAGTCTAATTTAATAGCCGAATTTTTGATTCCGAATTATTGATGGGTGAACGTATAATATCCGTATAAATCGCGTATCCGAATAATTGACGAATCCGTTTTTTAAACCGTATTTTTCAACGAATTTAAAAATTTAGATACGAATTTTATCCGTATTATACCCGTACCGAATTTTTGCCGAATCCGAATTAACTAACTATGGTTAGAGTAGGGGATTGTATTATGCCGATTGATTTGCTAGCCTTGCGAAAGCTTGGTGAGTTCGACGTAGTATTGGGCATGGATTGGCTTACTAAATACTACGCTACAATCGATTGCAAGGATCGGATTGTGACTTTTCGGGAGCCCGGAAAGGATGAAGTTGTGTTTCGAGCGTGCAAGAGTTCGCTGTTCGCGATGACTATCTCTTCTACGCGGGCTAAGCATTTAATTCGGAGTGGTTGTGTAGCTTACTTAGCTAGCGTTGTTCTGAGGGACGGTGACACCCCGCGGATTGAGGATATACCCGTTGTGCGGGAATTCGTCGATGTGTTTCCGGCTGACCTTCCGGGTATGCCCCCGGATAGGGAAATTGAATTCGTGGTAGATCTCGTTCCCGGAACTACCCCGATTTCAAAGGCACCCTATAGGATGGCTCCTGCCGAGCTCAAGGAATTGAAAGCGCAGTTACAAGATTTGTTGGACAAGGGCTTTATCAGACCGAGTGTTTCACCTTGGGGAGCGCCGGTTTTATTTGTGAAGAAGAAGGACGGATCTCTTCGTCTATGCGTGGATTATCGTGAGCTTAACAAGGTTACGATCAAGAATAGGTATCCACTGCCGAGAATTGACGACCTGTTCGATCAATTGCATGGATCTTTGGTGTATTCCAAGATAGATTTACAATCTGGTTATCACCAACTCAAGGTCAAGGCTGATGATGTACCCGTGACGGCTTTTCGAACACGGTATGGACATTACGAGTTTACTGTTATGCCGTTTGGGCTTACCAATGCCCCGGCAGCTTTTATGGATCTAATGAACCGTGTCTTTAAGCCTTACTTAGACAGGTTTGTGGTGGTGTTCATCGATGACATCTTGGTGTATTCTCGAAGCGACGAGGAACATAGAGATCATTTGAGGCAAGTGCTGCAAGTACTTCGGGAGAGGAAACTCTTTGCTAAAATGAAGAAGTGTGAATTTTGGCTCCGCGAAGTATCCTTTTTGGGACATGTAATATCAGGAGACGGTGTAGCCGTGGATCCTAAGAAGATTGAAGCGATCAAGGATTGGCCTAGACCAACCAATGTAACCGAGATTCGAAGTTTTATTGGTTTGGCCGGTTATTACCGAAGGTTTGTCGAGGGATTCGCTAAATTATCTATGCCCCTCACTCGACTTACACACAAAGGGACTAAGTTCATTTGGAATGACTTATGTGATAGAAGCTTCTTAGAGCTGAAGGAGCGCCTGACAACTGCCCCGATCTTGACCTTGCCTATTGCGGGAGCAGGGTATGTGATTTATAGTGATGCTTCACTTAATGGTTTGGGTTGTGTTTTGATGCAGGACGGAAAAGTAATAGCTTATGCTTCCCGTCAACTTAAGGATTATGAAAAGAATTATCCAACCCACGATTTGGAGTTAGCGGCCGTGGTGTTCGCTTTGAAGCTTTGGCGTCATTATCTTTATGGCGAGCGTTGTGAAGTCTACACCGACCATAAGAGCCTAAAGTATCTGTTCACACAGAAGGAATTAAATTTGAGGCAACGAAGATGGTTGGAGCTACTTAAAGATTATGATTTGACTATTCTCTACCACCCGGGGAAAGCAAATGTGGTGGCAGATGCTTTAAGTCGCAAATCGATGGAAAACTTAGCTATGTTGCTAGTTACTCAACCCCCGCTACTGGCGGAATTGCGACGCATGGAGTTGGAAGTGGTAGCTCCCGATACACCCGTGAGGTTGATGGCATTGGTAGTGCAACCTACTTTACTTGAATGGATTAAGGAAAAGCAAGCTCTTGATCCAGAATTGCAAAGGATTCGATCCAAAATCAGCGAAGGACATGCCAATGATTTTCTTGTGGACGATCAAGGAATGCTACGATTCCTGAATTGGTTATGTGTACCGGCAGAAGCGGAGATCAAAGAAAGGATTCTGACAGAAGCTCACCGAGCGCCTTACACCGTGCATCCGGGTGGCACAAAGATGTGCAAGGATTTAAAATTACACTATTGGTGGCCCGGAATGAAGAAGAACGTTGGCGAGTTCGTGGCCCGATGCTTAACTTACCAACAAGTGAAAGCTGCATAGACTCCCCGCGGGAAAGCTTCAAAGTTTACCGATACCGGTTTGGAAGTGGGAGCTAATTACTATGGACTTTGTCACAGGTTTGCCTCGCTCTCAAGCCGGGCATGATGCAGTGTGGGTAATTATGGATAGATTGACTAAATCGGCACACTTCATCCCTATACACACTACTTGGGCAGGAGAGAGACTTGCACAAGTCTACCTTGATGAAGTGGTGCGACTTCATGGAGTACCTACGTCAATTGTATCGGATAGAGACACTAGGTTTGTGTCACACTTTTGGAAAAGTTTACATGACGCTTTGGGCACTCGTCTGGATTTCAGCACAGCATTCCACCCCCAGAGCGACGGGCAGTCTGAGCGTACCATTCAGATCTTGGAGGACATGCTTCGAGCTTGTGTAATTGATTATCAAGGTGGATGGCATCAACACCTACCTATGGCAGAGTTTGCTTATAACAATAGTTATCAAGCAAGCATTAAGATGGCACCTTTCGAAGCTCTTTATGGAAGGAAGTGTCGATCACCGCTTCATTGGAGTGAAGTGGGTGAGAAGCTAGTTTTGGGTCCCGATGTGCTGCGGGAAGCTGAGGACAAGGTTCGCATTGCTCGACAAAGATTGATTACAGCTCAAAGTCGCCAAAAGAGTTATGCTGATAAGCGTCGGCGGGAATTGGAGTTCCAAGTAGGAGACCATGTCTTCCTAAAGGTATCGCCGACAAAGGGAATTAAGAGATTTGGTATTCGGGGAAAGCTTAGTCCTCGTTTTATTGGACCCTTTGAAGTTTTGGAACGGGTAGGCCCGGTAGCATATCGGCTTGCCTTGCCGCCGAATCTATCTGGAGTACACAACGTGTTCCATGTGTCTTTGCTCCGGAAATATGTCTTCGACCCGGCTCATGTGTTGGATTCCACTCCATTGGAATTGCATGAAGACTTGAGTTTCGAGGAATATCCGACGAAGATTTTAGCCCGCGAGGTGAAGAAACTCAGGAATCGAGAAATCCCTTATGTGAAGGTGCTTTGGAGCAACCACGACGAGCGCGAAGCAACTTGGGAGTTGGAGAGCTCGCTGTTGGACATTGCATACCGGTATGTGATCTTGAGATACCGGTATTAGAGTGACGGGTACCGGTACTGGCATCAGCGCATACCGGAATCCCCTCGCGTGGCCTGTTTGGCCGAGGCTCGGGTTTGCGGGATTTCTGGCCAGATACCGGTATGCCCATACGCATACCGGTATACAGTGCCGAAATTCTGTTTTGTGCTGTTTGCAATTGTTGGCTTTTGGAGGGGTGTTAGGGCAATTGTTACAACATGTAACTTAACCCTTCACACCCCACCCTCTCAGCCATTTGTGCTAAGGACTTAGAAGAAAAAAGGTGGGTTTTTCTCCCTTTCTCTCTCTAGATTCTTGACTCCTTAGTGATTGAACCTAGGGTTTGATCTCCTTTTCCTTCTCCTTTGCACTCAAGCTTGCTAGCTTGCTCTTGGAGGAACGTGGTGGAGGAGAAGAGAGCTTGTTTGAGGTTTATCTCCAACCCTAGCTTCCTTGGACCTTGTTTGGAGCTTTAAAGAGGTGAGTCTTCCTCTTGTTGGCCCTCTTTTGGAGTTTATTTGGGTTTTTGTTGGTGAAATCCTATTATGGTAAACCTAGGGTTTATTTTTAGGGTTTCTTGATTCTAGGCTTTTGAATGGGAATTGATGGGTGTAGAATGCTATGTTAGGTTGGATTTGAAGCTTCCTAACTCCATTTTGAGTTTTGGACAAGGAATTCTTGATCTAAGGTAATTCCACCCTTTTTCCCCTTTTGTTATGTCGTTTTTCGATAACGTTCGTTCGATGTTTCTAACCCCTTAGAGCTCTCCTTTAGGGCGCTAGAAATCGAGGGGGCAACTTTGTTTTCGGATACTGCGAGGTTCCGAAGGGCATCCGGTGGGTTTGACCTCACCGAAATGGGTGAATTCCCCCTATGTCATCGTTGTAGCTTAAGAGCTTAAATTAGTGCATATTCATACTAATTATGACATGGTAGAATTTTAGAATGCATGAAATTCATGTGCTATATAGATGCAAATTATATGTCCTATGTAGTAGGAGGTTTGCATAGTATTTAAACATAGCGCATCATGGTTGGCTATGGGAATTGAATATTTTATTCATGTACTTGTTTAATTGCTTACTTGAAGGAGTAGAGACATGTGTGATGGTAGATGGACAATGGATTTGAAAACACTCTTGGCACTTAGCTTGTTGGACTAGTTATAAAGTATATATGACATATGACATGTTAGAATCAAAATGTGAAACTAAACATATGACACTCCACTTAGATGAATAACAAGATGGACATCATGAGCTAGTATTGGACATTAGTTGGTTTTCCATGTTTGTAGACATGATGCATGATATTATATATTATGGTTGATTGTTGCTTGTTGGCCACTATGCTCGTTTACACATGCTTGTGAGGGTCGCTCCCTACAAGCCGGCACTCCGGAGTTGGCCTTGCGACAGTTGTTTCGCACGTGTGATAGAGAGCGCCGAAATGGAACCGCCGTGGGTAAGGCTCACCAAAGCGTGAGGTGTTGACTACCACAGAGCCATTAGGCTCGGCACAAGATGAACATCCCGCTATTGTATTCTTTTATGACTACACAGTTATGATTTTATGCAAAGATGAACATTCATTTAGTAAGAAGTGGAACATTGCATATTCACATATGTACATGAGTAGAATAGTATTATGTTCACATTATTACATCTTGAGGCATAGTAGCATTGAATCTTAAATTTTAATCATGCTTATTCGTTATCTAACCTTACTTTGCCTCAGTTGGCCTAGTGGTGTACTCCGCTCCTATCGGCGGCTTACCCACTGGGAACTATTGAATAATAGTTCTCATCCCCCTGGGGTTTGTTGTTTTATTTCAGAGCCATCCACTGCGGGAGAGGCTAGGGTCCGCGGCAAGGGTATTGCGAGTAGCTAGAGCGCTAGGGAGCTAGCGACTAGGTGGAGCACCTTTCTTTTATCTTTTGTTGAGAGGTGTCTTTGTACCAACCACATTTTGTAGAGACTACCTTATGTCCCTTTTTGGGTTATTGTTGTATTAACTTATGTAGTGGCTTTACTCTCTTATGGTATTTCATACTTTAACTTTGAGACCTTACTTGTTTAGTATGTATGCTCTGATTATCATGATAGGATTACTTGTTTTATTCCTTTCTTTCACGCTTATTATAGACGCCTTGTGTGCATGTTGGTTGCTTATGTACACGGCGGGTCTGTGCATGCGCCCGGGTGGACTTCCGCTGGGGCCCCGGGGCGTGACACGGGCCGGAGCCTCGGCCCGCAGCCCAGCACGGCACGGCCCGCATGGGCCGTGCTTGCCTGGCCGGCACGGCCCATACCCCAAGCCTCAAGGCAATTTTGCCTTGGGGCTACCTTCTCCCCAGGAGCTTCCCTCCCAAGGTCTGCAGTGGCAGACCTTGGGAGGGGGACTTTTGGTCCATCGGACCAAATTGTTTGGTCCGATGGACCAAAAGTTCACCTAATTCATATTAAAAATAAAAATAAAAAATAAAAATAATTTATAAATATTTTAAAAAGTTAAAATATTTAAAAATTTAAAAATTTTCAGTCAAAATATAGATTAAATTAAAAATATTTAATATATTATAATTTAAAATTTTATATTTTTTTATAAAAAATAAAAAATAAACATTTAAAAGGGCCGGCCCGGACCTTCCGGGTCTGGGGGCCGTGCTGGGCCGGATGTTATTAAACATCCGGCCGGCACGGCACGGCCCGGATATGAATCCGGGCCGGCCCGGCACGGCACGGCCCGGATATGAATCCGGGCCGGCCCGGCACGGCACGGCCCGGATATGAATCCGGGCCGGGCCGGGCCGACCCGTGGCCCGTTTCGGCCCGGGTAATGTGGGCCGTGCCGGCCCGGCACGACCCACATTACACCCCTAGCAGTGCGTGACCTTGGTACGGGGTCCGGACCCTAAGCCCAAAGAATGCCCTATTCGGGAGTATTTTGGTAATTTCAATGGGAATATGTTAAAAGGGCACCTTGGCCCTTTCTCCCTTATTTGCTCATACACAGAAACACCCTCTCTTCACTCTCTCCTCCTCTTTCTCTCTCTAGAAGCTCCTCAAATCCTTAGAGAAGTGAGGAATTGATCTAGAAGAATGCTTTGGAGGTGCCTAGCAAGCTTCTTGGAGCAAGAAGAAGCTTGAGGAATTGAGGTTATGGTTAGTTCTTGATTTTGAGTTAGCGTCTTGGGTTTTGAACGTGGATTTGGGATTTTATCAAACCCTAGGCTAATCTAGACTATAAATGGTGGAGATTAGCCATTGAAAACGGGTTTTGCCTTTGATTTTGAAAAATCTAGGTAAAAAAGGGCTTTTGTTTTTGATGAATCTAAAAATTATTTGGCTCTTTAAAAACCTAAATTGGAGGGTAGAAAATTATGTGGGACAACTTGATTTCTTAAAATAAAATCATTTGACGAAAGAGGTAACGAACGATTTTCTTGTTTAGGCTAAGGAAGCTTGGAAGCAAGTTTACAACTTCAAGAGGGAGGCCTAATTGCAAGCGACTACAGGCAATTAGGAGCGTTTTGAGGTGGGTTGTGCTTGACCAAAGTGATTAGATCACTTTCATGTTTAAGAGTAAAATGACTATGTTAAGTTATTTGTGGTTCCATATAGTGTACATGAATCAAGGACATCATATCTCATGATTAAATGGATGCATGCATGTTAATCTTGCATATTATGTTAAGGCTCATGAATGAATGATTGCATGCATAATTAATTGTATACCTATGTTATGGACTAAATAGTACATTGACTTCTCTAGCGCCATTAGAGAACTCAACATATGGAATGTGGAAATTTAGTGCCTTGAGAATATAGGTTGAAAACATAGTAGGAGGGTGACCACTTGGGCATGAAAGCTTGAACCTAGAGAGGTGACAAGTAGGATGCCAATGGAAAATCGTGAGAACATAAATAAAGAAATTCCGAAAATCCTAACAACCCAAGGCCGGAGGTGTGCATAAGGTCACCTAATCTCAAGGGGGTGATTCGATGCCTATGCGCCGATGGTCGGGGGTGTGCGAAATGCCACCTAATACCAAAGGCATAGTCGAGATGATCGAACTCGCTTCTAACAATTTCTATGGTCGGGAGTGTGCGGCATGTCACCTAATACCAATGGATAGAGCGACTTCACAAATTGTGGACATGTGGCCGGGGGTGGGCGATAATCTCGCCGCCTAATGCCATGAGGAAAGTGATGACTCCTCTTTTGATTGACTCAAGATTGAGTCGGGTGATATGTGAAAGGTAATGAATCGTAAGTAGAACGGTATTAAACTTACACGTGGCATTTCATTATCATGAATAAATGCATAAGCATGTTGTTTCAATTTTGTTATATATATATATATATATTGAGCTAACCCTGCTTATGTGTTTCTTTTGGATCTGGTGGGTCGAGCTTCTCGCTTGGGTGGCCGTATCCACTGGAAACTATGTTTATAGTTCTCATGCCCATGTTTTTCAGGTCCATCCGTGGTGATGCAGCGGAGCGAGGAAAGGGCATAGCAGAATAGATAGCATCCTTCCTTTTTATTTTGACGACTTTCTAGTTGGGCCCCATTTTGGAACGATGACGACAATGCGAACACTTGAATATAATATTCTTTTTGGGTTGTAATTTTGGGAGCTAAATGATGTATGTAATTGAATGTTACAAGTTTTAATAGAAGTAGTTTACTTATCATCTTGTGATACTCTCCTTATGCAACCCTTGTATTCAATTCCGATTTGGAATGTGTGATGTTTGCATGCTTGTGACGCCTTGGGCGGATAGTAGAAACTCTGTTCGTTCGGCGGGTTTGGTGCACGTGCCTGACTTATGTTTTCGCCGTGGGCTCGGGGCGTGACAAAACTTTCAGACTTTACGAAACTTTCTAGAGGTACCAATACTCGGAGTTGAGTGCTAATACTAGATTTGGGGTATCAGTACTGGTTGTTGAGCACATAATAGAAAATCTGACTGAAATATGATTCGAGTTCTGCAGAACTTCTCTGAGGTACTCGTACTCAATGTATATGAGTATTGAAACTCGCAGTATCGATACTCGGTATTACATAGGTTTAGATTGCATTGGTTGTAATTTTTTTTGTTTGGAAGGCTTATTTGGATATTGTTGCTTCTATAAATGCGCCCCAACCTCTATCTCCTCATTTCTCTTCTTCTTAAGAGGGTCTTGGCTACGTCCTTCTCCGCCCTCATCTTCTCTTCTTTTTCCTCTCGCCTTATCACAATTCCTTTAATAATCTCTTCTTCTTTTTCTTCTTTTTTATTTCCTCTATGGATTGTGAAGAGCAGTAGCTTAAAACTTTCAATCTTCAATCCCGATATCATGAACGTAGACTAGACTAGTTTTAGAGGTAAGCTCACTAGATTTAAGCCTATACTTTAAATAGTTTTTAAGTAATTTAGAGATTTTAGTGATATATGGCAAATTAGAGTTAAAATTGGGGATTTTCAATTTGAAGGTTTTTAATTAGAATTGATGGGCTAGGAACCTTCATATAGGTTGGAACAGAGGCCCCAATAACTTCAGTTGAAGTTACTATAAGGATTTTTCCAGTTAAAGTAATTTCTCCCTCTTTTTATATAAATTTTGAGAAATTTTGGTATGAAGATTTTTACTAATTTTGATGAGTTGGAAAATTCTCTTTAGAGTAGGAGAATAGGCTCAACAACTTGGATTGAGAAAATAAAAAAAAATTTGTCGACTCTCCTGTTAGTGCAACCTAACTAAAAATCGGTGAACTCCTTCCATATCATTTACTCCTTAATTGGCTTTAGTTTCTTGGTACACGAAGCATAAACCATCTGTAAAGCAATCCTAAGAGTCAACAACTAGCAGGTATCATCTCTGATATAAAAACCGAACATAAAGCCATATTGTACATAAATAACATTCAAAATACATAATTCATCTCTCAGATATAACTGTAAATAAGTACATCCACTGTTGGCCTAGCTAGTTTAAATATGTACAGTAAGCTCCCAAAACTAAGTGACTACCGGATCCTCTACTAGCTTGGTCAACCTAGATTCACAACATTTTCCACGTTTTGACACTTTAGAAGTATGTACCTCTTACGTTATTGACTTTACCTTGGTAGAGTTGTGAGAGGACTTGAGCTTTCATGAGCAACTCGTGAGAATCTGCAACGACCCATTGAGTTGGAGGCGGACATGTTAGGAAACGCCATTCAGGGCTGTCTTGATGCAAGATAGTCGCGTGTGGCATATTATTCTAAGATGTTCCAAGAAGGTCGGAAGAACGATCCGACCTATGACAAGGAGCTCTTGGAACTGCAGCAAGACGTGAAGCACTGGCAGATCTACCTCCTAGGGAAGGAGACAATTATGCACACAGACGACCGCCCACTTCAATACCTCCAAACATAATCAAAATGGCAGCAGACACGCCATATGAAGTGGATAACGTTCTTACAACAATTCAATATGGTGATCAAGTACATGAAAGGCGTCTACAATATACTGGCTGATATGCTATTGCAACCACCGATTGCAGCACTTTTATTGTCTGTATTTATGCAAGTTTGCCCAACTTTCATAAGAAGTATCCCAGCTTGTATGCAGAAGACTCGAATTTTTGGCGCTAGCTAACATTAAAGCAGGACGGCCTACTGAGGTTGTTTTGCGAGGCGGTCTACTATATAAGGGTGCATTGTTATGTGTACCTAAAGATGATGATCGTGGATCTGGAATGCACATACCTCGAGGTGGCAGGTCACTTTGGGTTAATAAAACCTTGAAAACTCTATAGCACTACAATTACTCACCTCACATGCAGAACGATATGGCACAATTTGTGAAGGGGTGTATGCTGTTGTCACGCCCCGGGGCCCCAGCGGAAGCCCACTCGGGCACGTGGACAGACCCGCCGTGTACACAAGTAACTCAATGCACACAAGGCGTCTACAACAAACATGAAAGAAAGGAATAAAGCAAATAATCCTATCGTGGTAATCAGAGCATACATGCTAACCAAGTAGAGACTCAAGGTGAAGATACAAAATACAATAAAGAGAGTAAAACCACACATAAGTTTAGTACATCAACACACCCAAAAAGGGACATAGAGTAGTCTCTACAAAATGTGGTCGGTACAAAACAACTCTCAACATAAGATAAAAGGAAGGTGCTCCACCTAGTCGCTAGCTCCCTCGCGTTCTAGCTATTCGCAATGCCCTTGCCGCGATCCCTAGCCTCTCCCGCAGTGGAAGACTCTGAAATAAAACAACAAACTCCAGGGGGATGAGAACTATTATTCAATAGTTCCCAGTGGGTAAGCCGCCGAGAGGAGCGGAATACACCACTAGGTCAACTGAGGCAAAGTAAAGTTAGATACAATTAAGCATAATTATAATAAAAACTGAATGCTACTATGCCTCATGATGTAATATTATAATTATGAAACCATTCTACTCTAGTACATGTATGATTATGCAATGTTTCACTTCTTATAATACGAATGTCCACTTTCGCATATAATCATAAATATGTAGTCATACAAGAATACAATAAAGGGATGTTCACTTGTGCCGAACCTAATGGCTCCGTGGTAGTCAACACCTTCACGCTATGGTGAGCCTTTCCCACGGCGGTTCCATTTCGGCGCTCTCTATCACACGGGCGAAATAACTGTCGCAAGGCCAACTCCGGAGTGCCGGCTTGTAGGGAGCGACCCTCACAAGCATGTGTAAATGAGCATAATGGCTAACAAGCAACAATCAACCACATAATATCATTCGTCATGTCTAAAAACATGGAATACTAGCTAATGTCCAACGCTAGGTCATGATGTCAATCTTGTTATTCATCTAAGTGGAATGTCATGTGTTTAAACTCACATTATGATCTTAACATGCTCTATGTCATACATACACTACAACTAGCCCAAAAGCTAAGTGTTAAGAGGACTTCCAAGTCCGTTGTCCATCTAACATCACATAAGTTTCTACTCATTTAAATAAGCATTTCAACATGTATACAATGAAATATTCTATTCCCATAGTCACTCATAAAGCACTATTGATAAAACCATGCAAGCCTCCTACTACATAGGACACATAATTTTGCATATGTAAAGTACATAAATATTATGCATTTTAAAATTCTTCCATGTTATAATTAGTATGAATATGCACTAATTGAGCTCTTAAGCTAAAAGGAAGACATAGGGGGAATTCACCCATTTCGGTGAGGTCAAACCCACCAGAGAACCTTCGAGACCTCGCAGTACTCGAAGACAAAGTTGCCCCCTCGATTTCTAGCACCCTAAAGAAGATTTCTATGGGGTTAGAAGTGTCGAACGAACACTTTCGAAAATCGTCACTAAGCAAGAGGGAAAAGGGTAGAATTACCTTAGACCAAGAATCACTTGTCCAAAACCCAAAACGAAGTTAGGAGGCTCCAATTCCAACCTAACATAGCATTCTACACCCATCAAAACCCCTCCAAGAGCTTAAAATAGAAAGCCCTAAACTAAACCCTAATTTCATACATCTAGGGTAAACTCAAGGAATATCAACAAAATCCACAATAAAACTCACAAGAGAGCTACTTACCTCCTCAAGAGTTCCAAACTAAGCCCAAAGGTGCTAGGGTTGGAGATTAATCCTCACACAAGTCCTCTACTTCCTTTCCAAGTTCTCTCCAAGGTCCAAGGTGAGAGCTTCAAGGTGGAGGAGGAGAGAAAAGAGATCAATCCCAAGAATCTCAAGGTAACCAAGCAAAAACCTAGAGAGAGAGAAGGAGAGGAAGCCTTACCTCTAATTCTCTCAGTCCCAGCACAAAAGGCTGTGTTGGGGGGGGGGGGGGGGGGGGGGGGGGGGGGGGGGGGGGGGGGGGGGGGGTGAGGGTTACCATATACTAATATAACAATTGCCCAAAAGCCCCCCTCCAAAACTAAAAATAGCAAACTGCACGAAACAGCAGTTTCTGCACAGTATACTGGTATGCGTATGTGCATACCGGTATCTGGCCAGTAGTCCACAACCCGAGCCTCGGCCAAGGAAGCCACGCAACGGTGTTTCGGTATGTAAACGCAGTACCGGTACTAAATGCTCCAATACCGGTGCGCGAGTACGCATACCGGAATACCAGCTCATACCGGAATCTCGCGCAGGATTCCGTAGAACCTGAGAGCTGCGCAAAACTGATATTCACAGGATTCCGGTATCCCAAAACCACATACCGGTATACAATGTCAAATCTGCAGTTTTGCAGATTTTGACTTCCGGAGTCTAATTTCGCACTCTTTAAGTCCCGAAAACACTCCCAAGTGCTCGAAACACCACCAGAACCTCCAGATCAGTACAAAATACTAATCTCACACTAGAACCTTGCTATTTGCAAAAGTTCAGTGTACAACATACACCCCTCCTAAAAAGGAGTTTCGTCCGCGAAACTAGAAGTCGAATACCTCAAGATTCCATCTGAAAAAGATGGGGATAACGCTCCAGCAGTGAGCTCTCCAACTCCCAGGTGGCTTCGCGCTCGTCATGGTTGCTCCAAAGCACCTTCACATAAAGGATCTCTCGATTCCTGAGTTTCTTCACTTCGCGAGCTAAGATCTTCATCGGATATTCCTCGAAACTTAAGTCTTCATGCAGCTCTAACGGAGTGGAGTCCAAAACATGAGCTGGGTCAAATACGTATTTCCGTAGCAAGGACACATGAAACACGTTATGTACTCCCGATAGATTCGGCGGCAAGGCAAGCTGATACGCTACCGGGCCTACCCGTTCCAAGACTTTAAAGGGTCCAATGAAACGAGGACTAAGCTTTCCTCGAATGCCAAATCTCTTAATCCCCTTTGTCGGCGATACTTTTAGGAAGACATGTCCTCCTACTTGGAATTCCAATTCCCGCCGTCGCTTATCAGCATAACTCTTTTGGCGACTCTGAGCCGAAATCAATCTTTGTCGAGCAATGCGAACCTTGTCTTCAGCTTCCTGTAGCACATCGGGACCCAAAACTAGCTTCTCACCAACTTCACTCCAATGAAGAGGTGATCGACACTTCCTTCCATAAAGGGCTTCGAATGGTGCCATCTTAATACTTGCTTGATAATTATTGTTATAAGCAAACTCTGCCATAGGTAGATGTTGGTGCCATCCACCTGGATAGTCTATCACACAAGCTCGAAGTATGTCCTCCAAGATCTGGATAGTACGCTCAGACTGCCCACCGCTCTGAGGGTGGAATGCTGTGCTAAAATCTAGGCGAGTGCCCAAGGCGTCATGTAGACTTTTCCAAAAGTGTGATACAAATCTAGTATCTCTATCCGATACAATCGATGTGGGTACACTATGAAGCCGCACCACTTCATCAAGATAGACTTGTGCAAGCCTGTCACGCCCCGGCACCGCCACTTTGGTCGGTTCGGGCACGCGCACAGACCGCCGAACGGACAGAGTTTCCCCTGTCCGCCCAAGGCGTAAACAAAACAGGTACAATGAATTTCACCTAGAAAATACAATATAGCACAGTTTTGCACGAGGGCATATTATAAGAGCATTAATGTAAACTAACTATTACAACATTCTATTCATCCACATTTTACATACATTTTCCTCAATTTACATTTTTCGCTCTCGAATACATTACATTCTACAACAACTTTACATTCTTATCTTTTACTTGTCATACACAAGGGTAATCTACACAGGGTAACCTTGCTATCTAGGGCGCGACGCCCACGCCTCGGTCCGGTGCTGCTCCGCTAATGGATGGCTCTGCAAAATAGTGGGATGAGAACTAAAAGAAGTTCCCAGTGGGTTCGACCGCCGACCTCGCCAACTTTCCCACTAGGTCTAAACAAGGCATAAGTAGATACAATAGCTAAGCAGTAGTAAACAACTACACTATGCATAAGTAGAAATGAATACAACACTACTATGCCTTTATAATAAGGAATGAATGTCATGGTCTAATATGTTCAACGGTGTCCCTCACACACTCTTGACCCAATTCATTCTTGACCCAATCAGGGCTTCTCACAAGACCAAGCCCAACTCACAAGAATATCATGATCGACCCCACACACAACACGTGATCTCACTATACTCACTCTCTACACAGGATGCAACTCATGCATAGGGTACAAAACACAATATGGTCAATCAACTTGTCTATTTCATCTTGGACCCAATCGCACTGGCTCACCTATAGGTCGAGCCACAACTCACCACACCAAGTCACGTGGGGGAGAGGTCTTTCACTCCTAGCCAGCCACCATGACCGTCTGCCGGGGAGGGCTCCCGGGGCCCTTCACACCCGTGTTCGCGTGACACTCCGGAGCTCACGGCTTGGGAGTCGCGACCTCCACAAGCCAACAACAGACTATGCGAGTATGATCTGCCCTCCAAACTCGAGGACCTTCCACCTACCGGTGGGGAATAACCAATGTAATGTTATGCAATGCTCAACAATGGCAAGACACAATGTGCCATACTACAAATGCAATGACCCAATATCTCTTTGGCGCTCAAGGTTCAAACAACACATGCCATGCCAGTAGATTCATGCCACTAACCACGGTGACAACCACAACATCACGGGATCTCTTTCAATCCCTAGCATGGTCCAGAGGATATCTTTCAATCCCTCGCATGCTCTATAATATCAAAGTACTAGTTGTCACGCTACACATGCACCGACCCAATTTTCTCCACTCATACTAGAGATTCTACTCAAATATGCCGCGTGCATCAATCGAATATACAAACATCACAATATGTGGACATAAGCAAATATGCAATGCTCATAATACATGGAACTATAACAAATAACACATTAGGCTTATGCAACGACCTAATCCACGTTCCATCACTAGGTTCACATTCACTATCACAATGACACTAGTGTTTCGCTTTATTTCAATGTCCACACTTTGTTTTCTATGTTCAATCCACTAGTTTCTCTACTAGTTTAATACTTCACTAGGGTTCACATAGCACTAGGTTTATGCGTCCTAAATTCCAAGTTTTCAATCATGATTATTCACAACTAATTTAGGAGGCATGCAAGTTTCTGAAATAAGAAATAATTGAACCCTATTACATGTAATTTCATACATATATACATATATGCTCAAAAAATAGGATTTAGACATAGGAAGAAATTCAACCATTTCGGATAGCACCCCCCACCTCGTATCGACGTTTAGGGCCGGGAAACCAAGTTTCGCAATTTATCTCCGCCGAAAAGTCTCGACCCAAGCCTAACGAATCATATTCCGCAAAATCTCTCAATCGGACGCCAAACCTCGTCGTAGTCCAAAACGAAGTTGTCCACCGCGTCGAATTAACCTTCAATTAAGGTTTTACAAGATCAATTTAGATCAAAACCTCTTAGAGACAAAATTTCATTTTCTAAGCCTAGGGTTCAAGTTCTACATAAATACTCCAAATTTCATGATTAATCTTTCGATTAATTGGTTTAGAATACTACCTCTCTTAACATCCATCTAATATTAAAAATTCACCAAAAAAATTCTATTCAAAATTATAATAATAAAATACTACCTCGCAATCGAAGTGCCGGAAAAATCCTACGCGCGCGGGGGTCCAATCGGCTCGTCAAACGACCCAAAAAATCTTTCTATTTTCTTCTTCTTCTCTTTCTCTTCTTTTCCCTTCCTTCTCCTCTCTCCCTCTCTCTCTACGTACATGTTGGAGTGGATAAGAGAATGGAGGAGTCCCTGGGGCTAAGCAATGTAACAATTGCTAAAAAGTCCACTAGCTTTAAATATTATGACATTAGTCCAATTCAGAATCTGATACTTTTCGTTTCAGACCTTATGAATATCCGTTTGCGCTCAAATTTGACAGTCATACTTGGTTTAAGTTAATAAGAAGAACTGATCATCACTATCCAGTTTCGGACCATTTTTTGGTCACCGAAAGCTCTACCGACTAAAATCCCTAGCAGATTGCTGTTATATTTTATTTTCACTTTTCGGGTGTCGGAATGATACGAAACTTTTAATCTAGCCTCAGAAAAATAATTCTGACATATTCTGAAATTTTCATAATTTTCTGACACTGTGAATTTTCTGCTAAAAAATCAGCCCCGTTCCTTACAGAAAATTCCAAATCTCCTGTTTTCATTCCAATTTCAGCACAATTCATTTCCAACTTATTTTTACTTCTCTAAGTCTAATAAAAATAGTATCTCACACTATTTTTCTTTTCACTTACTTTTATATTAAAAAAATTCGGTACACTACAAAGCCTCTCACCCGTCCAGGTAGTGTGAATAGGGATGAAAAGTGCTGATTTTGTCAACCTATCCACAATCACCCACACTGCGTCATGACCGGCCTGAGAGCGAGGCAAGCCCGTGACAAAATCCATAGTAATTCGCTCCCATTTCCAAACTGGTATCGGTAAACTTTGTAGTTTTCCTGCGGGGAGTCTATGCTCAGCCTTCACTTGTTGACAAGTTAAACATCGGGCCACAAACTCGCCAACGTCCTTCTTCATTCCGGGCCACCAATAGTGCAATTTCAAATCTTTGTACATTTTCGTGCCACCCGGATGTACGGTGTAAGGCGCTCGATGAGCTTCTGTCAGTATCTTTTCCTTAATCTCGGTTTCGGCCGGCACACATAATCGATTTAGGAATCGTAGCATTCCTTGGTCGTCCACAAGAAAACCATTGGCATGACCTTCGCTGATTTTGGATCGAATCCTTTTGCAATTCCGGATCATGAGCTTGCTTTTCTTTAATCCATTCAAGTAAGGTAGGTTGCACCACTAAGGCCATCAACCTCGCTGGTGTATCGGGAGCTACCACTTCCAATTCCATTCGTCGTAGTTCCGCCAGTAGCGGTGGTTGAGTGACAAGTAACATAGCTTAATTTTTCATTGATTTGCGACTCAAAGCATCTGCTACCACATTTGCTTTCCCCGGGTGGTAGAGAATAGTCAAGTCATAGTCTTTAAGCAGCTCCAACCATCTTCGTTGCCTCAAATTTAAATCCTTCTGAGTGAACAGATACTTTAGGCTCTTATGGTCGGTGTAGACTTCACAACGCTCGCCATAAAGATAATGACGCCAAAGCTTCAAAGCGAACACCACGGCCGCTAACTCCAAATCGTGGGTTGGATAATTCTTTTCATAATCCTTAAGTTGACGGGAAGCATAAGCTATCACTTTTTCGTCCTGCATCAAAACACAACCCAAACCATTAAGTGAAGCATCACTATAAATCACATATCCTGCTCCCGCAATAGGCAATGTCAAGATCGGGGCGGTAGTCAGGCGTTAACTCTAAGAAGCTTCTATCACATAAATCATTCCAAATGAACTTAGTCCCTTTGTGTGTGAGTCGAGTGAGGGGTATAGATAATTTAGCGAATCCCTCGACAAACCTCCGGTAGTATCCGGCTAGACCAATAAAACTTCGAATCTCGGTTACATTGGTTGGTCTTGGCCAATCCTTGATCGCCTCGACCATCTTAGGATCCACAGCTACACCGGCTCCAGATATTACATGTCCCAAAAATGAAACTTCGCGGAGCCAAAATTCACACTTCTTCAATTTAGCAAAAAGTTTCTTCTCCCCAAGTACTTGCAACACTTGCCTCAAATGACCTTCATGTTCCTCATCGCTTTGAGAATACACCAAGATGTCGTCGATGAATACCACAACAAACCTGTCTAAGTAAGGCTTAAAGATACGGTTCATTAGATCCATAAAAGCTGCCGGGGCATTAGTAAGCCCAAACGGCATAACCGTAAACTCATAATGTCCATACCGTGTTCGAAAAGCCGTCAATGGTATGTCCTCTGCCCTGATCTTGAGCTGGTGATAACCAGATTGCAGATCTATCTTGGAATACACCATTGATCCTTGCAGCTGATCAAATAAGTCGTCGATTCTCGGTAGTGGATACCTATTTTTGATCGTAACTTTATTAAGCTCACGATAATCCACGCATAGCCGAAGGGATCCATCCTTCTTTTTTACAAATAAAACCGGCGCTCCCCAAGGTGATACGCTTGGTCTGATAAAACCCTTGTCCAACAAGTCTTGCAACTGCGCCTTCAGTTCCTTGAGCTCGGCAGGTGCCATCCTATAGGGTGCCTTTGAGATCGGGGTAGTTCCGGGAATGAGATCTACCACGAATTCAATTTCCCTATCCGGTGGCATACCCGAAAGATCAATTGGAAACACATCCACGAATTCCCGCACAACGGGTATACCCTCAATCCGAGGGGTGTCTCCATCCCTCACAACGACGCTAGCTAAGTAGGCTACACAACCACTCCGAATTAATTGCTTGGCCCGCGTCGAAGAGATAGTCATCGCGAACAGCGAACTCTTGCACGCTCGGAACACAACTTCATCTTGTCCGGGTTCTCGGAAAATCACAATTCGACTCTTGCAATCGATTGTGGCGTAGTATTTAGTAAGCCAATCCATGCCCAATACTACGTCGAACTCTCCAAGCCTTCGCAAAGCTAACAAATCAATCGGCATAACCCAATTCCCTACTCTAACAGGGCAACTAGGGCAAAACTCCCGTATGTCCAAAGTATGGTCGGGGACAATAACACGTCCCGGATGCAGGGTAGGTACAATCTCGATGCCATGCAACTCGGCAAACAGCCGATCAATGAAAGAATGCGATGCACCAGTATCGAATAAAGCTCTAACTCTGATTTCATTAATTAGAATGATACCTGCAACGACTTCCTCGGCTGCTGTTGCCTCCACAGCCTGGGCCGCATACATGCGCCCACTAGGCGCCTGTCGAGATCCCTCGGTCTGACGCTGAAAGGGTGGTCGCCCCGCCGGGTAGTGAATAGGTGGGGTCCCACGACCCTGTCCCGGTGGTGTCGGTGCTGAAGCTGATGAAGGCGCTGGGGAAGAACCCCTCGGGCACACAGATCGAATGTGACCCTCCTGGCCACACTTAAAACACTTGCCACCATGTTGCGGGCATTGAGGTGAGAAATGAGGACCACCACAAATGACACAACGCAGCGGTTTGCTGTGTTCCGGTGCTCCGCGCGATGAAGCTGAACCGCGCCCACCAGGTTGGCTCCTCGGATGCTTCGGTGGTTTCTTGGAGTAACTCTTGCCGCCTCCCTCGGCCGCTGACCTCTTGCCCTTTGATCTGTCCCAAGCTTCACTCTCCTCTCTAGCAATCTCCGCGCCTTTCTCTACAACCAAGGCGCGATTCATCACCTCTCGATAAGTTTGTAAACCCGCCGATTGCAACATCCTATAAATCGACGGTCGAAGGCCCGCTTCAAAGATACGAGCCTTATCCTCGTCGTTCCTCACCACAAAAAGCACACAGTGTAACAAACGAGAAAACTCTCGTTCATATTCCATCACAGTCTTATCTCGCTGACGTAAGCTACGCAATTCCCTCTCCATTTGTCTCTTGACGCTCGGTGGAAAGTAGGTGGATAATAATAGTTCCTTGAATCTGCTCCAAGTAATAGCCGCTAGATCGGTGTTCGGATCATCTCGAATGTCCGACCACCATCGATAAGCCACGCCGTCCAAATGGTATGTAGTCAACCACACCTTGTTCTGCTCTTCCACAAATGTGTCATGAAACAGCTTCTCCATGTGAAGGACCCACTTCTCTACAGTCCAATGATCAGCCTTATCACCATCAAAAATCTGAGGGTTACACCTCCGAAATTCATTCAAGCGGTCCATTAATCGTTCACGCTCAGCTCCTGTCACCATCATAGGTAAAACCGTCCTCGACGGCGATGCCTGAATAAGGGGTATCGCTGCTGTCTCCTCCCTCAGTTCGGCACTCGGTGCCACAGGTGCCGAACTTGGCACGGGTAGTGTAGGATCCTGAGTAGTCCTGATAGTAGCCAGCTGCAGCAACAATTCCTCCATCCTCTTCATCCTTGCCTCCTGTCGGCATGTGGCATCGGCTTGCTGTTGAGCCGCAGTCGCCTGCTGCGCCACTAAACTTGTCAACATCGTCAACTGGTCCCTCAACTCGCGGACCTCACTGGATCCGGAGGTCGTAGAGGTCTCCACTTCCTCTGCGCCGGCTGCCGCGGCCATCTCGGTCGATTGAGAACGAGTAGTCGGGATTACAAGCTACAATAACATAGAATGCGCAAGTTAGAAAGCTTACGCCAACGAAACCCCACTCAAATAAATAGAAATCCCAATCACGCGAAAGTAAATGAAGTGAGCTCCTAACTAACTCCCGATGTCACGTTGTCGGCCGCCAACGTGACCTCCTAAGAGTTAGGTGTCACACACTTCGATCAAACCCCAACTACTTGGAGGTAAAGACACAACCCAATTGTGTTACTTTCGCCACAGTCATAGACAATCTCGTCTCTCACGAGTCTAAGTCCTATAGTCCAACCGGCCTAAGGTTTTCTAGGTCCACAATGACTTAACCCTAGGCTCTGATACCACTATAATCTGTCACGCCCCGGGGCCCCAGCGGAAGCCCACCCGGGCACGTGGACAGACCCGCCGTGTACACAAGTAACTCAATGCACACAAGGCGTCTACAACAAACATGAAAGAAAGGAATAAAGCAAATAATCCTATCGTGATAATCAGAGCATACATGCTAACCAAGTAGAGACTCAAAGTGAAGATACAAAATACAATAAAGAGAGTAAAACCACACATAAGTTTAGTACATCAACACACCCAAAAAGGGACATAGGGTAGTCTCTACAAAATGTGGTCGGTACAAAACAACTCTCAACATAAGATAAAAGGAAGGTGCTCCACCTAGTCGCTAGCTCCCTCGCGTTCTAGCTATTCGCAATGCCCTTGCCGCGATCCCTAGCCTCTCCCGCAGTGGAAGGCTCTGAAATAAAACAACAAACCCCAGGGGGATGAGAACTATTATTCAATAGTTCCCAGTGGGTAAGCCGCCGAGAGGAGCGGAATACACCACTAGGTCAACTGAGGCAAAGTAAAGTTAGATACAATTAAGCATAATTATAATAAAAACTGAATGCTACTATGCCTCATGATGTAATATTATAATTATGAAACCATTCTACTCTAGTACATGTATGATTATGCAATGTTTCACTTCTTACAATACGAATGTCCACTTTCGCATATAACCATAAATATGTAGTCATACAAGAATACAATAAAGGGATGTTCACTTGTGCCGAGCCTAATGGCTCCGTGGTAGTCAACACCTTCACGCTATTGTGAGCCTTTCCCACGGCGGTTCCATTTCGGCGCTCTCTATCACACGGACGAAATAACTGTCGCAAGGCCAACTCCGGAGTGCCGGCTTGTAGGGAGCGACCCTCACAAGCATGTGTAAATGAGCATAATGGCTAACAAGCAACAATCAACCACATAATATCATTCGTCATGTCTAAAAACATGGAATACTAGCTAATGTCCAACGCTAGGTCATGATGTCAATCTTGTTATTCATCTAAGTGGAATGTCATGTGTTTAAACTCACATTATGATCTTAACATGCTCTATGTCATACATACACTACAACTAGCCCAAAAGCTAAGTGTTAAGAGGACTTCCAAGTCCGTTGTCCATCTAACATCACATAAGTTTCTACTCATTTAAATAAGCATTTCAACATGTATACAATAAAATATTCTATTCCCATAGTCACTCATAAAGCACTATTGATAAAACTATGCAAGCCTCCTACTACATAGGACACATAATTTTGCATATGTAAAGTACATAAATATTATGCATTTTAAAATTCTTCCATGTCATAATTAGTATGAATATGCACTAATTGAGCTCTTAAGCTAAAAGGAAGACATAGGGGGAATTCACCCATTTCGGTGAGGTCAAACCCACCAGAGAACCTTCGAGACCTCGCAGTACTCGAAGACAAAGTTGCCCCCTCGATTTCTAGCACCCTAAAGAAGATTTCTATGGGGTTAGAAGTGTCGAACGAACACTTTCGAAAATCGTCACTAAGCAAGAGGGAAAAGGGTGGAATTACCTTAGACCAAGAATCACTTGTCCAAAACCCAAAACGAAGTTAGGAGGCTCCAATTCCAACCTAACATAGCATTCTACACCCATCAAAACCCCTCCAAGAGCTTAAAATAGAAAGCCCTAAACTAAACCCTAATTTCATACATCTAGGGTAAACTCAAGGAATATCAACAAAATCCACAATAAAACTCACAAGAGAGCTACTTACCTCCTCAAGAGTTCCAAACTAAGCCCAAAGGAGCTAGGGTTGGAGATTAATCCTCACACAAGTCCTCTACTTCCTTTCCAAGTTCTCTCCAAGGTCCAAGGTGAGAGCTTCAAGGTGGAGGAGGAGAGAAAAGAGATAAATCCCAAGAATCTCAAGGTGGTTAGCAAAAACCTAGAGAGAGAGAAGGAGAGGAAGCCTTACCTCTAATTCTCCCAGTCCCAGCACAAAAGGCTGTGAGGGGGGGGGGGTGAGGGTTACCATATACTAATGTAACAATTGCCCAAAAGCCCCCCTCCAAAACTAAAAATAGCAAACTGCACGAAACAGCAGTTTCTGCACAGTATACCGGTATGCGTATGTGTATACCGGTATCTGGCCAGTAGTCCCACAACCCGAGCCTCGGCCAAGGAAGCCACGCAACGGTGTTTCGGTATGTAAACGCAGTACCGGTACTAAATGCTCCAATACCGGTACGCGAGTACGCATACCGGAATACCAGCTCATACCGGAATCTCGCGCAGGATTCCGTAGAACCTGAGAGCTGCGCAAAACTGATATTCACAGGATTCCGGTATCCCAAAACCACATACCGGTATACAATGTCAAATCTGCAGTTTTGTAGATTTTGACTTCCGGAGTCCAATTTCGCACTCTTTAAGTCCCGAAAACACTCCCAAGTGCTCGAAACACCACCAGAACCTCCAGATCAGTACAAAATACTAATCTCACACTAGAACCTTGCTATTTGCAAAAGTTCAGTGTACAACAGCTGTGTTGTACATTCAAGCCTGCAATCGCAAAGTGGGCCTCTACTTCCCTCTTTCAATACCAACACGTCCTTAGGAGAGTGTCTCTATGAACTTCTTAGGAGGCCTCCAGAGGACCCGATGGGAACACAACTATCTTTGTGTTGTGGTCAATCGATTCTCCAAGATGATAGTACTTGTGTCGTACAAGAAGACAACCACCGGCGAGGAAGCTGAGTGGTTGTTCTTCCAACACATTTGGATACACTTGGGCTATCAAGCTCGATTGTATCTAACCGTGACAACCATTTCTTAAGAAACTTTTGACGGTTTATATGGTCTATGATGGACCCAAGCTACAACGGAGCACGGCCTTTGTTTCTCAAATCGATGGTCAGACTGAAGTGATTAACTGGACAGTTGTACATCGCTGAGTGGTTGTTCTTCCAACACGTTTGGACACACTTGGGCTATCAAGCTTGTTTGTATCTAACTGTGACAACCATTTCTTAAGAAACTTTTGACGGTTTATATGGTCTATGATGGACCCAAGCTACAACGGAACACGGCCTTTGTTTCTCAACTCGATGGTGAGATTGAAATGATTAACTGGACAGTTGTACATCTGTCACTAGGGTACAGTGCTCGACATCCCAAGACTTATGACGAGAGCCTTTCTTACCTACAATTCACCTTCAATCTAGCTATACACAGCTCCACTAGCAAGACTTTTCTTTGAAGTGTGCTTAGATTATTTGCCACAAAGCCTATTCGACTCGCCATTCACGGTCGAACAATCGCAGATTGCTTAGGAGGAGAGTGAAATGGCAAAGGCACAACTCTTCTTGGAGGGTATTCAGAAAGTGCATAGAGAGGTGGAGAGACAACTGCAAAAATCTCAACAGAAATATAAAGAACAACATGATAGACATCAAGTGAAAGGCCACTTCCAAGAAGGTTATCTCATCTAGCTCCATCTCAGCAATGAGCGCTTGAAAGGCGAGGGTAAGAAGCTTAAACCCATTCACTATGGACCTTTCAAGATCCTACGTAAGATTGGTGAGAATACTTGTCAATTGGAGCTATCCACCTACTTGGAGATGTATTTGGTCGTTAATGTCAAGAACCTAAAGTCCTTTGAGCCATCAATGATGGACGATGAGCCCGGAGAAATATTACCATCCCATGAAAGATTGTGGTAGAACACGAAGAGCAACTAGCTGAAGATACTATTTTGAAACACAAGGTCCCAACGACACACAAAGGTCAACATCAATCCTTTTGTATTGGACAAAAATCTCAAAAGCTAAGTGTCGCCAGCTAGTTCACAAAGGAAGTTGGGAAAACTCGGTTCCCTCACTTGTTATTCTAGATCCGGCAGGTGCTGGCTGGCTCCTCTAAAAATTGGGGAGCAATGATCCGGAACAATTGGAATTCTAGATAAGGTGGTGTTAGTTCCAACCATTGTGAATAAAATAGAGGCAGTTCCAACTACTTCCATTGGGATAAGGATCGAGGTGATTTCAGTGGATCGGGAGAAGAATCAGACTGTTTAATCAATTTGGATAAGGATAGAAAAAGAAAGTTAGGTGGATTTTTTTTCAAGTATTTTATTCTTATGTAACCCTAGAAGGCTATAAATAAGATCCTAATTGGCTCTTATAATGACATTCCAGTTAGATAGTAAATATACAAAATTTTCTACTAAATGTTGTATTCTTTTTGTGTTTCTTTTCTAATATGGTTTAGGTGTCCATCATTGCGACATTGCTTCTGCTCCTCTGACGGATAAGTAGATTAGGGCCACTACAGCCAACATGTTCAACCTCTTCTTATCTAGATCGACTGGTTCCTAGATAGTATCACTCAATTCTTCCCTTACAGGTTGATGTAAGTATAATCTTACACAAGGGAGGTGACGAACGATGTATGTCGTTCTCTTGCAAGAAGAGGTATGGGCTTGCTAACGCATGGAGCTCCGCTCTTGACTGGAATACAGTCTAGTAAATGTGAAAATAAATAGAGACCCTCTCAAGTATAGGCAAGTCAAATATAGAGCTTCTTTTTTTTTTTATTAAGCTCCTCAACTTCTAGTATTTTTACTTGGAATTTGCTATTTACTTAAGTTAAAAAATTTATCAGATTATTATTTAAGCGGATCTCAATCAAAAAAAGAGAAAAAAAAAGAGAGGTGGCCATTTCAAAATTGCCTACAGTGAGAAGGTCATAACTTTTTGAGAACTACTATTTTTACATCCAAAAAAATGGGTATAAATCTTATACCACTCAGCACAAACTTTTAAATGACTCTCTTGAAATTTTAATATTGTAAAAAAGAGTGATATGAGTAGTGTCAAAATATTAGTCTTGGATGGAAGGGTGTAAGATTACACTCATTTTTTGGTGCACAAGTAGTATTGCTCTAAATTTTTACCATTTTCTAGCTGAGCAATTTGCCTATACTTTAAAAAATGGGTATAAATCTTATACCCTTTCCATCCAAGAGTCTATTATTTTACACTAGCCAAGTTAAACCTTTATTTTTTTAATCATGTAAACTCAAAAAAATTGTCTAAATCTTTAGATGAGTTTAGTGCAAGATGTATATCCAACTTTTGAGTGTACAAGTAGCATTCCTCATTCTAATCAGTAGTTTGTTTATTTTTTAAAAAATAATTTTTTTTAGAAAAAAAGCCTAGATTACAAAATCTCTCCCTTCGCCCTTTACCTCAATTATCCGTTGTGCATAATTTTGCTTTAATTTGAATTCTATACTTTACTATTATTTTATATAGTCCTCAAAATTTGGAGGGATTGAATTCAGATGCAGAACTTCACCAAAATGATTTGGCATGTTGGATAATTGAAAATCAAAGTTAAAACTTACACTCAAATAAGAGAGATTTTCTTCATTACTAGAATTTGCTTTTGGGAGAGTCTTCTTTATCATGGTTATTCAATGTAGGAATAAAAATAAGCTATCAAAAAGTTCTCATACTGTTTAAAAGAACAAGAATAATTTGTTTAAAAAAATATTATTTAAATATAAAATTATCATATTATTTTTAATTAGGCCCCTTGCTATCTTATATTGCACAATGGGATAAACTTGGTAGATAATAGCAAGTCTGATAACTATAATCTGGTTGGTTGGTATCCATATCTTTAAGCCTTAGATATTGAGTTCTAGTCCCACTATAAATATGCAGGATTTCTCTAATTGTAGCAGAAAAATACTTCACAAAATCCAAAAAAAAAAATCATGAGAAATTTATGTGCCTTCTTGAAAGAGAGAAAACCTACTTCACTAACATATTAAATCTAGAAGGTCTTGAATAGTGGCGTATAGACTTAGCTCGTTTATCTATACAACTTATAAAATCGTGAGTTTTAAATTTTTTTCTCTTTTCGAAAATATCTTTTATCTTTTTTAATAATATTTTTATGTCTAGTTATTTTCAACCATTCATTTCAAATAATTCGTCAAATAATAATTTATTTTTAAATATAGATATTAATTGTTTGCCATTGGATCTTACTCAATGGTTGAAAATGAAAATATCTGTCACTTTTTGTGATAATAATACCCTCGCATTTATATCGTATCTCTTATCTACGCGTTTCTCAAATATTTCCCTTCTCACGCTATAATATCTATAGCCGCCAATCCTTTCTCACACGTAATACCCGTACATTTCTCAAATATCTCATCAATCCCCTCAACCTCTCATACATTTCTCAAATATCTCATCAATCCCCTCAACCTCTCATACGCATGTTATTCCCTATATAATATGCAGTACCCGTACATTTCTCAAATATCTCATCAATCCCCTCAACCTCTCATACGCATGTTATTCCCTATATAATATGCAGTCGTAACCGTCAAACCCTATATAATATCCAGTAGTAACTATTTTCACACATAATACCTGCGCATTTATCAAATATCTCATTATAATTCTTATCATTTCTCATCGTTTCTCAAAAATTCCCTCAACCTACCATAATTTAGAATTAAACATACCATAGCATTTGAATTTAAATCTTAAAATGGATTAAAATTAAAGTTTAAATTTTGAATTAAACATGAATTTCATTATGAAAATGCCTCTATTTCTTTTACTAATTTTTTCATATCCAAAAATTTTGAACCATTCATTTCAAATAATTCATTAAATTTTGAATTTGTCAGAAACATATAATATCTCCACTACCCTCGCATTTGAATTTAAATATTAAAGTAGATCAAAGTTAAATTTTAAAATTTAAATTAAACATGAATTTTTTTTCGAAAATGCCTCTATTTTTTTTGCTAATTTTTTATGTCCAGAAATTTTGAACCATTTATTTCAAATTATTCATTAAATTTTGGATTCATCAGAAACATATAATATCTTTAGTACCCTCGCATTTGAATTTAAATCTTATTTTAAAAATTTTAAATTTTAAATTTGAATTTATATCTTAAAGTGAATCAAAATTAAATTTTATATTTTATATTAAACATGAATTAAAATTTTATTATTTTTAGTTTAAAATATATATTTAAATTTTGGATTCGTCAGAAATCTAAAAATATAACGAAATATTCAATATTCCTCATAATTAATACCCGCCACCTACGCATAATATAGAAAATATTTTAATACCCTGGCATATAATATCTCCCTTCCCTATCCAATTACATCTCATCATAATCCTTATCTACATAAAGTATATCTTTTTTATGTATAATATCTTTTTTTAATACTTTCTCATCTCCGTTTATCCATTCCTCAAATATAGACTATATCTTTTTTTTACTAATATCCTCTTTCATTTCCATTTCCACCTATACGTTTCTCAGTTATATTATTTTCAGTAATATCCTATACATTCCTCATCGTCATCGCTTTGTCATAATATATGTGCCTTTGTACTGTTTTATTTTTTAAGATTTTTGAATGCCAATATGTTTGCATCTTTATGATCTTTTATCTCTCATGTTAATTGCGCAAATTATCATCCTTTCAACACATTATTGTCGTCCTCACCGGCGCCGACACATCATCGTCGTCGCCTTCACCGGCACATCATCGTCGTTGTTCTTACTCGCCGGAACAATCATTTTTCTGACAGTTGGAGGGGTATTTTAGTCCTACCTGATATTTTCAATCTATACCTAATTTTTTTTATTTTAGTTTCTAACTTACTTAGATTTACTAGCTAATTGCACATGCATTGCACGTTGCATAAAATATTAAAAATATAATATATACTATTTAAATTTTTTGAAAAACTAAACGCATAGCTTTCAATTTTTAAAAATAAATCTAATTCTTTCAAACTTCTAATAGACGTGTATTGAGTCCCCATATTTATAGGTGACTCTGAAATAAAACCCCCTTCACTATAGGTGACTTTGAAATAGAGCTCTCAACAGTTATGTATTTATTTTTAATTGATATCTTTCAGACTTCTATTTTTTATTAATTAATTGATTTAGTTTTATTTGATATAGAGCAGTTAATTAATTTATTTTCTAAAATTTAGTATTCACTGTTTAGGATTTAAAAATTTTGGTTAAATTTTTAGTTTATTTGGCTAAATTAGTAGTTAAGTGTACGTTGATAAAAAATAAATTAGGAGATAAATTGCCTAAAGATGAGGGAATGTTCATACATTTTTACCTAAATAAAATGTATAATTTGTACCAATTAAAGAGATCTCTAATGTGGAAGGTTTGCATGGAGACTAAATAATATGCAGAAAAAAGAGATATTTTGAAAAGATTTTATTAATTAATAATTTTTTGGATACTCTTTGATTCTAAATTTTGTTTGGATCATTTTTACTATGTAAATTGCTAAATATTTAATTTGTCATTTATTAGCAACAAAAAAAAATTAGAGGGCTAATTCATAAATGGCCTAAAGATAGAGGGCCTTCAGCCATTTTTTATCATAATAAATGATATGATTTATATCAATTAAAGGGGTCTCAAGCATAAAAGTTTTGTATGTAAAATAAAATAGTGTGAATGACATGACGTAAATCATTTTTGTATAAAATGTTTGCATGACTTAAATCATTTTTGGCATAATTTATACAATTAAAGGGATCTCAAGGTATAAATAGCATTTTTGAAAAAAAAAAATAGGCTTTTTTATAAGTAGTATAGAAGGCAATTTTTTATGGCCACAATATGCAAATTTAATCTCTAAGTCTCAGATGTAGAGATCTAAAATTTAATTTATCTATATGATCAATGGAGCAACAAATTTGTTACTATCTTATGCAAATATAATAAAATTTTTAAATTATAAATATTCACTAATAATTTATTTAAAAATTATATATTACATATCAATCATGTTCAATCTTGATTATTTTGAAAAGAATTTTTTTTTTCAAGTACGTGACGTGCATTGCACGTGCACGTGCACTTTACTAGTAAGTTAGTATACCGTAGGTTTTGAATGTTAGAGAATCCTTCATCAACGATTCAAGGACAGGTGAATTAGCCTCTACTCTACGACCTGAAACCAATCATGTACAATAAAAAAGCAACATAATTAGGTTAATTACGCTCCACTAAATGAGTATGATCTAATCTTCCACTGCATTCTACAAGAGTAAATAAAATTGAACCACCCATTTAAAGGTTGCAAGATGTACACCGTAGCGTTTCACTTCCTTATGTTACAATACAGAAGAAGTGCATTTTAAAAATAAAATCCTCGGACTACCTTTTTCTTCTAATCTTTATAAACAAAGCCCTAAATAGTGAGGTATTTATAATCATTGATAAGAAAGTTCAACACATCATAAAAATGCAGCGTACTAAGTTCTCTTTAAAGAGAACCGGAGGGAAAGGTAAACTTGTGAAAAAGCTGAGGCAAAGAGTACCGCAATTAACACGTATGTTTAGAATATTAGATTTTATTTGTAGAGATCTCACTCCCCCACTTTTATCTTCGTGATGACGAGTGTCGGCTAACCCTCAACCCCAACAGATCTCAAGAACACTTTATATTAGAAAGTTAATAAATATGGAATGAACAGGCGTCTAAATCAGCCCAAGATAAAGGAATATTATGGAATATTATGGAAAACACAAAAGTTCACCAAAAGATACCGATAAATTTTCTCAGTTTGTGATGGATACAAGAAGCATCTGCTGTATTTCGTGGCTTAGATCATGAGGTGTTTGTTGATTCGAAAGTTTATTTTCACAAGTCTGCTATCGTAATCTAGAAACACAACATCACACAACCCAATCAGATAGATTACAGGAAATCACAAAAGTTCACCAGAAGAACTATCTTTATTATTCGATGAACATAAACCAGATTAAAGCACTCACTGACAGTGGAAAACAGCATCATGTCTCGCTTATTTGGATTTATATTTTGCAAGCGAATTTGAGGCCCTCCTTTTTCAGTTCTTCCACATCTGCAACAGGTGGCTGGACCCTTGCCACCTTGGCGATCACCTTGTTCTCGTCTGGCGACCCGCCTTCGAGGAAAGCCCCAAACACCTTACCATCCTTGACCCAGTAAGAGCCAAACTTCGGTTTAGGCGATGCTGGGTCAATTTCACCGAAAATAACCGTGTCCCCAACATTGTCCCCATAGAACTGCCACGATAGATCAAAGGCGCGGGAGTAGAAAAATGGCAGGTAGCCATACTCCTCAACAGATTCTCCCTTCTCACTCGCCTTGATTGCCTGAATAAAACAAATGATATTCGGTGCTTTTACTTAATATTGCCAACAATGTTAGAAGAAGAAAGTTAGTAGAATAGAATGGCGAACCTTTACTGCCTGTTCTGCAGATTTTCTGGCATGGTCGACATGTTCAACTCTCCGCAAGTCACCGTACAACTTCATAGGAAAGGTGGCCACGTCACCAACAGCGTACACACCGGGAATATTTGTTTCAAAGAACCCATCCGTCTGCCACAATACAGAGTATTAAGTTAGTTATTGATAGATGATTAGTAATTTGATAAACATTGTTCAGAAGAGAGAGAGAGAGAGAGAGAGAGAGAGAGAGAGAGAGAGAGAGAGAGAGACTTCGTTGGATATTTAAAGAAGAACAAAACATATAAGGAGAAATGATCGAGGCCCTTTCGAAGAATTTACTCAGAACACCTATTTATGTATTAAACCTGGAAATGACTTGCAAAATAAATGAGCGGTAAATAGTTTCAATTCCTTTTGCGTAGCACTAAAAGCTGTAGAGTTTTCGCGTTCTTTTCCCCTCAAAAGATATTTTCCTATTTCTTTTTAGTTACTTTATATAGCCCCCAGAACCTCAACACCCTGAAAGCCCCACCCGAACAACCAAGCATGGAGAGGCCACAAGGTCCAGATCTTTTTTGAGCACTAACCAATTTCCTACCCCTGATATATGGCTCCACTCCAAGTTGCCTTACCACCTAACTTAGGTTGTTTGGCCCCTCTAGAGAGATCCAATCTACTATTACCAGCAATTCTAAAGAAAAATTCTCCAATAAATTTTACACTTGAGGTTATTTTTATAGAAAGCTGCAGGTTTGCAATCACAAAATGATCTTGTCGTTGCTTAGATTATTACTATATCACTAACACTTCAATATAAACCTACTTTCAAGTTAGTTATTAGTGAATCCAAAAGAGTACTCACATCAAATGTTTCCCTAAATTTTAAAAGGTAAGCTTCAAATACATAAGTATGCATGCTCAAGTAGTAGACAATAAAGGAACATAATGCACAGGTCATAAACTGACCTTGATTCCGCCTTTTTCTTCCGCAACCTGACCTTTAAAGAGAGTAGTCAGTGGTCTTGCACCAACACCAACAACAACAATATCAGCATCAAGCACTCTCCCATCCTTAAGTTTTACTGCAGTCACCTGAACAAATAAAGAAAATCAAACAATGTGATCAATCCAAACTTCCTAAGTAAGAGCTGGAAATTTAAATGAGCCAATAAAATAGAGACTTACATCCCCTTGTTTATCAGAATCAAACCCAACGGCCACTGTACCCTTCACAATTTTGACCCCTTTATTAGCATAATAGCCCTCATAGAATGCAGCAATATCAGCCGTAAAAAGCCGAGGCACTACATAAAACAAGGCTTAAATTAAGATACATTCAATTGCCAACATAGAAATCAAATTCAAAACTAGGATAATGGATAATTGGATTGCTATATCCGAAACAAAAAGAGCCCCAGCCAAAATGTTTTGATACAAACAACTAATCAGATAAAGCTTTAATTATTGAAGTTAATTGAACTTACTGCACCAAGGTTCAGGGTACACCATCGTGACATCAAAGTTATTGATTCTCAAGGCTGCACTAAGCTCAAGACCGATGTATCCGCCTCCGATAACCACGGCCTTTCCACCTTTCTTTGCCTCCATTGCTGCAACAAGCTTATCAGCATCATCAATTTCCCTCAGGTAAAGTACGTAGTTGGAATCTGCTCCTTGAACACCAAAGTCAGAGAGCTTAATGACCTGAACAATAAAATGAAAGAAACTTAGGATTTTATATAAAACATGAACAGCCTTTTGATAATTGGAAAGATATATATATATATATATATATATATATATATATATATATATATATATATATATATATATATATCAGCTCTTGCAAAGCATATCATATAAGCTACAACCCATCCACATTAAAAAGAAAAAGAAATTCCACAATTGAGAGCATATTGCTGAAAAAACATTGCTCATTCTAAAACAACATACAGAGGAACCAGCAGCAATTATCAGAATGTCATAAGTAAAGGCCGTTCCAGTTGCACTAGTCAGAGTCTTGGAGGTAAGATCGGCTTTCACAATTTCAGTATTGAGTATTAATTCTATGCCTGCCACAAGAAATAACCATTGTTAGCATTAGGGCCTAGATAAAGACTTCAAGAAAGATAGTTGCAAACTTAAAATATTGGCAAAGAATATAGTAGCGTAAAAACAGTATATTACCACTGCAGTAGTAAAACCAAGATAAATTTTGTTATACCAAGACCGCATTACTAAGAGATGAAGTTCCACTAAAGTTACTGATTATGATGGCTAGCAAAGTGCCGGTATTTGCATCCTTCCGAGGTGATTTTTGCAAAGAAGGGTTATCAGCAATATTCCAGGCCCAGTATGCCAGTACATTAAAAAATTGAGGACATGATGACAAGCAGAAGACTCGCTGATATTGTTAGCTTCAAAAGTAACCGTGTGTAAGCTGAAGTCGAGGACATCACAATTCTATGGCTATTGAGAGGAAATTTAGTTAAATTTTTCCACTCAACACTTTTGCTCAATACTTCAAACTTAAAAAACTCTATCAACTTAAAGCTATAAAACTTCATGTTAGTCAACAGGATCTGAAACACATCTAGATTTCAAACAATATTATCTAAATCTTATAAAATATTTCACTAATGGACATTACTAAGAGGCCCTCTGATGCAGGACGAGAAAGATAGGGTCCTACGTTTTAGAGGGCTCCAAAATATGATTTATAATTTTGAAAGTTTTTTTTGAAATTTTAAAAAATATTTGAAATATCTTTTAAAAAATTTTCGAAATTAAAAAATATTAAAATTAAAGAAAATAGAAAATTCAAAAAATAGAAAAAGAAAATAATAGAAATAATAATCATGACTCACTCCTGAACCGAACTCACTTCGGGACTGGACTCATTCCAGGGCGACGCATTCGCGAAGGAAAAAAGATTGATCTTGCACTAAAGCTCCGAATCATCTTTGTTAATTTATTAATATCATCCTCCTCTTATACAATGAAGATCTATACCTTATTTATAATATTCTTAGACTTAGATACACATAACCAACTTCAGATTTGATCTTATCCTAAATAACTAACTAAAACTTATCTGAAGATTAACCAAACAATAAAAATCTAAAATAAATACATATAAAACCAAATAAGAGGATGATTAAAAATCCTCATTTAACTAACTAAAAGATATTCTCAACTAATCTAATCTAACTTAAAAAAATGATGAACTAAATCAGTTCAATCCGATCAACATTGGTTCAGGTCTGTTCTGCATCATTCGCTTCCGCTGCGCAGGATCTCGTCCTCGAGATCAGTTGGATTTGCAAGGTGATAGGAAACAATCAAGTGTGCAGAATAAAGTGATGCAGCCCAATGCCTGCATGTCGAACAACTTGTATCATCTGAGTTTCCGGCTTGGTGTTGACGTAGGAATGACTGATAAGTCGGTGAGGCTTCATAAGAATTGATATTAAGGAGGAAAGTGGTTTCGGTACAATTAGAAGCTCATGTATGGAGGACTCATATTGCTGGGGCAATGAGGGTAACTCGACCTGTAATATTACCTCTTCAACATACTCATCTACTTTGGCTTCATGATTTAACTGCGGATGTTCAAATTCTAACTCGGTCACATCTAGAACTTCTTTGCAATCGGAGGGTGCAGATGGAATTGGATCAGAATTGTCGACTCCCAACTGTGTTATAGGTGGTGTACTCTGTAGAGTAATTAGGGTCTCTAGTTGAACTTTTAGTTGGATCCATCGATATTCATCTCTGACCTTATCCATCCATTGAAAATCATCTTCAGCAATTTTAGCACCATCTCCAATATCTTTCAGCCTTCTTTCTTCTTCCTCCAAAAATATTCTGTTAAAATCAAAATGAGATATTTGCCTTTGTCTATACCACCATCTCAGGTCATCTAGTATTTCCATCCGAATATTATTTCTTTTTCTCTCAAAATATGACCTTTGATCGTACAACCATTCATCAAACTCGACTCTTGTCATCTCACATATTTCTTTCAATGACTCAATATGAATTTCTTTTCTTCTACCATACTTTTGAAAACCTTTTTTAAGACATTCTTTTGCATCCATAATTTTTTTTTTTTTTTACTCTCTCTCCATTTTTTTTTTCTCCACACTTTTTTTCACTCAACTCTTTTTTTTTATAATACTTTTTCTCACTTTTTTTTTTTTCAATTCTCACCCTGTTTTCTTCCACAAACCCAAAACTTTTGATGAAATAGAACCGTCAAATAGCCTAGGCTCTGATACCAAATCTGATGCAGGACGAGAGAGATAGGGTCCTACGTTTTAGAGGGCTCCAAAATATGATTTATAATTTTGAAAGTTTTTTTGAAATTTTAAAAAATATTTGAAATATCTTTTAAGAAATTTTCGAAATTAAAAAAATATTAAAATTAAAGAAAATAGAAAATTCAAAAAATAGAAAAAGAAAATAATAGAAATAATAATCATGACTCACTCCTGAACCGAACTCACTTCGGGACTGGACTCACTCCAGGGCGACGCATTCGCGAAGGAAAAAAGATTGATCTTGCACCAAAGCTTCGAATCATCTTTGTTAATTTATTAATATCATCCTCCTCTTATACAATGAAGATCTATACCTTATTTATAATATTCTTAGGCTTAGATACACATAACCAACTTCAGATTTGATCTTATCCTAAATAACTAACTAAAACTTATCTGAAGATTAACCAAACAATAAAAATCTAAAATAAATACATATAAAACCAAATAAGAGAATAATTAAAAATCCTCATTTAACTAACTAAAAGATATTCTCAACTAATCTAATCTAACTTAAAAAAATGACGAACTAAATCACTTCAATCCGATCGACATTGGTTCAGGTCTGTTCTGCATCACCCTCACTACAGGTCAATTTGGACTGACCCAATTCATCCTTGTTCACATAGTCCCGCACTTTTATCACGAGTAAGATGTTGTAGCTATTAAACTTCATATCTTCTATCTCTGATACTCAAATCTAGACATAGACGACAGGATGAACTCAATGCATGATCCAAGTCAACGCTGATTAGTATAGAATATAGGTATACATCAGAAGTTCAGGACTGCCTTTAGTAAAATATCATTCCAATGAAATCACCATCAAAAGAAAGAAACAAATTTTACCTTTTTCAGAATACCATTCAGGCAGTAACCTTTCACCTCCACTTCCTACACACACATGAAAGCCTGGAAGTCTTGCAGCACCTGTAACTCAGCACGTGTAAATGTAAAGGCACTATTAGCATTGACAAACAATGAGAGAATTCTTTTGTAAAGAGATCCATAATTACTGATAGTTTTTTTTTTCCCTTCTTCAAGCTTATGACGATAGAAGTAATATGAACTAGTAAACAAAAGGAGAAATTGTAACTAAAGCAGACTGTGCAAGCTACATATAAAAATGCGACAGCTCCATTCTCTCTGTAACCATTTCATCTGCAACCTAAGCTGATGACTAGTTGAGCCACATATTTGAGAATGAGTAGAAAGTGACACGTAAAAGTACCTTCTGCAAACTAAATAATGATTTGATGATAGATGTGGAGTAAGCAATAAAGAACTAAATTTCATGAGAAATTCATCTCATGTTTGCATTTTCAAGATTTGAAAGCCGAACCTAGTTGCATGAGGTAACATTTGCCTCCCTTGTGAGACACTTGGCTGAGCGTTTCAACAAGCGAGTACCTTAAATTCCAAATTTCTAATGCATTTTCCAGATCTATCAGGAGGATTTTTGGCCCGTAAGTAACTTCATCTACACTATGGTAACTTCATCTACACTATGGCTTATATTTGGGTCCACTTTGGCAGCTAACAAGGCCTAACTTTGGGTTACAAAAGAAAAGAGAGAGAAAAGAAAAGGATGGTGCACGCACAAACATAAGAAAGAAAAAAGCAAAAGAACTCGAGACCGAACTCTTATCTCGAGTGATAAGTAACTAGTTCCATAATGAGTGAGGAAATTACCTTGAGGAAAAAGGTATCCTTTGCTAAGCGCCGGACGTTCATAAGGAGCCACCTGAACCACAACAGCAGCGAGGAACACACACCAAAATGAAAAGGGAAAACAAGGAATATGCTCCTAAATGATAAAAATGGTACTCAAAAAAGGTTCATTGCAAGTAAAGCATGAAATTACTGAGTAAAACTAATTCACTAGTTACATTTCTGTCTTTTACTCTAAAGGATCATCGGAGCATGAAGAACAACTCTAATATAGAGTTGATTAACTTATGTTACCTACAAAGTTTATGCCCAATTGCTCATGCCTTAAAGATAAAAAATCAGGAGCACACAAGAAAAGAAATCAGTAGTAGTTTACATAGCAATAATAAAATCTTTTTATATTCCATACTCGCAACGAGAGAGAGAGAGAGAGAGAGAGAGAGAGAGAGAGACAGAGAGAGAGAGAGAGAACAGACAAAGACAGCAGGAATGCAAGATCAGAAAAAGCATCATGATCAGGTATAATTTTGGAGTAGAGTACTACTCTGTATATATATAAATATATATATATATATATATATTCCTGTCTCTCCCTGGAGACGACAATATAGGGTTCAAATGAAATAAGATCCGATGATCTAGTTGGTCAGTAAAACATAGAGCTAACAGCTCGTTTCGTAAAACCAAAAGTATCCGAAAGAACAAGAGGGAACCTTTTTCTTGATCCATTAAGAAAAATATTATCTTCGCTAAAAAAGTAACCTAATCCAACATGGCCGTTAAAGCCTGCGAACATCAGTCACTACTTGCTAAATAAGCGCAAGAACGACCGATCCACCATACCATTTGGCTTTTAACCGCTGAATTCACAACAGCAGCAAGTGTTATTACCAACTACACATCACATGATCATAGAAGCAAAAATTCCCAGCAACAAAAGAATTATCAGTTGCATCAGAAATATGCGTTCCTCATACCGCTTCCTTCGATATGATAGCGAGCTCTCCGGGGTTAAGCCCTTGCTTAGCAAACTCCCTCGCCGCATAACCCTGCAAATTCAGACCGTAAGCTCACCAATTAATCGGCCACCAATGGAACAAAGAAAAAAAATCTCAAGACTTGAACAAATTTCGTCACTAACTAGTCCAGCTGATCAGATCCGAAGAAAAAGTCACCTCTGCTCTTAACTATGACTTTAATTTTTCACAGCAAAAACATCCATTCCATTTAGTAATGGAATTCCTCTTAAAAGGAACAGATAGTACAGATAGTTAGATAACGAATATTAAAAAAGAGCAAAAAAGGGCGTCAGATCGCAGCGATCGCGGGCAAGAGATTGATTTCTTATAAGAAGTTGGGATGAGAAAAAAAAATAAAAAAATAAAAAACACTCACCCCGGCAACGCCGCCGCCGAGGACGACGTACTTGAAGTGCTTCTCCCCCGACATGGATGGAGATTCGAATTGACAAAGTTAGATGGAGAGGAAGAGAAGGATCGATGCGACGACAGAGCGAGAGCAGGTGAATGTAATTATGTATGTACGTGAGAAATATCTACAGGGACAGGGAGGACGGCAATTGGCTGGTGAAAAAGTATAAAAAAAAAAAAAAAAGGTAAAAAAAGAAAAAATGGTTGGGAAATGGAAATGCTAAAACGCAAATTATCAAAACAAAAAGAGTCCTGGTACACATGGTCGATTACGGACCGTCCGTCAGAGATGATGAATCTTGCACCACGTCATCAAATCCACGCTTGCCATATTTCGGTGTGGACACGGCACAATGAAGACGGTAAATCATTCACCGCCTTTAATAGAAAATTCCACCGTGGCTCCGAGATGGCAAAGAGAGGGTTAGTTTGCCAATTTTAATTTTTAGAGGGTCATTTAGCCAAATACGAAATTTTACAGGATTATTTTCGAAAAAAGTCCGAGGCAGCGCATGAGTAACACAATCCTACTTCCTTTTAATCCTGCTATTTGAGTATTTGAGCTTTAATAATAAGAGAGCCATTTTAGATGTTCAAATGGAACAACAACAAAAATTAAATTTCTACTGTTTGTCTAATCGGACCAATTATATTATATATTACTTTCACATAAAAAAAAAAATAATAAAAAAAAGTAATATATACAGCCACTGGAAGTGCTTTTCTGACTCTACTTTTATTTTCTTTTTAATAAAAAATATTTTTAATTACATGTTTAAATAAAATATTCATGCTTTTGGAGAGGTGGAAATCAAAATTAAACTTTTGAAATTCAAAAGCAAAAGTTTCAACAATAATTCAACTTTTATTGATGAGAATTTTTCAAAAATATTTAAAATAATAATTTTCCAAAAGCTTTATTCAAATAACATTTAACGATACAACAATATATTAAGCCCTAGCCCATAAGGCCCCATTTGGTTCGGGGATGATGAACATTAGGATAATTTTTTTGAAAAAACTTCAATACCACTCCTGTGGTTTCGCATTTTTTCACTTTAGTACCCTGTGATTTAAAATGTATCATTTTTGTACCCTGTGGTTTCGTTTTTTCTTTCCGTTATCCCCTCCGTTAATTTTTTCGTTAAATCAATGACAAAGTTAAAACTACAGGGTACTAAAGTAAAAATTCGATAAACCACAGGATACCAACTAGGTGGAAAGGATAACCACACGGGCGCATGCCCCTGACCCGCCGAACGGATAGAGCCTCTTCTACCCGCCCAAGGCGTCACAACACGGATGTCAATGGATATGGATACCCGAATTTTATCCGAATCCAAACCCGAACGGAGCGGATTTTGTAGTACACTGAATTTCAGTGCATCGTACTGAACTTCTACAAATTGTAGAGTTATAGTGAGAAAATGGCATAAGAGGCTATATGTGAGGCTTTGGCCAAGTTCGGGACTTGTGCGAAGTGTTTTCGGCGCAAAAGAGGCGTGAAAACGGACTTCGATAAGTTAAAACTGCAGAATTGGTAAAGTCTGCATTGGATTCCGGTATGTGAACTCTAATACCGGAATTGGAGCTTGGTATACCGGTATGTGAAATGGTATACCGGAATGCCGTGTTGAAACCGAGAAACCTAGCTCTCGGTTTTTGTAAATTTTTCGGGGTATACCGGTATGTGAAAATGGTATACCGGTATACTGTGTGCGAAACAGTGAAAGCAGCTCTCGGGTTCTGCGGAATCCTTGAGGTATACCGGAATAAACACCCGTATACCGGTATGCAAATGGGCATACCGGTATACAATGCCCAGAGTGGGCTGAGTGTTGTGTTGTGTGTGGAGAGGGGCATTTTGGTCTTTTCACATACGTGGGGGTATTTGAGAGGCTGGGAACACTCCCCTTTCACAGAGTTCTTCTTCCCCCACTACTCCTCTCCCTCTCCTCTCACTTTCTCTCTCTAGAGATCTCTCCAAAAGCTTGGAGAAGTGGTGGATTGATCTTGGAAAAGGCTTCCAAAGGAGAAAAGAAGCTTCTTGGTGCAAGAAGAAGCTTGGGGATTTCGTGATTAAGGTTAGTACCTCACGTTTTGGGTTCAAACCTTGGATTTAATCCTTTGAAATGAGGTTTTTGGGAACCCTTGGCAACCTAAACCACAAATGGTGGGTGTTTGGCCATGAAATCTAGGGTTTGGCTTGCATGCATGCAAACCCTAGGTAGAATGAGGGCTTTTGCAATGTGAGGTTCTAAAAATATTTGGACCTTCGATAATTGCAATTGAGGCATAGGAAATCATGTTAGAACACTTGATTTCCCATATTGAGATGGATTTAGGGTTCGTAATGAGTAACGAACCATTTTTCTTGTAGAAGCTTGGGTTGAAGCAAGAACTCTAAGCTTGGACACTTAGGAGCTTGAAGAATACAAGGATTTGAAAGCTCTTGAGGTGGGTTTGTGTTTACCGAAGTGATTAGGTCACTTCCATGTCTAGGGTAATTATCCATTTAAAAATAAAATGGTATGTGTTGAGAACCCTAGCATTTTGCATGTTGGCAAAGGTAAAATCATGATAGGTAGAACAATGAACTCCTATTGCATGATGGATATTTCAAGTACAATTCAATTATTTATACTTGTTGCATGGTTGCATGTGAGATTTAAACCTAGTGTTATCGAACATAGGTTGGAACGTGTGAGATTTAAACCTAGTGTCATTGAACATAGGTTGGACATGTGATTGGAACCTAGAGTCATGGAACCTAGGTTGGCAATGAGTAAGTAAGCCTAGTGTTATCAAACATAGGCGAGACTTAGTGACTTGAACCTAAGATCATGAGATTTAGGTTGGCAAGTAATGTAAAGAATGGGATGTGCGACGATTTTGCTATCCCGGGTATGCGACGATTTCGCTACCTATGCCAAGAGTTGGCGGTGATGATTGGGATGTGCGACGATTTTGCTATCCCGGGTATGCGACGATTTCGCTACCTATGCCATGAGTTGGCGGTGATGATTGGGATGTGCGACGATTTTTCTATCCCGGGTATGCGACGATTTCGCTACCTATGCCAAGAGTTGGCGGTGATGATTGGGATGTGCGACGATTTTGCTATCCCGAGTGTGCGACGATTTCGCTACTCAAATTGGAGGTGACGATTTCACTCCTTAAATGTTGGAACTAATATGGTGAGACGGCGATTCCGAAACCATAAGTAAATGACAAGTAAAAGAACTTAGTCAATGTGAGACATAGGATGAACCTAGGAGAGAATGATAAATTATATTTCATTTGGTTGCATCCTTTATGTTTATTTACTAAGCATGTAAATAATTGTTGCATAGTTATATATGATCTAACTTATGCATATGGTGTTTCTTTGGACCTGGTGGGTCGAGCTTCTCTCTTGGGTGGCCTTACCCACTGGGAACTATGTTTATAGTTCTCACCCCACATTTTCCAGGTCCTTCCGCGAGTGAGGCGGCGGAGCGAGGCAAGGGTTTGGCTCTTTAGATAGCGGCCCTTCCATTTTGGTGATGCATAGAGTTGTACCCCTATTTTGGACTATGATAGCATAGGGGATTTTCATTCTTGTATGAATGTTGTATATTCCATAGTTTTGGAACATGATGTATGGAATGAAAGTGAAAGAAAAGAAAAAATTTGGACATGTATATTGTGCCTTGTGATGTAATAGAAGTAGAACTTCTTTATGTTGATGATTTCCTTGTGCAACTCTTGTACTCCGTTCCTAGTTGGGACATTGTGGATAAGCTTGTGTTGTGACGCCTTGGGCGGGTAGAAAGGACTCTATCCGTTCGGCGGGTCTGGGGCATGCGCCCGTGAGGTTATCCTTTCCACCTAGTTGGTGTTAAAGGGCCGGCGGGGCGTGACAGACTGAGGTGGTATCAGAGCGTAGAAACGGTCTAGGTTGACCTAAGAAACCCTAGGATGGAAATGACCTAGGAGTGTAGGCTCGTGAGTGACGAGATCTTTGATGTGGCGAAAGATAAGTGATTGGGTTATGTCCTTATGCCTCTAGTTGGAAATAGAGGTAGATTCGAGGTGTGTCTTATTCTTCACCAAGTGTGTTCATGTTGGCGGCCGACAACATGAAAACCAAGTGAGGGGGATAAGGACCCTTGTGTAACTTTCGCCTAGATTGGGTTCACGTTTATTTTCGTGAAATGTTATGTCGCAAATGACTTTGAATGTCATGAAATGACCAAAGTCATTGTGTTTTCAGGATAATGGTACGTGGACGGCCTCCTAAGAGGGCTGGGCTCGGAGGATCGAGCGTGACTCCCGAACAACTCGGGGAGGGCGAGAACTCGGCTCTTCGCAATGAATTGACCGAGCTAATGGGCGTGGTTCGGCAACAGGCCGAAGCCATACAGCGACAGGAGGAGCAAATTAAAAGGCTCCAAGACGAGATGGCGCGGCAGACGGCTGCGACTAGGGAGGAGAGATCGGGAGTACCTCCGGCCTCTGTTTCGGCACCGGCCGAGGAGGTGACACCGGCGCCGGCCGTGGTGCCACCTGCGCCACCGGTTGTAGCCGAGGGGTCGGGTGCCCCTATACCCGATTCCGACATGGAGGATGCGGAGCGAGAGCGCGCACTTGCGGCTCTCATGAGGTTCAAAAAGTTCAACCCGCCCATCTTTAGCGGGGAGAACGTGGATCCGTGGGACGTAGAGACATGGATCGACGCAATCGAGACGCTCTTCGAGGACCTTTATACCTTGGAGAGGGACAAAGTGCACCTCACCGTTCATTGTTTAGAGCGATCGGCGAAGGTGTGGTGGAAGGGAGTCCGACGGGATAGACTCTCTAGCCTTCCGCCACCGTCGTCGTGGGAAGAGTTTCGGGGTATGGTGTTCGCCACCTACTTCCCCGATAGCGAGAAGAGAAAACTTCAAGAAAGGTTCCGCAAGTTGAAGCAGGGGAACCGCTCGGTGCGCGAGTACGAGAGGGAGTTCTCGTACATCATTAATTGCGTACCGCACGTTGTCCGCGGAGAGTTGGACAAGGTCGATTGTTTCGTGCGGGGACTTCGACCGGATATCTTTCGGGCGGTGCACGCCCTCAAACTTAGGACCTTTGCGGAGGTCTTGGACCGTGCTCTTTGGGTGGAGCACGGGAATGCATGTGCGCGCGAGGAGCGCGAGTCTTGGGAGAAAGAAAAAGACAAAGAGAAGGGAAAGAAGCGACCGGCGGGTGGCTCGGGGGGGCAATCTAGCTCTAAGCGGCCCCCGAAGCACTCGCAGCCGCAAAATCAATCCCGAGGGTCCCAACGGAACCGACCCTCGACCCAATGCCCGATTTGTGGCGGCCCCCACGGCCCTCAACAATGTGACCATCGTGAGGGCCGGTGCTACAAATGCGGACAGCCGGGCCATATGCGGTACAATTGCCCGATGGACGATAGCCGAGCACCGTCGTCGGCGTCGGCGTTTGCGCCACCGAGGCAGCTTGCGGGCATCCCACCCGCGGCGATGTCGGCGGGCCGTGCCCAGCCGCCGAGACCATTGGAGGGCCAGCGACCAGCGCCCAGTGGACGGGTCTTCGCCTCTCAGGTGGAGGAGCCTTCTACTCAGGAGGACGTCGTGGCAGGTATTGTGTTAATTAAAGGCATTCGATGTAGAGCCTTGTTTGATACTGGTGCATCGCATTCATTCATTGCTCGATCATTTGCTATTGCACATGGAATAGAAATCATAGATGCCACACACGCAAGAACGGTGCAAGTACCTGAACACACTTTTTGCGTACATCACGCGTGTGTAGATTGCCCCGTGAGGGTTGAAAACTGGATCATGCCAGCCGATTTGCTAGTATTAAATCGAATGAACGAATATGATTTGATCCTAGGAATGGATTGGCTCTCTAAGTATCATGCTACTATCGATTGTGAGAGCCGGATAGTGAAGTTTAAAGAACCCGGGCACAAAGAGTTTGTGTACCGTGGGTGTAAGAGTTCGCTCTTTGCTTCAATGGTGTCCACGTCGCAAGCAAGAAAGCTCATTGCTAGTGGTTGCATTGCCTACTTGGCGACAGTAGTGGATGACCGAAAGGAAGTGTTGGGACTTGAGGACATTCCTATAGTCCAAGAGTTTCCGGATGTGTTTCCGACGGAGTTGCCCGGAATGCCACCGGATCGGGAAATAGAATTTGTGGTAGATTTGCTCCCGGGTACGGCGCCGATCTCTAAGGCCCCGTACAGGATGGCACCCGCGGAACTGAAGGAATTGAAAGCACAATTGCAAGATTTGATGGACAAGGGTTTCGTAAAGCCAAGTGTGTCACCTTGGGGAGCCCCTGTTCTATTTGTGAGGAAAAAGGACGGTTCGCTGCGGTTGTGTGTGGATTACCGCGAGTTGAACAAAGTGACCGTCAAGAATAAGTACCCGTTACCGCGAATTGATGACTTGTTCGATCAGTTGCAAGGGTCTCGGGTATATTCAAAGATTGATTTGCAATCCGGTTATCACCAATTGAAGATCAAACCGGAGGATGTGCATAAGACCGCGTTTAGGACGCGGTATGGACATTATGAATTCACGGTTATGCCTTTTGGGCTTACCAATGCCCCGGCAGCGTTCATGGATTTAATGAACCGTGTGTTCAAACCACTATTGGATCAATTTGTGGTTGTGTTCATAGATGATATTCTTGTCTACTCTCGGAGTGAAGAGGAACATAGGGAGCACCTAAGGATTGTGCTTCAGGTTCTTCGAGAGAACAAGTTGTTCGCCAAATTGAAAAAGTGCGAATTTTGGATCCGTGAGGTTGCTTTCTTGGGTCACGTAATTTCCGCAGGAGGAGTATCTGTGGACCCTATGAAAGTAGAGGCAGTCAAGGATTGGCCTCGCCCGACCAATGTCACGGAGGTGCGAAGCTTTTTGGGTCTTGCGGGATACTATCGGCGGTTCGTGGAGGGATTTTCAAAAATCTCTGGTCCACTAACGCGTCTTACCCGCAAGGGAGCCAAATATATTTGGAGCGAGGAATGCGACCAAAGCTTTAAGGAGCTAAAGGAAAGGTTGACTTCGGCTCCGGTACTCGCCTTGCCGATTGCGGGGGAGGGTTATGTGGTGTATAGTGATGCATCACGTCGTGGTCTTGGGTGTGTGCTTATGCAAAGAGGACAAGTAATAGCATACGCCTCTCGACAGCTGAAGAGCTATGAGCAGAATTATCCCACCCACGACTTAGAGCTTGCGGCGGTGGTTTTCGCACTCAAGTTGTGGAGACACTACTTGTACGGGGAACATTGTGAGGTTTACACGGATCACAAAAGCTTAAAGTATTTATTCACTCAGAAGGAGTTGAACTTGAGGCAGCGGAGATGGTTGGAGTTGATAAAAGATTACGACTTGACCATCTTGTACCACCCCGGTAGAGCCAATGTGGTGGCCGATGCGCTCAGTAGGAAATCCGTGGAGAACTTCGCGATTGAGATGACGGGACAAATGTCGTTAATCAAGGAAATGGGCCGATTTGACTTGGAGATCGTGGCCCCGGGCGTCCCCGCTAAACTTATGAATCTCGAGATTTGGCCGACCTTGTTGGAGCAAATAAAAGAAAAGCAATCCGGTGATCCGGAGCTCCAAAAGGTGCGGGGTACTATCGAGAGCGGGCGCGCCGGTGATTATCATGTAGATTCGATGGGCGCAATTCGATTTCGAAATCGATTGTGCGTGCCGAAAGTTGAGGACATTCGTAGGGAAATCTTGAAAGAAGCTCACACTTCTCCCTATGCGATTCACCCGGGCGGCACCAAAATGTATAAGGACCTCAAAGTGCATTATTGGTGGCCGGGGATGAAACTTGATGTGGGACGCTTTGTGGCACAATGCTTAGTATGCCAACAAGTAAAGGCCGAGCGTCGCTTTCCTTTCCGGCGGGAAAATTGCAAGGATTGCCCATTCCAGTTTGGAAGTGGGAAAATATCGCGATGGATTTTGTTGTGGGCTTACCTCGATCGCTAGGTGGCCACGATGCGATATGGGTGGTGGTGGATCGTTTGTCAAAGTCGGCACACTTTTTGCCAATCCACACCACTTGGTCGGGAGACAAGTTAGCCCAAGTCTACCTGGACGAGATTGTGCGGTTGCACGGGGTTCCGACCTCGATAGTTTCAGATCGAGATCCCCGTTTCACATCGCATTTTTGGAAAAGCTTGCAAGAAGCTTTGGGTACACGACTCGATTTCAGTTCAGCATTTCATCCTCAAACTGACGGTCAATCGGAAAGGACAATTCAGATTTTGGAGGATATGCTACGAGCGTGTGTATTGGACTTCAAAGGAGCGTGGCCTACTCATTTGCCGATGGCTGAATTTGCTTACAATAATAGCTATCAAGCTAGCATCGGTATGGCACCTTTTGAGGTTTTGTATGGAAGAAAATGCCGCTCTCCTATTCATTGGAGTGAAGTCGGCGAGAGAAGGGTCTTAGGACCGGACGTGTTGCGTGAAGCGGAGGAAAAGGTCCGCTTGGCACGCGAACGCTTATCGACGGCGCAATCTAGACAAAAGAGTTATGCGGATCGACGTCGACGAGATTTGGAGTTCGCGGTAGGAGACCGCGTCTTCTTGAAGGTCTCACCCATGAGAGGGGTGAAGCGATTTGGTGTGCGGGGTAAGTTGAGTCCCCGTTACATTGGACCTTATGAGGTTTTGGAGCGTGTGGGATCCGTGGCATATCGGCTAGCTTTGCCGCCAAAACTTGCGGGGGTACACAATGTGTTCCATGTATCGACCCTCCGCAAGTATGTATATGATCCGGCGCACGTCCTCGAGTATGTACCTATGGAACTTCATGAGGATATGACTTATGAGGAGTTCCCCTTGTGCATCATGGATCACGAGGTGAAAAGTTTGAGGAACCGTGAAATTCCTTATGTAAAGGTACAATGGACGAATCACGGTGAGCGCGAGGCTACATGGGAATTGGAAAGCTCAATGAAAGAGCGGTTTCCTTACCTCTTCGCTGAGTCCAGCTGAGGTATGATTTTAGTTTCGCGGCCGAAACTCTCTTTAAGGGGGGTGGAATGTAGTACACTGAATTTCAGTGCATCGTACTGAACTTCTACAAATTGTAGAGTTATAGTGAGAAAATGGCATAAGAGGCTATATGTGAGGCTTTGGCCAAGTTCGGGACTTGTGCGAAGTGTTTTCGGCGCAAAAGAGGCGTGAAAACGGACTTCGATAAGTTAAAACTGCAGAATTGGTAAAGTCTGCATTGGATTCCGGTATGTGAACTCTAATACCGGAATTGGAGCTTGGTATACCGGTATGTGAAATGGTATACCGGAATGCCGTGTTGAAACCGAGAAACCTAGCTCTCGGGTTTGTGAATTTTTCGGGGTATACCGGTATGTGAAAATGGTATACCGGTATACTGTGTGCGAAACAGTGAAAGCAGCTCTCGGGTTCTGCGGAATCCTTGAGGTATACCGGAATAAACACCCGTATACCGGTATGCAAATGGGCATACCGGTATACAATGCCCAGAGTGGGCTGAGTGTTGTGTTGTGTGTGGAGAGGGGCATTTTGGTCTTTTCACATACGTGGGGGTATTTGAGAGGCTGGGAACACTCCCCTTTCACAGAGTTCTTCTTCCCCACTACTCCTCTCCCTCTCCTCTCACTTTCTCTCTCTAGAGATCTCTCCAAAAGCTTGGAGAAGTGGTGGATTGATCTTGGAAAAGGCTTCCAAAGGAGAAAAGAAGCTTCTTGGTGCAAGAAGAAGCTTGGGGATTTCGTGATTAAGGTTAGTACCTCACGTTTTGGGTTCAAACCTTGGATTTAATCCTTTGAAATGAGGTTTTTGGGAACCCTTGGCAACCTAAACCACAAATGGTGGGTGTTTGGCCATGAAATCTAGGGTTTGGCTTGCATGCATGCAAACCCTAGGTAGAATGAGGGCTTTTGCAATGTGAGGTTCTAAAAATATTTGGACCTTCGATAATTGCAATTGAGGCATAGGAAATCATGTTAGAACACTTGATTTCCCATATTGAGATGGATTTAGGGTTCGTAATGAGTAACGAACCATTTTTCTTGTAGAAGCTTGGGTTGAAGCAAGAACTCTAAGCTTGGACACTTAGGAGCTTGAAGAATACAAGGATTTGAAAGCTCTTGAGGTGGGTTTGTGTTTACCGAAGTGATTAGGTCACTTCCATGTCTAGGGTAATTATCCATTTAAAAATAAAATGGTATGTGTTGAGAACCCTAGCATTTTGCATGTTGGCAAAGGTAAAATCATGATAGGTAGAACAATGAACTCCTATTGCATGATGGATATTTCAAGTACAATTCAATTATTTATACTTGTTGCATGGTTGCATGTGAGATTTAAACCTAGTGTTATCGAACATAGGTTGGAACGTGTGAGATTTAAACCTAGTGTCATTGAACATAGGTTGGACATGTGATGTGGAACCTAGAGTCATGGAACCTAGGTTGGCAATGAGTAAGTAAGCCTAGTGTTATCAAACATAGGCGAGACTTAGTGACTTGAACCTAAGATCATGAGATTTAGGTTGGCAAGTAATGTAAAGAATGGGATGTGCGACGATTTTGCTATCCCGGGTATGCGACGATTTCGCTACCTATGCCAAGAGTTGGCGGTGATGATTGGGATGTGCGACGATTTTGCTATCCCGGGTATGCGACGATTTCGCTACCTATGCCATGAGTTGGCGGTGATGATTGGGATGTGCGACGATTTTTGCTATCCCGGGTATGCGACGATTTCGCTACCTATGCCAAGAGTTGGCGGTGATGATTGGGATGTGCGACGATTTTGCTATCCCGAGTGTGCGACGATTTCGCTACTCAAATTGGAGGTGACGATTTCACTCCTTAAATGTTGGAACTAATATGGTGAGACGGCGATTCCGAAACCATAAGTAAATGACAAGTAAAAGAACTTAGTCAATGTGAGACATAGGATGAACCTAGGAGAGAATGATAAATTATATTTCATTTGGTTGCATCCTTTATGTTTATTTACTAAGCATGTAAATAATTGTTGCATAGTTATATATGATCTAACTTATGCATATGGTGTTTCTTTGGACCTGGTGGGTCGAGCTTCTCTCTTGGGTGGCCTTACCCACTGGGAACTATGTTTATAGTTCTCACCCCACATTTTCCAGGTCCTTCCGCGAGTGAGGCGGCGGAGCGAGGCAAGGGTTTGGCTCTTTAGATAGCGGCCCTTCCATTTTGGTGATGCATAGAGTTGTACCCCTATTTTGGACTATGATAGCATAGGGGATTTTCATTCTTGTATGAATGTTGTATATTCCATAGTTTTGGAACATGATGTATGGAATGAAAGTGAAAGAAAAGAAAAAATTTGGACATGTATATTGTGCCTTGTGATGTAATAGAAGTAGAACTTCTTTATGTTGATGCTTTCCTTGTGCAACTCTTGTACTCCGTTCCTAGTTGGGACATTGTGGATAAGCTTGTGTTGTGACGCCTTGGGCGGGTAGAAAGGACTCTATCCGTTCGGCGGGTCTGGGGCATGCGCCCGTGAGGTTATCCTTTCCACCTAGTTGGTGTTAAAGGGCCGGCGGGGCGTGACAGACTGAGGTGGTATCAGAGAGTAGAAACGGTCTAGGTTGACCTAAGAAACCCTAGGATGGAAATGACCTAGGAGTGTAGGCTCGTGAGTGACGAGATTTTTGATGTAGCGAAAGATAAGTGATTGGGTTATGTCCTTATGCCTCTAGTTGGAAATAGAGGTAGATTCGAGGTGTGTCTTATTCTTCACAAAGTATGTTCATGTTGGCGGCCGACAACATGAAAACCAAGTGAGGGGGATAAGGACCCTTGTGTAACTTTCGCCTAGATTGGGTTCACGTTTATTTTCGTGAAATGTTATGTCGCAAATGACTTTGAATGTCATGAAATGACCAAAGTCATTGTGTTTTCAGGATAATGGTACGTGGACGGCCTCCTAAGAGGGCTGGGCTCGGAGGATCGAGCGTGGCTCCCGAACAACTCGGGGAGGGCGAGAACTCGGCTCTTCGCAATGAATTGACCGAGCTAATGGGCGTGGTTCGGCAACAGGCCGAAGCCATGCAGCGACAGGAGGAGCAAATTAAAAGGCTCCAAGACGAGATGGCGCGGCAGACGGCTGCGACTAGGGAGGAGAGATCGGGAGTACCTCCGGCCTCTGTTTCGGCACCGGCCGAGGAGGTGACACCGGCGCCGGCCGTGGTGCCACCTGCGCCACCGGTTGTAGCCGAGGGGTCGGGTGCCCCTATACCCGATTCCGACATGGAGGATGCGGAGCGAGAGCGCGCACTTGCGGCTCTCATGAGGTTCAAAAAGTTCAACCCGCCCATCTTTAGCGGGGAGAACGTGGATCCGTGGGACGTAGAGACATGGATCGACGCAATCGAGACGCTCTTCGAGGACCTTTATACCTTGGAGAGGGACAAAGTGCACCTCGCCGTTCATTGTTTAGAGCGATCGGCGAAGGTGTGGTGGAAGGGAGTCCGACGGGATAGACTCTCTAGCCTTCCGCCACCGTCGTGGGAAGAGTTTCGGGGTATGGTGTTCGCCACCTACTTCCCCGATAGCGAGAAGAGAAAACTTCAAGAAAGGTTCCGCAAGTTGAAGCAGGGGAACCGCTCGGTGCGCGAGTACGAGAGGGAGTTCTCGTACATCATTAATTGCGTACCGCACGTTGTCCGCGGAGAGTTGGACAAGGTCGATTGTTTCGTGCGGGGACTTCGACCGGATATCTTTCGGGCGGTGCACGCCCTCAAACTTAGGACCTTTGCGGAGGTCTTGGACCGTGCTCTTTGGGTGGAGCACGGAATGCATGCATGTGCGCGCGAGGAGCGCGAGTCTTGGGAGAAAGAAAAAGACAAAGAGAAGGGAAAGAAGCGACCGGCGGGTGGCTCGGGGGGGCAATCTAGCTCTAAGCGGCCCCCGAAGCACTCGCAGCCGCAAAATCAATCCCGAGGGTCCCAACGGAACCGACCCTCGACCCAATGCCCGATTTGTGGCGGCCCCCACGGCCCTCAACAATGTGACCATCGTGAGGGCCGGTGCTACAAATGCGGACAGCCGGGCCATATGCGGTACAATTGCCCGATGGACGATAGCCGAGCACCGTCGTCGGCGTCGGCGTTTGCGCCACCGAGGCAGCTTGCGGGCATCCCACCCGCGGCGATGTCGGCGGGCCGTGCCCAGCCGCCGAGACCATTGGAGGGCCAGCGACCAGCGCCCAGTGGACGGGTCTTCGCCTCTCAGGTGGAGGAGCCTTCTACTCAGGAGGACGTCGTGGCAGGTATTGTGTTAATTAAAGGCATTCGATGTAGAGCCTTGTTTGATACTGGTGCATCGCATTCATTCATTGCTCGATCATTTGCTATTGCACATGGAATAGAAATCATAGATGCCACACACGCAAGAACGGTGCAAGTACCTGAACACACTTTTTGCGTACATCACGCGTGTGTAGATTGCCCCGTGAGGGTTGAAAACTGGATCATGCCAGCCGATTTGCTAGTATTAAATCGAATGAACGAATATGATTTGATCCTAGGAATGGATTGGCTCTCTAAGTATCATGCTACTATCGATTGTGAGAGCCGGATAGTGAAGTTTAAAGAACCCGGGCACAAAGAGTTTGTGTACCGTGGGTGTAAGAGTTCGCTCTTTGCTTCAATGGTGTCCACGTCGCAAGCAAGAAAGCTCATTGCTAGTGGTTGCATTGCCTACTTGGCGACAGTAGTGGATGACCGAAAGGAAGTGTTGGGGCTCGAGGACATTCCTATTGTCCAAGAGTTCCCGGATGTGTTTCCGACGGAGTTGCCCGGAATGCCACCGGATCGGGAAATAGAATTTGTGGTAGATTTGCTCCCGGGTACGGCGCCGATCTCTAAGGCCCCGTACAGGATGGCACCCGCGGAACTGAAGGAATTGAAAGCACAATTGCAAGATTTGATGGACAAGGGTTTCGTAAAGCCAAGTGTGTCACCTTGGGGAGCCCCTGTTCTATTTGTGAGGAAAAAGGACGGTTCGCTGCGGTTATGTGTGGATTACCGCGAGTTGAACAAAGTGACCGTCAAGAATAAGTACCCGTTACCGCGAATTGATGACTTGTTCGATCAGTTGCAAGGGTCTCGGGTATATTCAAAGATTGATTTGCAATCCGGTTATCACCAATTGAAGATCAAACCGGAGGATGTGCATAAGACCGCGTTTAGGACGCGGTATAGACATTATGAATTCACGGTTATGCCTTTTGGGCTTACCAATGCCCCGGCAGCGTTCATGGATTTAATGAACCGTGTGTTCAAACCACTATTGGATCAATTTGTGGTTGTGTTCATAGATGATATTCTTGTCTACTCTCGGAGTGAAGAGGAACATAGGGAGCACCTAAGGATTGTGCTTCAGGTTCTTCGAGAGAACAAGTTGTTCGCCAAATTGAAAAAGTGCGAATTTTGGATCCGTGAGGTTGCTTTCTTGGGTCACGTAATTTCCGCAGGAGGAGTATCTGTGGACCCTATGAAAGTAGAGGCAGTCAAGGATTGGCCTCGCCCGACCAATGTCACGGAGGTGCGAAGCTTTTTGGGTCTTGCGGGATACTATCGGCGGTTCGTGGAGGGATTTTCAAAAATCTCTGGTCCACTAACGCGTCTTACCCGCAAGGGAGCCAAATATATTTGGAGCGAGGAATGCGACCAAAGCTTTAAGGAGCTAAAGGAAAGGTTGACTTCGGCTCCGGTACTCGCCTTGCCGATTGCGGGGGAGGGTTATGTGGTGTATAGTGATGCATCACGTCGTGGTCTTGGGTGTGTGCTTATGCAAAGAGGACAAGTAATAGCATACGCCTCTCGACAGCTGAAGAGCTATGAGCAGAATTATCCCACCCACGACTTAGAGCTTGCGGCGGTGGTTTTCGCACTCAAGTTGTGGAGACACTACTTGTACGGGGAACATTGTGAGGTTTACACGGATCACAAAAGCTTAAAGTATTTATTCACTCAGAAGGAGTTGAACTTGAGGCAGCGGAGATGGTTGGAGTTGATAAAAGATTACGACTTGACCATCTTGTACCACCCCGGTAGAGCCAATGTGGTGGCCGATGCGCTCAGTAGGAAATCCGTGGAGAACTTCGCGATTGAGATGACGGGACAAATGTCGTTAATCAAGGAAATGGGCCGATTTGACTTGGAGATCGTGGCCCCGGGCGTCCCCGCTAAACTTATGAATCTCGAGATTTGGCCGACCTTGTTGGAGCAAATAAAAGAAAAGCAATCCGGTGATCCGGAACTCCAAAAGGTGCGGGGTACTATCGGGAGCGGGCATGCCGGTGATTATCATGTAGATTCGATGGGCGCAATTCGATTTCGAAATCGATTGTGCGTGCCGAAAGTTGAGGACATTCGTAGGGAAATCTTGAAAGAAGCTCACACTTCTTCCTATGCGATTCACCCGGGCGGCACCAAAATGTATAAGGACCTCAAAGTGCATTATTGGTGGCCGGGGATGAAACTTGATGTGGGACGCTTTGTGGCACAATGCTTAGTATGCCAACAAGTAAAGGCCGAGCGTCGCTTTCCGGCGGGAAAATTGCAAGGATTGCCCATTCCAGTTTGGAAGTGGGAAAATATCGCGATGGATTTTGTTGTGGGCTTACCTCGATCGCTAGGTGGCCACGATGCGATATGGGTGGTGGTGGATCGTTTGTCAAAGTCGGCACACTTTTTGCCAATCCACACCACTTGGTCGGGAGACAAGTTAGCCCAAGTCTACCTGGACGAGATTGTGCGGTTGCACGGGGTTCCGACCTCGATAGTTTCAGATCGAGATCCCCGTTTCACATCGCATTTTTGGAAAAGCTTGCGAGAAGCTTTGGGTACACGACTCGATTTCAGTTCAGCATTTCATCCTCAAACTGACGGTCAATCGGAAAGGACAATTCAGATTTTGGAGGATATGCTACGAGCGTGTGTATTGGACTTCAAAGGAGCGTGGCCTACTCATTTGCCGATGGCTGAATTTGCTTACAATAATAGCTATCAAGCTAGCATCGGTATGGCACCTTTTGAGGTTTTGTATGGAAGAAAATGCCGCTCTCCTATTCATTAGAGTGAAGTCGGCGAGAGAAGGGTCTTAGGACCGGACGTGTTGCGTGAAGCGGAGGAAAAGGTCCGCTTGGCACGCGAACGCTTATCGACAGCGCAATCTAGACAAAAGAGTTATGCGGATCGACGTCGACGAGATTTGGAGTTCGCGGTAGGAGACCGCGTCTTCTTGAAGGTCTCACCCATGAGAGGGGTGAAGCGATTTGGTGTGCGGGGTAAGTTGAGTCCCCGTTACATTGGACCTTATGAGGTTTTGGAGCGTGTGGGATCCGTGGCATATCGGCTAGCTTTGCCGCCAAAACTTGCGGGGGTACACAATGTGTTCCATGTATCGACCCTCTGCAAGTATGTATATGATCTGGCGCACGTCCTCGAGTATGTACCTATGGAACTTCATGAGGATATGACTTATGAGGAGTTCCCCTTGTGCATCATGGATCACGAGGTGAAAAGTTTGAGGAACCGTGAAATTCCTTATGTAAAGGTACAATGGACGAATCACGGTGAGCGCGAGGCTACATGGGAATTGGAAAGCTCAATGAAAGAGCGGTTTCCTTACCTCTTCGCTGAGTCCAGCTGAGGTATGATTTTAGTTTCGCGGCCGAAACTCTCTTTAAGGGGGGTGGAATGTAGTACACTGAATTTCAGTGCATCGTACTGAACTTCTACAAATTGTAGAGTTATAGTGAGAAAATGGCATAAGAGGCTATATGTGAGGCTTTGGCCAAGTTCGGGACTTGTGCGAAGTGTTTTCGGCGCAAAAGAGGCGTGAAAACGGACTTCGATAAGTTAAAACTGCAGAATTGGTAAAGTCTGCATTGGATTCCGGTATGTGAACTCTAATACCGGAATTGGAGCTTGGTATACCGGTATGTGAAATGGTATACCGGAATGCCGTGTTGAAACCGAGAAACCTAGCTCTCGGGTTTGTAAATTTTTCGGGGTATACCGGTATGTGAAAATGGTATACCGGTATACTGTGTGCGAAACAGTGAAAGCAGCTCTCGGGTTCTGCGGAATCCTTGAGGTATACCGGAATAAACACCCGTATACCGGTATGCAAATGGGCATACCGGTATACAATGCCCAGAGTGGGCTGAGTGTTTGTGTTGTGTGTGGAGAGAGGGGCATTTTGGTCTTTTCACATACGTGGGGGTATTTGAGAGGCTGGGAACACTCCCCTTTCACAGAGTTCTTCTTCCCCACTACTCCTCTCCCTCCTCTCACTTTCTCTCTCTAGAGATCTCTCCAAAAGCTTGGAGAAGTGGTGGATTGATCTTGGAAAAGGCTTCCAAAGGAGAAAAGAAGCTTCTTGGTGCAAGAAGAAGCTTGGGGATTTCGTGATTAAGGTTAGTACCTCACGTTTTGGGTTCAAACCTTGGATTTAATCCTTTGAAATGAGGTTTTTGGGAACCCTTGGCAACCTAAACCACAAATGGTGGGTGTTTGGCCATGAAATCTAGGGTTTGGCTTGCATGCATGCAAACCCTAGGTAGAATGAGGGCTTTTGCAATGTGAGGTTCTAAAAATATTTGGACCTTCGATAATTGCAATTGAGGCATAGGAAATCATGTTAGAACACTTGATTTCCCATATTGAGATGGATTTAGGGTTCGTAATGAGTAACGAACCATTTTTCTTGTAGAAGCTTGGGTTGAAGCAAGAACTCTAAGCTTGGACACTTAGGAGCTTGAAGAATACAAGGATTTGAAAGCTCTTGAGGTGGGTTTGTGTTTACCGAAGTGATTAGGTCACTTCCATGTCTAGGGTAATTATCCATTTAAAAATAAAATGGTATGTGTTGAGAACCCTAGCATTTTGCATGTTGGCAAAGGTAAAATCATGATAGGTAGAACAATGAACTCCTATTGCATGATGGATATTTCAAGTACAATTCAATTATTTATACTTGTTGCATGGTTGCATGTGAGATTTAAACCTAGTGTTATCGAACATAGGTTGGAACGTGTGAGATTTAAACCTAGTGTCATTGAACATAGGTTGGACATGTGATTGGAACCTAGAGTCATGGAACCTAGGTTGGCAATGAGTAAGTAAGCCTAGTGTTATCAAACATAGGCGAGACTTAGTGACTTGAACCTAAGATCATGAGATTTAGGTTGGCAAGTAATGTAAAGAATGGGATGTGCGACGATTTTGCTATCCCGGGTATGCGACGATTTCGCTACCTATGCCAAGAGTTGGCGGTGATGATTGGGGATGTGCGACGATTTTGCTATCCCGGGTATGCGACGATTTCGCTACCTATGCCATGAGTTGGCGGTGATGATTGGGATGTGCGACGATTTTTCTATCCCGGGTATGCGACGATTTCGCTACCTATGCCAAGAGTTGGCGGTGATGATTGGGATGTGCGACGATTTTGCTATCCCGAGTGTGCGACGATTTCGCTACTCAAATTGGAGGTGACGATTTCACTCCTTAAATGTTGGAACTAATATGGTGAGACGGCGATTCCGAAACCATAAGTAAATGACAAGTAAAAGAACTTAGTCAATGTGAGACATAGGATGAACCTAGGAGAGAATGATAAATTATATTTCATTTGGTTGCATCCTTTATGTTTATTTACTAAGCATGTAAATAATTGTTGCATAGTTATATATGATCTAACTTATGCATATGGTGTTTCTTTGGACCTGGTGGGTCGAGCTTCTCTCTTGGGTGGCCTTACCCACTGGGAACTATGTTTATAGTTCTCACCCCACATTTTCCAGGTCCTTCCGCGAGTGAGGCGGCGGAGCGAGGCAAGGGTTTGGCTCTTTAGATAGCGGCCCTTCCATTTTGGTGATGCATAGAGTTGTACCCCTATTTTGGACTATGATAGCATAGGGGATTTTCATTCTTGTATGAATGTTGTATATTCCATAGTTTTGGAACATGATGTATGGAATGAAAGTGAAAGAAAAGAAAAAATTTGGACATGTATATTGTGCCTTGTGATGTAATAGAAGTAGAACTTCTTTATGTTGATGATTTCCTTGTGCAACTCTTGTACTCCGTTCCTAGTTGGGACATTGTGGATAAGCTTGTGTTGTGACGCCTTGGGCGGGTAGAAAGGACTCTATCCGTTCGGCGGGTCTGGGGCATGCGCCCGTGAGGTTATCCTTTCCACCTAGTTGGTGTTAAAGGGCCGGCGGGGCGTGACAGATTTTATCCGATGTAAATGGATATGGATTCGGGTATGGAAATATAAAAAAAAAATCCGACGGATTCGGGTTCGGATATGGATATTTTTAAAAAACCCGAACCCGAACCCGAACCCGAACCCGAACCTGAACCCGATGTAAGGTACCGAGTTTTGAAACACTATATTAAACTTGGGCCAATTGGACAAAGTACAATTGAGAAGTAATTTAAACATGCTTAAAAATGAGATTTGAGGGTTTTGGAATGATTAGAAGTGGATTAGAACTTCAAGGAGCAAAAATGAGATTTTTCAAAAAATGTGTTTTTTGAGCTCTGGACCTACGGGGTCCGGACCCTAGATCCCAAGGTCCGGACCCTGGCTGTGTTTCGCGAAAACGGGGTACGGGTTCCGGACCCTGGAAGCCAGGGTCCGGACCCTGCGCATGCTGGCAGCCCAGAATGAGGGCATTTTGGTAATATTTGGGTGGAGGCTTATAGGGGAAGCCTCCCCACTTCTCCCTCAGCCAAAACACACACACACACACGTTTGAGAGAGAGAGAGAAGCTCTCCCTCTCCCTCACAACCTCCTCTCCCTCTCTCTAGATCTCTCCCAAACTTGGGGTTTTGGTGGAGATTGAGCCCGGGAACGCGTGGAGGACGGTGAATCGAGCTCTAGCGCGCGTGGCGGCTTGGAAAGCTCGCGACCCGAGGTGAGATTTTGAGGTTTAGGGTTTAGGGTTTTGCTAAATCCTTCAAAATTAAGATGTGTGAGTTCCCTAGAGGATTCTATGCTAGTTTAATCAAGGATTCGCCGCAAATTGCGAAGTCTTCTTGAAGAAATCGAAAAACCCTTGTGTAAAAGAGGGTTTTGGATTCCAAGGGTTTAAAAAATGGTTTGAACCCGTAGAACCCTAATTAGAGGTTAGCGAAACACGCGGGACAACTCAATTTCGTCGAACTGCAAGAAACGAAATTGTTTTGAGTTCGACTCGGATTAACGAATCCTATGTGTGTTAGGGCTAGGAGCTTGAAGACCAAGCTTGAAGCCGAGGATTAGAGCCCGATTGCAAGTGTCTACAAGCAATCGGAAGAGCGTAAGGTGGGTTTGTGCTTACCGAAGTGAATAGGTCACTTCCATGCCAAAGAGTAAAGTATAACTTTATATTGATGCATGTAATGGTAGGTTATATGAATGTATAAATCATATGTTGCTAGGTGAGATTACCTACCATTGGATGATGACATAGGCATGTGGAAACATATAGGATATATATATGTATGCCTAGGTATGAACATTGAACATAGGTCGATAAACTCTAGGAAAATTAGAGGATTCGACAAGTAGAAAATCAAAGGACTAGATATCATAGAAACTGTGAATCCTAGGTGTGGACAACTAGGATTGGAAAGAACATAATTGTCATTAAGTGTCATCGAACCTAGTGTCATTAACCTAGAGTCGTGGAACCTAGGTTGGGCAACATAGTGGTAGTAGAGAGAGACCACTCGGATTGGAATGTGTATGAACCTAGTGTCGTCGAACCTAGGTTGGGAAACATAGTGATAGGAAGATCACTTAAACAGAAAAGCATTGAACCTAGTGTCATTGAACATAGGTTGGAAAATGTAGTGGTAGGAAGACCACTTGAATTGGAATGTCATTAACCTAGAGTCGAGCGAACCTAGGTGGGAAAGACATTGGACCTAGTGTTGTTGAACCTAGGTTGTGAAACATAGTGGTAGGATGACCACTTGGACATGTGACTATGAACCTAGAAAGGTTGACTTGGAAATGGAGAGATGTGCACATCTAGTGATCTTGATGGGTTTTGGTATCAGCTCAGGCGTGTGCGACGATTTCGCCGCCGTAGGCTGGATACCCGGGGTGTGTGCGACGATTTCGCCGCCCAGTGACTTGAGCCATTGTTGGCGTGTGCGACGATTTCGCCGCCAGGTGGCTAAGTCAGGTAAAGGATTACGCCGCCCAGTGACTTGAGCCATTGTTGGCGTGTGCGACGATTTCGCCGCCAGGAGGCTAAGTCAGGTAAGGCGGTAAGCTGTGGATAATTGACTCAAGAGCGAGTCGGGTTTGACCTTGGCTAAGGTAAGTAAAACCTTAGGGGAGAATTGCATATAAAGCGGATAGTGAAATAGAAAGCAGAAGAGAATACCTACTTGCATGGATTTTCATTATCGCATTTGTATGAAGCATAAGCATGTTTACTATTTTTGCATATAGTAGAGTTATATGCTTACAAGTTATATGTATATTGGACTAACCCATGCTTATATGCTTCCTTTGGACCTGGTGGGTCGAGCTTCTCTCTTGGGTGGCCTTACCCACTGGGAACTATTTTATATAGTTCTCATCCCACTGTTTTTCAGGTCCACACGTGAGCGGCGCGGCGGCGCGAGGAAAGGGCGTAGCTCGATAGATAGCGCCCTACCACTTGTGACCAGAGATAGATGTACCCTGGGTCAGCATAGCTTAGGGGTATAGAAAAGAAAAGAATGAACGAATTGATTGTATTTGGAAGAAAAAGGCAAAAATGTAAATGTAACGTGAATGCAAATGAATGCTTGTAATAACGTAGTTGTTTTACGTTTTTTGATACCTTCCTTATGCAATCTGTGTATGAATTATGTTCCTGTTTGGAACCTCGCGAATTGTATTGATTGCAACGCCTTGGACGTATAGGGAAAACTCTGTCCGTTCGGCGGTCTGTTGGCGCGCCCGAATCCGACCAAAGAGGCGGTCTCGGGGCGTGACACCCGACCCGACCCGAACCCAAACAAATTTAATATGATAAAATATATTAAAAAATTTAAACCGTTAGATCTGAATCTAAAGGCCAAAAAAATACTTATACTTTTATAATCTAAACCAAAATACATATATTTTTATAACCCAAACCCTAATATTAAAACTTCAAAACCCTTTCCATTTTTCAAGCCCTCTTCATTCTCCAAACCCTAATATTCAAATTTCAAAATCCTTTCCATTTTTCAAGCCCTCTTCATTCTCCAAACCCTAATAGTTAAAATATCAAAAGAGAACTATTTCAAAACCTTTCCATTTCCCAAACTCTCTCCAAAAATCTCAAAATAGTTTCTCTTCTTCTCCAAGAGGCCAAAAGGGCATTTTGGCTTGTTGCTTTCTCTCCAAGAACCACAAGCTCAAACCTAAGAAGAAAAAAAGGTGAGAATTTTTTTTTAAAAAAAATTAAGAATTAAAGTTGCTTCTTTGGTGTGGGTTTTTTTTATTCTTCATATATGTCTTTTTTTTTCTTTTTTTTTAAGTTTAGTCTTTTAGTTCTTGTGGGTTGTTGAGCAAAGAAACTAATTTTTTTAAAAAAAATTAAGAAATTTTCGTTTTATTTTTCTCTTAATTAGTATTTTTAACTTTACTTTCTTAGATCTTGTGGGTTGTTGGGCAATGGAGCTACCTTTACTTTTAACTTATTTTTTATTTTATTTTTCCCTTAGTTAATAATCTCTTAGTTCTCATGGGTTGTTGGGCTAAGAAACTATCTTTTCTTTTTTAACTTTTTTTTAAAAAAATATTTTAAAATTTTCGTAATTAGTATTTTGAATGGCATGAATGTTTAATATTGTATTTGAATATATAATTTGAAATTTTAGTTTTTTGTATAATATGTTTCGAAATTTGGTAAATATTATTTTCGGGTTCGGGTTTTCGGGTTTAGAATCGGGTTTCGGGTTTTCGGTCGGATTCGGGTTTGTTCCGGATTCGGGTTCGGGGTTCGGGTTCGGGTTTCGGATTTTTGGTCGGGTTCGGGTTTGGATATGAATTTTTAAAATCCGTCGGGTTCGGGTTCGGGTTCGGGTTTCGGATTTGGTAGTCGGGTTCGGGTTCGGGTTTTTAGAAACCCGCCCCGAACCCGACCCGTTGACATCCCTACTTTTAATCCTGCTATTTGAGTATTTGAGCTTTAATAATAAGAGAGCCATTTTAGATGTTCAAATGGAACAACAACAAAAATTAAATTTCTACTGTTTGTCTAATCGGACCAATTATATTATATATTACTTTCACATAAAAAAAAATAAAAATAAAAAAAGGTAATATATACAGCCGCTGGAAGTGCTTTTCTGACTCTACTTTTATTTTCTTTTTAACAAAAATTATTTTTAATTACATGTTTGATAAATAAAATATTCATGCTTTTGGAGAGGTGGAAATCAAAATTAAACTTTTGAAATTCAAAAGCAAAAGTTTCAACAATAATTCAACTTTTATCAACCGTATTTAGTATAGTTAAAAAGGCTAAGGATTTGATCCTTGATGCTTCTTACCTTTCTCTCAAAAGAAAAAATAATAATTCAACTTTTATTGATGAGAATTTTTCAAAAATATTTAAAATAATAATTTTCCAAAATCTTTATTCAAATAACATTTAACGATACAACAATATATTAAGCCCTAGCCCCTAAGGCCCCATTTGGTTCGGGGATGATGAACATTAGGAAATTTTTTTTGAAAAAACTTCAATACCACTCCTGTGGTTTCGTATTTTTTCACTTTAGTACCCCGTGATTTAAAATGTATCATTTTTGTACCCTGTGGTTTCGTTTTTTCTTTCGGTTATCCCCTCCGTTAATTTTTTCGTTAAATCAATGACAAAGTTAAAACCACAGGGTACTAAAGTAAAAATTCGATAAACCACAGGATACCAACTAGGTGGAAAGGATAACCGCACGGGCGCATGCCCCAGACCCGCCGAACGGATAGAGCCTCTTCTACCCGCCCAAGGCGTCACAACACAAGCTTATCCACGAGGTTCCAACTAGGAACGGAGTACAAGAGTTGCACAAGGAAAGCATCAACATAAAGAAGTTCTACTTCTATTACATCACATTGCACATTTATACATGCCCAAAATTTTCTTTTCATTCCATACACCATGTTCCAAAACTATGGAATACATAAGTTTCATACATGTAATGAAAATCCCCTATACTATCCAAGTCCAAGACTAGGGGTACAACAACTCTATGTATCACCAAAATGGAAGGGCCGCTATCTAGAGAGCTAAACCCTTGCCTCTTGCCTCGCTCCGCCGCCTCACTCGCGGAAGGACCTGAAAAACGTGGGGTGAGAACTATATACATAGTTCCCAGTGGGTAAGGCCACCCAAGAGAGAAGCTCGACCCACCAGGTCCAAAGAAACACCATATGCATAAGTTAGATCACAGATAACTATGCAACAATTATTTACATGCTTGTAAATAAACATAAAGGATGCAACCAAATGAAATGTAAATTATCATTCTCTCCTAGGTTCATCCTATATTTCACATTGACTAAGTTCAATTACTTGTCATTTACTTATGGTTTCGGAATCGTCGTCTCACCATAATGGTCCCAACATTCAAGGAGTGAACTCGTCACCTCCTAATTCGAGTAGCGAACTCGTCGCATACTCGGGATAGCAAAATCGTCGCATACCCCATCTCAACACCGCCATCACATGGCATGGGTAGCGAACTCGTCGCATACCCGGGATAGCAACCTCGTCGCACATCCCATTTCAACACCGCCAACTCATGGCATGGGTAGCGAACTCGTCGCATACCCGGGATAGCAACCTCGTTGCACATCCCATTCAACACCGCCAACTCATGGCACGGGTAGCGAACTCGTCGCATACCCGGGATAGCAACCTCGTTGCACATCCCATTCAACACCGCCAACTCATGGCACGGGTAGCGAACTCGTCGCATACCCGGGATAGCAACCTCGTTGCACATCCCATTCAACACCGCCAACTCATGGCATGGTAGCGAAATCGTCGCATACCCGGGATAGCAAAATCGTCGCACATCCCGTTGTTCACATTTTACACTTGCCAACCTAAGTCTCATGACCTTAGGTTCAAGTCACTAAGTCTCACCTATGTTCAATAACACTAGGTTTACTTTCTCGTTGTCCACCTAGGTTCCATGACTCTAGGTTCCAATCTCATGTCCAACCTATGTTCAATGACACTAGGTTCCATTCATACATGCAACCATGCAACAAGTATAGATAAATGAGTTATACTTGAATTCTATATCATGCAATAGGAGCTCATTGCTCTGCCTATCATGATTTTACCCTTGCCAACATGCAAGTTCTAGGATTCACAACACATACCATTTTATTTTTAAATGGATATTTACCCTAGACATGGAAGTGACCTAATCACTTCGGTAAACACAAACCCACCTCAAGAGCTTCCAAATTCTTGTATTCTTCAAGCTCCTAAGTGTCCAACCCTTGAGTTCTTGCTTCAACCCAAGCTTCTACAAGAAAACGGTCTGTTACCCGTTACGAACCCTTAAATCAACTCAATACATGAAATCAAGTGTTCCAACATGATTTCCTATGCCTCAATTGCAATTCCCGAAGGTCCAAGTATTTTTAAGACCTCCCATGGCAAAAGCCCCAAATCTACCTAGGGTTTGCATGCATACTAGCTAAACCCTAGATTTCATGGCCAATCTCCCACCATTTGTGGTTTAGATTGCCTAGGGTTTCCAAAAACCTCATTTCAAAAGATTAAATCAAAGGTTTAAACCCTAAATCACAAGAACTCACCTCAACACCCAAGTTCCCAAGCCTCTTCTTGCACCAAGAAGCTCCAAATCCACTTTAGAAGCTTTTCCCAAGGTCAAATCCTTCACTTCTCCAAGCTTTGGAGGGATCTCTAGAGAGAGAAAGTGAGGGAGAGGGAGAGGGAATGTGAGGAAGATGAAGAAGGAATGAGGGAAGAGGTTTCAGCCCTCAATACATAGCCCTCCAGCGTGAAATTACCAAAATACCCCTCACTGGGTATTCTGCCTCAGCCGGGTCCGGACCTTGCAAGTGGGGTCCGGACCCCGCACTGATAATCGACCAGCGCGCAGGCCGGGTCCGGACCTCAGGTCCCGGGTCCGGAACCCGTACGCACCCCAACTCAGCATTCGGCTCGGGTCCGGACCTTGACATCCGGGTCCGGACCGCAGCTGCCCGCGAACTTCATTGTCCGGACCCCAGCTTCCAGGGTCCGGACCCCGTGAGCAGTTTTGCTCAGTTGGTCCATTTTTTCAGAATTTCTCAATTTTTGGGTTCCCACTCACACCCAAAATGTTCTGGAACCTTCGGAACCCAATTCCACACCAGTCATTACCGGCTCTCTCTCTCTCTCTCTCTCCGAACTTCATCAATTTTGGTAAAGTTCGGTGTAACGCACCGAAATTCAAAGTGCTACAAATAGTTTATTATAATATTTAATAAAAATAATTTATTATAAAATATGATTTAATACAAATAAGTTAGTGTGATGTTCCAAAAATATAGTTGTTGGAATGACTTCAGTATCAGCAGCTGGTCGACACATCTGTAGAATGTTGGATCGAGTCGAAGTCGTTTCGGCACGGAATGGACGTGAAAACGGACTCAGAACTCTAAAAATAAGAAAAACTGAAGTTTTGGCTACTTTCATATGCTAAAAAGAGGAACCAGGCACGCATTCATAGTGCAGCGCTGCGGTAGTGACCGAAGTTATTTCAAGCCTCGTTTCGGAAGTCCGAAAGTTACTTTAGCAGCCCAAAAATGAGTTGGTGAACCCCTGTGAGTGTATCGAACTATGCTAATACGTATAAAGTAGTTGATTTGAATTCGGGCGCAGAATTTGGATTTGGGCTTTTCCTGATTGTGCCCATTTGACCATTTGAACGCCCAAATGTAGATTCTATTGATCCGAGGGCTTATTTAACTCATCCATTTCTTCTATAAATAGCTCTTCTGCGTCTCCCTTTCACTCTTTTCACTTCTCCTTCATCAGAGAACTCCATTTACACTCCATCTTCCCCTCATTCTCCTTCATTCTTCTCTCTGCAGGCTGCGGAGAGACCTGTAGTAGCAGTAGCAGTAGCAGCAGCAGTAGTGAAGCTCAGAGGAATTGTGCTGAATTGGAGCTTCTAGCTATGGATTGAGTTCTTGCTAGTGGTTTAGCTGAGGAGGAGAGCTTGTGGGTTGACTTCTTTCAGCTGGTTTCGAGGTAGGTAATGTGAATTTGAGATCTAATTGGATTTTGGAACCGAACCAAGTTTTCGTTAGATTTTTTTATTCTAATTTTATTCCAACATAACTCCTGTTTGGAGTTGGTGTCTGTTTGGTTTCTCCACCTGAGTTTCAGCTGTGGAGTGTGTGTGAGTGGTGGAACTCTGTCTTCTGGGTGTAGATAAGTGTAGTAACTTGGTTGAAATCTAGAATTTTGTTAACTGAATGGCAAATTTTAATATAATTCGGATATTCAGTGGTTCTAACAACTTGCTGGTTTGTGAGGATTTTTGAAGTCAAATTCTCCTAGTTTGCTGTGATCTTGTTCCTTGGAGTTGAAAGTACTTCGTTGCTAGTGTTGAGCAGGTTTAGTACATCGAATACAATAAACTAGCTATTATATCTAATATGAAATTCAGCACATGCATTGATATATAAGAAATATATCAATAGTTGGAAATTTTCTACTTGATAGGGAGTATTTGTTGAGCTAAACTTGATCATAGTTCAGGGTTATTGTTATTGTTTTCCCTTTCGTTGCAAGCTAGTTGAATTTGTACATCATTTTACACTATTTGCCAACCAAGTAAACTGAACCTAGGCTAGTAGCATTGTGTTGTTGACTTTACTACTTTTTATGCTCGGAATTGGGCAGGGTGGATATGAGGGATAGTGTAGATTATGTTTCGTGCCCGGGAGTTAGGGCACTACTGGATTATGGACTCATTTTGATTATTTTAGCCGTAGGGTTAGACGGCGGTACTAGACAGCTTTTTATGCATCGGATTACACCGAGGACACTTCGTTAGTGTTTATTATGATCTGTTTGATCATGTGCATCAACCGTAGCCTACAGAAGCTTAGTATGCTTGACTTGATTACTTGATCCTCGAGCAAGTCGCTCTCCTCGGGTGCCTCTCCGAAGATTGACGGCTGGATTTAGTGGATATATATATATTATTATCACATCAACAACCCACCAGATTTTTGGTAGGGATCAGACGTGAGGTTAGCGCGGGCTTGATTTGACTTATGAGCCAGTTGTGAGGTTAGCACGGGCGTGAATGTACTTATGAGCCAGTCTGTATGATTGGGTACATTTTGGTAGTGTCGTATTTAGTTAATGCATATTACACATAGAGCATTCATTTCCTACAGATGTTAGTATAGAGGCATAGTAGTTATAGTTTCATTTCTGTAGGTATTTACTTAGTTAGTAGTATTACTTATGCCTCTGGTAGATCTAGGGGGTAGGTCGTTGTCATCGATGATGGTACCCACTAGGGACTACTTTTACAATAGTTCTCATATCCGTTGATATCTTCTCTTTTTAGAGCCCTCCACACATGCTACCGTTGCTTCTGATCGAGGTAAAAGGATCGCGGAATAGATAGCATCTCCTACTAGGTGGACTATGCAAGTGGCGAACCCTGTGGACTTCTGCTCATCAATGCGCGGCAAAGGATACTTTTTCTTGATGGCCACATTATTCAACTCTGGATAATCCACATAAAGTCTAAATAAACCATTCTTCTTCTTCACGAACAACATCGGCGCTTCCCAAGGCGATACACTGGATCGCACAAACCACTTTTTCCATCAGGTCCTGAAGCTGCGGTCCTCTACAAATAACAACTGCTCGGGCCGCCTTCGCTGACATCTCCATTGGTGGAATCCACTAGCCCATTGTCGCCCCGAGGACCCACGACCCTCGGAGCGAGATCGTGGAAGTCTCAGCGGTCGTTTCCCACTGGTCTGTCTCCCATTATCAGATGCCGGGCGCTTCTTGTCCTAACTGTGTCCAGATGCTGCCGCTCGCTCCCTAACCACTGCCGCTCCTCGCGCTACCCAGAGTGCCTGCCGCATCTATATTTCACAAATCTATTGTAAAAGCACTCCCTGCTGCCTGTGTGGTCTCAGTCAAACTACCAACTGTGCCCGCAGCTCCTGTGCCACACTCCGTCCAGTCTATCTGGCTCTGTCGGTGGTGCGGGTGTAGCCTGAGTCAGGGGTCGATGCCTATGAGGCATCGTAATCGCCTGCAATAAAGAAACATGCATAAGACGCGCACAGAAACACGACACTCGACCCAATCAAGCGAAAGTCTAGAAGAATAACTCTTTTTCCCATGACATTATGTCGTCTGTAACTGACATAATTTTCCAGCAGGAAAAGATATCTCTTCTTCGATCACTCTTTACTCGTCTAGAAGAGTTTACAAATAATTCAATCGTTGACTTTCGCAACAAATCACGTCTCTTGCGTCTTGCCTTCCTAAGGCCTATAAAAATCTAGGGTTTCCTGAGTCCTAACGACCTATCCCTAAACTCTGATACCAACTTAATTTGTCATGTCCGGGGGTGTACTTCAACCCGGGTTCGCAAACAGATCTGCTGCATACACAGGAAGAGCTGTGTACATGAAGCGATAGAAGTACTTGTAAAGTATACAAGAACTATTACAAGCAAGTAACAGAGCTGAAATAAAACTGCTAAACAAAATATAGTCCACTGTACATACATAAGATCCAAGAAGTACATAAATACCTCACCCAACTCTGAAATATAAAAACATATACATACGTATGTACATGTCTATAACCAAAAACTGTTTTCCAAAGGTACTCCACTAGCATAACTCGCCGAAGGGTAGGGATCTAATTCGCAACTCCCTTATCTCGATTAATAGCAGCAACAGGAACAGAGGGCTCTGCAAGGAAAAGAAGTAATAACGAGTAATAACGAGCGTGAGAACTACTATAAAACAAAGTAGTTCTCAGTGGGTACCATCAACGACAACAAACAGCCTACCCACTGAATCAACAAAACTAAAAAGTAGAATAAGTAAGTAAAAGAGCAGAAGTAGTAAAGTTGGAAAGAAATCTATAACTATAATGCCACTACACTACTAATGCTTAAGTTACACTATCACCGTAGTATATGCATCAACTATTTATTGAACTGACAATAACTAACTCAATCAAAAGGGAACGCCACAAGGCTGGTCCAGCCTGTGCCGACCTACCACCATGCACTACCCTCGGGGGTGGCCGAACCAAGGTAGAACGTCCAAAAAGGCTGCTGTGACATTAACGCACAAAAGGGCCAAGCTCCGAAGCAGTGCTCGAGGGGTGCGATCCCACGGAGGAAGATCTGCATACTCTGTCGAGTTCAAATCTAGCTTATGCAGGTTGTAGTCAATACAAATGATCAATCAGATCAAAAAACTGAAGGTCACATCCCTTGACACAATCTCATACCAAAAATCTAAGATTTGGGACCACCGTCGGTCCGGACGGCACTTGACTATGCAAATCAGTCTAACTCTATTGTAAAAATCCACTCGGCACCTCAGTATGAGCATAAATCCAACCTACACTAATCTGTGCACTCACAACTCATTAGCATGGGCGAGAAAGAAATAAAAATAGTTAAGGAAGTTAATTCCTAACGATGGTAATTAACATATTTAAGTGTAAGTTTTCTTGTAAGTTAAAGTCCCAATTCCGCAATAATTAATCATCTAAAAACAGGTTTAACATGCTCCAAATTTAGATTTCCTAACTACACATGCAAATCTAACATTAGAGCTAAATAATTAAGATGAACAAGGGATACATATGCTGAAATTGCAATAAGACTTAAAAAGAGAATTCTGATGGATTTCTTAAACATAAACCCACCTAGAGCGCTAATCCGACCACGTTTCAAACTGAATCTCCACAAGCACCTTCCCCTTGCTCCAATTAAAAGGAAAGTGAAGATAAATTCCAAAAATCCCTGCTGAATTTTGCAGAATCAAAAACCAAATAAGAGTTCTAACGAAAGGCAAGTATCCATGTAAATTCGACTTCAAAATCAAATTTACATAACCCAGGGCTAATATACCTTACAATTCAGCTAGAAGCGACTTTGAGTCAGCTACAATTTAGATGTGGATTACCTAGAATCCCCTAAATAGCTCGTAAGAGAAGTTGGAGTCAAAACTCACAAAATTAGCTCAAACATCCATCCAACAATTAGATTAGACTTCCAAAGATTTTAGCATTTAACTAGAATTACCTTATTTGGAGATCGATTCCCCTGCAATTCAGCTAAATAACTTGTTCCTCCAACCCCTCTTAGTCAGATAAATCATGAACATGCCCCAATTTAGCATTTTGATGCATAGAAATCTTCCAATTCTATCCCCCTAAACAGTGCTGCCAATGCTAATGCTGAAGCTACAGAAACTACAGTCTATAGCTGCAGTTCATGATCCACAATAAGAACCAGGCAAGCAGAGGGTGTGGAGCAATTCTAAAGTGATTCCTGGTTCATAAGTCATAGAAAAGGCCCAATGATCATTACGAAATTCCATCAAAAAGATGAAATAAAACTTAAGAGTTCAACTTCAATAAAAGAACTATTTTTCGGTTGACGGCCTCAATGAAAACTGAAATTCTCTCTTTACTTACCTCCAAATTGATCCAAACAAGATTCCAGCCAATAGTGGATGAAGTAAAGATCACTCCCAACCCTTCCAAAGTTCAGTTCTAGAAGAAATTCAAACGAATTTTTATCAAAATCCAAAATTAGCCCAAAATAGTCTAAAAATTCAGCATTTAGCACCATCTTCAATCAACTTCAAAATTGAAGCTCCTAAACCTGAATTTTCAGCTCAAAGAAAGTATAAACTGCATCTCAACATCCCCCTACATAAAAGCATGCTTTCAGTTTCGAAATTAGAGCTTCAAAATGCAACTTCAATATGGCTCCCTTTCCCTTCCCCCAATAACAGTGCTGCCAGCCTGCTGGCAGCGTGCTGCTGAGTTGTTGTTGGTGTGGTTGTTAGCTGTTGGTGTGCAAAAATAACCAACAAAACATTAAGAGAGGAAAGAAGAGTTACAAGATTAAATCCTCAATTCCTACACATTGCAAACATCCAATTAAAACCAACTATTCTCAGCGAAAAGAGGTTTAAAATGGGATTGAGCACCAACAATCAGCATAAGGCTGATTTTGATTAGAACTTGAATCAAAATCAAAATTCTCATTATATTAACCTTCAAATCAGCTCAAACAACTTTTCTACTAGCTCTAGAAGCTTGTCCCAAGTCCTCCAAAGCTCATCTAACTAGGTGGATCAAGAGAAAATTCCATTAAAACTCCGCTTGCTCAAAATTCAGCATACAACCTCAATTCCAGCGACCTTCACCATTTCAGCAATTAATCAAAACTTACCAGGTCATTTGCTGAATTGAAACACTCCTCAAGTTCAGCTCTTCATCAAAAATGCAAGCAACTAATTTTCCAGCAATTTGGAGTTCGAAATCTCTCAAAATTTCATCTTAAACTCAACTACAAGCTGCTGAATCTGCTGCTGCCACTGCTGGACTGCACCTGCTACTATTTCAATGCTGCCACTGCTGGACTGCACCTGCTACTATTGCAGGTTGCCACTGGTGGGATCCTTGCAGTCAACAGGGATGAAGAGAAAGTAGAAGATGATGATGATGATGATGATGATGATGCAGGTGTTGCTAGCTCCAACTCACAGAGAAAGAGAGGTAGAAGAAGTGAAGAATGATGCTTGCTGCACTGCTGAAGTCACTACCCTGCTGCTGCTGGACTGCTTCCTGAGCTGCTGGCAGCAGCTGCTACTTGGCAGCACTGCGCAAGGGAGAGGGAGGAAAGGGAGAAGAGATGGAAGAGAGGGAGAAAGATAAGAGAAGAAGAGTAAGGAGCCTAGTAGAGATGGGAGGGTTTCAGCTGGATTTTAACTACATCCCAAAATCCTCAATTAGAGGTAGTTGAAGATGATAAGTTGGAACCAAGGCATAACCAAATATCACTAACTTGTTCCAGCTGAGAACACTTAAGTTTCGGGATCATTTATGATGTTAAATTTTGCGTCAAAATGATTCCAACTCGTCCCGACACTCTATCGAAGTGTCGACGAGTCGCCAAAATAGTAATTGTTCCAACAATTAAATTTTAGGAATATTACATGTGCGGAATGCCACCCAATGCCAAGTTAAAGGTGAGAGAAATGAAGTTGCTACCTATAATCCTATGGTTGGGGGTGTATGGGGATGTCACCTAATGCCAAGATGAAGAGGCGACTTCCCTAGCTATGGACTTATGGCTGGGACTGGGTGACAACTTCGCCACCTAATGCCAAGATCAAAGCGGCCTAGCCGCTACCAATTTAGTCATGACTAAAGTAGGGTGACGCGTGATTAGGATAATAAAATAATAAGTAAAAATGGCATAACTTACATGTACGGTTTTCGTTATCACATAAGTAGAGGCACAAGTATGGTTATTACTATTTGCATACAGTAGAGATTTATATGCTTACATGATTATATATTGTATACTTATATATGCTTATATTGCCTCCTTTGAACCTGGTGGGTCGAGCTCTTCCCTTAGGTGGCCGTATCCACTTGGAATTATGTTTATAGTTCTAATCCCATATATTTCAAGTCCATCCGCGGACGATGCGACGGAGTAACAAAAAGGCATAGCTCAGTCCTTCCATTTTGGTGTTTGAGTTAGATATACCCTTAAAATATTGTAAAGGAAAAGGGAAAAAAAAGAAACGAAAAAAATATAAAGCGTACTTTGGATTGTATTTGGAAAACATGTATGCAATGAATGAAGCTAATAATGTAATAGATATTATTTTTTACTTTATGTCATTTGATATTCTCCTTATGCAATCCATATATATTATTCCTGTTTGATTTGTGATGCATATATAGATTGTGACGCCTTGAGTAGATAGGAGAAACTCTGTCCATTCGATGGGTCTATCTACGTGCGCGGTGAATGCTTCTGTTGCGGGCTTGGGGCGTGACAGTCTGCATAACAACAGGCAGAAATTTGATTACTTGGCGAGCTATCCGTTCGATTAATGCATAGCAGTCACTCGAGATATGACATGCTTTGTTACATCCACATTATGATTTACCTTCACTATCATGTGATCATGCTTTTTACATATACTATTTACAGTAGCTCTTTTGTTCATTTATCGAATTATGATTCAGTTACTTAGTTTATACCATTATTGTTATGATGGTACTGTATCTTTTTATCTCTATTGTTGATTAGTAGGTGCAGCTTACTTTCAGTGTGTTGGCGCCATAAAAATGGCGCCACGTGGTAAGCCAGCCTACACTAAGTGAAGGGGTTTCTGGAGCCAAGCATGAAGCAACGCGTGGTGCACCAGGAGTTGGGAAGTACGCGCCCGAAACTGAAAATTAGTTGGGTGAGATGCTGTTGAAATCGGCCAGGAGTGGCCCATGAAAACAGGGACATGGCCGATATATACCTCATAATGGGGAGTAACTGAACAACGGCAGGCGGGAGTATAAATAAATGGAACACGCCTGCAAAAAAGATCTTTTCCACGCGAAGCAAGAGACCACCGCATTTTCAATTCCTTTTCCGTCCTGTATTTACCACTTTCCTAGGAGTAGTTTGTTACCGTAGATTTTCTTATTGCATTTCCATTAAGAGCGTAGTGGAGTAGGATTAGTAGTTTGTAGAGTTTATCTTTTGTAACAACCCCTGTACTTCAATTCTTCTTCTTTAATAAAGACAAATCACTCGGCTCATTTCAGCAGAGTCATTAATATATTGGCGAGAGAACCCGGTTGGGCCGATCCCTCCTCAACAGATCACTTGATTCTGTTTGTGACGCACTCGAGGGTCATACCCAGGAGCCGACTCAAATCCCGACTGGCTTCTCGAGGGAGTTCTTGACTCGGTCAACGACCTTTTTCAGGCACGAGTTTTTGGCTCGCAGTATTTTTCTGGCACGCCCGGTGGCACACGCTCAGGTAACTTTCAAACTTCCTATCATGGCTGATGATAATACAATGAAGCTCTGAAACAGGGTTGTTCCAAGGCATTCAGGAAATGACCAAGCCAGTAGCATCGACAATGCGAATGAGCAGCAAGTAGCGCTACCGGCAGGAGGCGAGAGTAGCGGGCAATTAGTCGGCTCATCAGGAGCCGAGTTTAGCCCAAGCGTTAGGACAAATGACCCGAATCCTACAAACATTAGCAAAACAGTCTTCAAAGTACCGCTCGGCTAGACGCGATACTGGCCGCTATTACGGCCTCTAACGAAAACATTGCTCGAAGCGGACAGTTACTTGCCCGAAACGAGCAACCGTATGGGGTTCCACAGGGGCCCCTAACCGCGTCGGTGCAACAAAATCCCGTCGCACCGGCGGTTTCACAGGCACAACCGCAAATAGCGCCCTTTCAGGCTGCTTACAGGCCAGCGAATGTAAACGCCGGTCCGCAGCCATAAATTGCATGGGAACTACCTCCCCCACCTCCCTTGCCAGCTTACCAGCCTTAGAACGTAGGAGTGAGGGCTGGGGGGCAGGGCCCCAATGTATTGCAGGGACTCAACCCTGCAATACAGAATTATGGACCACCTCCAGAGCCGAATGTGGTTCTGGCCTAGGCTCCTGTTCCGGCAGCAGGAAATAATAAGCTATTTGCTCAAATAGAAGAGTGATCCGGAGCACAATTGGCATGGGGGCGAGGCCAGCAATGCGGCCTATATTCAGATCCCCATATCCTGCGAACATCGATACGGAGCATTCGTATCCAGCAAACTGGAAAATACCAAAATTTGATAAATTCTTGGGCAAAGAGACCGAGAATATTGTGGAACATGTTGCTCGGTTTACGACCCGATGTAGAGAAGCGGCCGCTAATCCGTTCCTGAAATTGTGCTTGTTTAATACGTCGTTGACTAAAACGGCATTCACATGGTGTACAAGTTTACCCGCCAATTCTATCCAAGATTGGGATGAATTGGAAAGAAAGTTTTATGAACAATTTTGCAGGTCAGAGCCGGAATTATCGGTGGTCGACTTAGCCTTATTTCGACAGAAGTTAGGGGAAACGGTTGAAAAATACTTGAACTGTTCCTTATTCCGACAGAAGTCAGGGAAACGGTTGAAAAATACTTGAACTGTTCCTTATTCCGACAGAAGTCAGGGGAAACGGTTGAAAAATACTTGAACCGTTTCAAAACTGCCAGAAAACGGTATTTTGTTAGGATGTCAGAATCGAAATTCACCAAAATGGCGTTTTGCATTTCAAAATAAAAGACCATTTCAAAGATAAATTTTTTTCTAATTTATTCGATTTGGGCATTCGGGTCGCCCAATATGAGCAATTCAGAAGGAGGAATGATGAAGATTAGCCATGATGGGGCCGAAATAGAGATTGGAATAAAGAAAAAGACAAGGGGAAGGAGAAAAACATCTCCTTCACTGAAAAGGGGTCGGCTCAAGATGAGCCGATCACCTGTAGTGGAACCGAGGATTCGGCTGACGAGGCCGAGGTGTATGCGACAGAGATAGTAAAAAATTGCTAGCCTTATAAGTGTGCGTTGCTTAAGCCAGCAAAGGCTAGCGAAACTAAAGCGTGAGTGGCGGCATATACATAATACCTTCGACGTCGCCAAAACCGATCAAATATTTGATCGGTTGTTCTTCTTCTTCCTTTCTTCTTCCCTCCTTTTTCTCTCTCTCCTGTTTCTTTTCTTGATGAGCTTTTAGACGAGCCTCTCTATCTCGATGATGAAGCGCCACCTCGAGTGTTGAGGCAGCACGAGGGATATTTGTTGGAGCCTTACCAGACGTCGTCTCTTTCTACTTCTCGATCGACGTTTCGTGCAGTGGAGATAATGGAGGTGATCCTGTTAAAGAGCGAGAAGGAGAAATGGAATCAATCAAGATGGGCTGAGGATTTACCTCGGCCGATAACGGAACTTGCTGCAGATCTTCTTCTACAGGGACCGACTCGAGAGGGGTACCTCTCGGGACCGTTTCTGATTCCTCCTTGGTCGAAGTAGGGGCTTGAGCCGAAGATACTGCACCAGCAGTCTGCTCATCCACGGGTGGTGCGTCCTTGGCTGGCGTAGGGGTAGGATGAGAGCGAACTCTGCTCACGATCAATTTTTGCCATTTTTTCTGCGGCGGAGGAGCTGGGGAAGCGGATTCAATCGACCATTTCTCTGGTAGCTTCACCGATGGAACAGGAACATATAGTGGCTGAAAAGAATAATGTAAGCTGAAAGCACAACAAAAGTAGATGCACCATGAGATGCGAGACATACTGTTGAGGGATGAGGGGAAACGGCTGCTTCCTTGTAAGAATCCTCGCTCAAATCCCCGTGTTTTGGGGAGTCGGGTGTGGCCTTCTTGCCCTTGGAAGTGTCGGCTAAAACAAATGGAAATGAGTCAAAAGAAGGGTGCAGATACGAAGAAACCCAAAAGAAGATAAGGACAAATAGAACCAAGAAGAAGATGAAAATACTTTCTGTATGGAGGATGTCGTGGAGGCGGTGCATCAAAGTCTTGGTAAAAATACCCTCACAAAAATGATCCCAGGAATGCCGGAAAAGGGAGTTCAGTTAACCCTGTGTGATTTGACCGAAAATCCACAGGGATAAAAAAGCGCATGAGACGATTCCCCATAGTCGAGAGCCGATCTGCTTCGGCTATCCCTTTGGTAGGAGGACGGCTGCGGGCGAAGTTAAATGTGAAGAATTTGGACGAAACCGGGAGCGCTTGAACAAAACCAAACTAGCACGCCACGTATTGAGGACAATAGACCTTTGTGCTCGGCATCAGCTTGGAGCGGGTCTTCAGGTCGACATGAAGATGTCGCGAGGCCAAAAAAATTACCAGATCTCGGAGTAGTTGCCGGCGCTGTGTGACGCCCTCTGATCCTGAATGGCCTCGAACCACGCGAGGAACCTTATCGGGCCGGTCAGACGTTCTCCGAAGAGGGCCCAATTGATGAGATGTCGTCGGTCTTTGTCATAGAAGACCCGAAAATATATCGAAAAGTCGACCGGCTGGCCGAGGTAAGGGCTCTGGGCAGCCGAGGGCTAATCCGTAAGTATCAAAATGAGGAACCGAATCCTGGTCAAGAGAGGTTCGACACAAAACTGGAAAGTAAATCTACAGGCAGATTTGCAGGAACCACAAGATGCCGCAGCCTGAGCCGATCACCACGCCGTTCTTCGACGACAAAGGCTTGATCGACTCAAAAATCTCTCTATAGAGGAATGAGAGGAAATACGAGCCGAGCGCTAGCTTTTCGTCGTTCGCCAGCGCAACGGCAATAGGGACGAAGTCCCGATTGATCTTCTGCGAGCGGGTGCAGAAGAGCTGAACTCCACATATTGCTTCGGAATTATGAAGTCATAATCTGGAGATGAAGGAAGAGGGGGAAATCGAGCCATTAGAAGGGAAAAGAAATGATTCTTTCTAAGAAATCGAAAAAGAAGATCCTGAGAAAGGAGAAGAGTCGAAAAGGAAAAGACGAGAAGGTACGAGAAAGGCGAAGCCGTCAGAGGAAATTTCGAAATAGACTATGATAGCGAAGTGATGGCAGCTATTAATGCCCTAATAATGCCCTAGATGAGACGAAAAGGGCACGAAAAATTATAGCCGTTAAAGGACGAAATCAAGTACGAGATGACCGAAGACACAACTAGATGAAGCCGCCAGATGAAATAGGCGACGTGATCGTTTGGAGCGGCAAATTTCAGCCGTCGAACCAACGGCATTCAATCTTGGCCGATTAGCAAAGCGATGTTAGCCACCCGAAACAGTTGTTCAAGAGGCTGTCGGGGGTGCATTGTTGGTGCCATATAAATGGCGTCACGTGGTAAGCCAGCCTACACCATGTGAAGGAATTTTTGGAGCCAAACATGAAGTGACGCGTGGTGCACCAGGAATTGGAAAGTACGCGCCCGAAACTAAAATTAGTTGGGCGAGATGCGGTTGAAATCGGCCAGGAGTGACCCGCAGAAATAGGGAGATGGCCGAGATACGCCCCGTAATGGGGAGTAACTAAACAACGGCAGGCGGAATTATAAACAAACAGAACACGACTACCAAAAAGGTCTTTTCCACGCGAAGCAAGAGACCACCGCATTTTCACTTCCTCTTCCTTCCTGCATTTACCGCTTTCCTAGGAATAGTTGTTAGATGTATGCCCTAGAAGCCAACCAGGCTGACACATTTATTCTTTTTAGGACATAAATTTGTATTTGATTTAATCTAATTCGGGTTTTTATTTTCATTCATGTTGAGTATGTGTCCATGAATCGTCCAAGGAATTAATAAGATGATGACATGTATTCTCAAGAGTTGAGAATTTGAGACATATGTCATTGGTGGTTAATTCCTAAATGCTCTCGATCGATGGATCATCATGGGGACGGTGATTGATCCGGTGAGATTGGTGCACATGTCGCTTCCCTTTTTAGGTAGACGAGTCTCGAGTCAACAGTGTGGGGACACTGGAGCGAATGTGCAGGTGGTTGTTAAAGAACAAGGGTACCGAGCGTGACCAATGCGAGAAGTCACTTGGATGTCTACTCACTCGTCAGTGACTTACTCAATGTTGCAGTAGTGTGACTAGTCCTTTGACCTGCGGTGCCTCGGCTATTCACAATGAGGTTACTGTAGTTTGACTGTACATACACTTGGTCCCTAGCCATTCGGGTCCTTGCGGTGCATGTTGGCTGCAGTAGGTTTGTTGTAGGAATAGGGTGTGCACCTATATGGAATCTATCTCCCTTGGTAGATAAGGGCATTTGTCCTATGTGATTTATGAGATCGAGTTTAGAAGACCTTGGCCAAGGCAGAATAAATAGCGAAAAAGATTTCCAATATTAGAAACTCGAGTCGAATAAATTTGACATATGACAGACGATGACGAGTTGTTCCATGACCTCCGTCTAGTCGGGACTCATGATAGAAGGACTGTATCACACGGTAACTGCACCAAGAGGTTCAGTATTCCATTCTATTGGAATGCCACTACATGCTGCTAGGCGTTATTGGTGGATTGTGAGACTCATGAGAATTATCTGGATGATCGATAATGCTCATTGGGCTGAGTTAGAATTGTTCCGACCCACTGAAAGGAGTTTCAGTGATATTGTTGATAGTGATCAGAATATATCTCACTACCAGATAGAATAGAACCTATGGGGTCACACACATAAGAGGTTGTGACTGATCGGACAGCTTGATTGCGATTTTCGAATCGCCGGAGGACCTAATTATCAATATGTTGATAATTGGACTAATTTGTAATTATTACAAATTAGTGGTATTAAAGTGTAAATGTTACAAGAGAGGACTTACTAACAGTTAGTAAATTATGAGAGGGCTTATGTGCAAATATTGCATTATTAATTTGATATGATCAAATTAGGATAAAATTCAAGTCGAATCAAATTAGGATTTAATTGATCTAACCAATTAAGGAAATGATGAATTTAAACCTAGATTTATTCTTATCCTTAATGGTAATTATCTTATCATAAAAGGGATAATATCTCTCTATATATGATACGGGAGTTTTTAGAAAATCCTAGCCGCCATCTCTCTCCTCTTCTCTCTTCTTCTTCTAGCAAGAAAGACGTCCTTTGCAAGGGAGCTAGCACCCGGTGAGGACATCGATCAAATCACCAATCTCGTGTGGATACCTATAGAGGCCGGACGCGTGTGCAGCTTCAAGAGAACCTAATTCCACGATCATCAAATTGCGGTGAAGAACTACCCGCGCAAAGGTGAAGATTAAATCTTCTTATCTCTTTAATCTTGAATAACATGAGGGATCCTAATTGCTTGTTTTTGAGATCGGATCTCGAAGTTTTTTAAAATTAAATTTGTTTGATTTTCTTTTTGCTGCGTTTTTACCGTACGCAATTTTCTAGCAATAGTGTCACGCCCCGGCACCGCCACTTTGGTCAGTTCGAACACGTACACAGACCGCCGAATGGACAGAGTTTTTTCTATCCGCCCAAGACGTAAACTAAACAAGTACATTGAATTTCACCAAGGAAAAATAATATATTACAGTTTTGCACGAGGGCATAACACAAAAGCGGAAATGTAAACCTAACTATTACAACATTGGATATTCACATTTTAAATACATTTTTTCACTTTACATTAATACATGAATGTTTCCTTAAAATACAATTACATTCCCAATTACATTTTCATTTCAAATAAATCTTTACATTCTTTTACTTGTACACGGGTGACCTACACTTGGTGACCCTGCTATCTAGGGCGCAACGCCCATGTCTCGGTCCGGTGCCGCTCCACAAATGGTTGGCTCTGCAAAACAGGGGGTGAGAACTAAAAGATGTTCCCAGTAGGTTCGGCCGCCGACCTCGCCGATTTTTTCACTAGGTCTATCAAGGCATAAGTAGATAAACAACAAGAAATTGGTACAACAACTACACTATACATACACTGGAATAAACACTACTATGCCTTTGCAAAATGAAGCTAGGTAAACAATAAATGCTATTAGGCTCAAGATGCTTACCCTTTTTTACCTTTTAACCCAATCATACCGGCTCACGCGAAGTCGAGCCCAACTCCTTCCTCTAAATCGTCTACTGGGGAGATGACTGCTCAACCCAACACAGACTGTCTACTAAGGAGGCATACTTGACTCGTCACCTGTCATATGATGCTACTACAAGAATTCACAAGGTAACAAAAGACATGATCTACTATGCTCAACTGACTTTCTCTTGTACCTTATGACCCAATCTTACCGGCTCGCCCGAAGGTCAAGCCCAACTCACAACACCAGGGCCAACAGTTGGGAAGAATTCCGCTTAACCCATCTGGGCCGTCTGCTGGGCAGAATTTCGCTGAAACCATGTGTGACAACTTTAGAGCTCACTTCTTGTGGTGTCGCGACCCATCACAAGCCAAACAGACAATGTGAGTATGATCCAGTCCTCTCATCCCGAGGACACCCTACTGACCAGGGTAACGACACACGGGGATCTACCAATTCCTAGTATGGTCCGGAGGATCTATTTCAATCCCTCGCATGCTCATCTCAAATCCTGTGCAACTATAGCAACAACTCACTTGTACAATCATGACACACAATGTTCATGTTCTCTACATGCATAATAGGATACCCAATCCATATTTCCATCACTAGGTTCATGTTTACACTCACAGTGACACCTAGTATTTAACTATATTTTCTATGTCCAAACAACTAGTCAATAAGGCCACCAATGTTTCACAATATTTTCTAAATTCACATTCTAGTTCTTTGCATTCATAGGGTTCCCAATGTCCAATGACCCAATCCTCATGCATCCAAGTACCCAGTTCTCAATCCAATTTGACCAACCCTACTTTAGGAAGTATGCAAGAAAAACTGAAAGCTCAAGCACAATAATAACCCTATATGCATAGAATTTTCACATATATACACATATGAACAAAATGGCAACATAGATATAGAATGAAATCCAACCATTTCGGAGAGCACCACTTACCTCGTTTAACTACCAATTGTTAGGATTTCCAAGCAATTCGATTTCTGACGCCGATTCGGCTCGACCCAAGCCGATCGGACGAAATTCGGCAAAATCTCCTAATTGGATGTCGTAGCCTCGCCGGAATCCACATTGGAGTTATCCCTCGCGTCGAACTACCCTTCAATTAGAGATTTATTAGATCAATTTAGTTCCAAATCTCATAGGGACAAAAGCCCCAAATCTAAGCCCTAGGTTTCATGAACCTCAAGAACACCCAAAAATCATGGTGTATCTTTTAGTTAAACTAGTTTAGAATCATCTAGGGATCTCCAATACATCAAGATTAAAGGATTTAATCCAAACCCGAACTCAAATCCATGAAATCTCACCTTCGCCACCTAGCTCTCCAAGCTTGATCCACCATTAGAGAGCTTGCTTCACCTCCAAGTAAGCTTCATCTCCTCCAAATCTCCTCTTTAATGGAGAAATTACTAGAGAGAGAGAGCGCTAGGGGAGAGGGTTGAGAGAAAGAAAGAAAAGCTCTCATGTGTGTCTTTTGGTGTGTGGAAGAGAATGAGAGAAAGAGAGTGTGCATGTGTGTGGGTGTATTCAGCCAAGAACCATATATAATGTGTGTTGTAATAATTGCACAAAACCCCCTACCTATTACAATTTGCAGTTTAGTACAATTCAGATTTGATATGTCTAATTGGAGCCCTTCTAAATGTCCGTTTGCTCTCAAATTTGACAGTCAGGCTCAGTTAAAGTCAATCAGAAGTACGTGATCTTAAATTTTCAATTTTAAATCATTTTAGGTCACCGAAAGCTCTACCGACTAAAATCTTTAACAAATTACAGTCAGACTCCGTTTTCACTGCTCGGGTGTCGGAATGACATAAAAATTTAAATCTGGCCTCAGAAAAATAGTTTCGACATATTCTCAAATTTTCATAATTTTCTGACACTGAAATTTTTAGCTGAAAGATAAGCCCCGTTCTTTACAGAAAATTTCAAATCTCCTGTTTTCATTCTAATTTTCCACAAATTATTTTTAAATTATCTTTTACTTTTCCTATGTCCAATAAAAATAGTATCTCACACTACTTTTATTTACACTTGATTTTATATTAAAAATCCAGTGTACTACATTCCACCTCCCTTAAAAAAAGTTTCGTCCGCGAAACTCAAATTCATATCTCAGCTTGACAGAAGAGGTGTGGATAACACTCCACATCAAATTTTGCGTTCCCATAGGGCTTCTCATTCATCAGGGCTACCCCACTCGCGGAATCACAGAATTCCGCAGTTCCTTCTCCTCGGGAGCTAGAATACACATCGGGAACTCCCGCACTCCAAACTACTTCACCTCTCTTATGGGTGGCACATCGAAAAGACGCGATCATCTACCGCAATTTTTCACATTTGTCAATTTCCTTCTGCACATGTTTCCCTTGTCGTGTTGGTGCCGTCAATACCTGTTGACGTGCAACTTCACTAACTCCACTGTATAGTACGTCCCCTGTGCTCTTAAAATCATATGCACATTCACAGTACAATATCCTAGGTCGAAACTGCCTTTCCGCCTCGTGGTGTGAATCAGCCAAGAATAAGCCGATTAGCCGAATGATCCACCACCACCCGTATCATAATAGGGCAGATCCTCCCTCACTGCATAGGGCCTCAAGGGTGTCACTTCATGCCCCACCCCGGGAATCCTCGTCATAGGTGATCTTCGCTCACGGCTAGCACTGGTGCTATCGGACCCACAACTCCAAATCCTTCTACTTAACAAGCCCATCGATTTGGCCCGTTAAAGAGTCTACATCATACAGTACGACTCTTTCCTCACTTCACCAATCTAATCCGGAGCCTAATTTGGTCCATCCTCCGGTATTGCTCACCAGCAACTCCCATTTGGTGTTTTCTTTCATCACGAGTGGATCCTACCACACATAGATTTCCAGCTCCACAACGATATGGCTTATCCTCGAGCACTTACCCATTCCGGGACATAGCCCCCATTTTGCATGTGGCTTCTACTATCCCAACGTTTCACAAGGAGCACGTTGCTCTACTTCCACATGCCACAGGTTGGCATCACATCATTATTACGACGAGCCCATAGGAATCCCACGTTCATAATTCTGATTCCACTTCTGCGACAATGCTAGGCTCTGCGATTTGGTGACTCTACCAATCAGGCAAGCGGCATGACTGGGCCTTTGCCCATTTAGTCAATACCCTCAACCTTCTCGCACGCCACTAACGCTCTCCCTATAAGAGCCCTCAGCTGATCCGTTTAATCCGACTTGCCACGGAGGGTCCACCGATCGACAATCCTTCATGACCTACAACCTAAAGTCTGACGTGACATCGTGCAACGTCTCTCACTCTCATGTGCTGACCCTATTATCACATGGTGGAGTCCCCATAAGGGACCTCGCATCGACACCCCAACAAAGAGTAATTACATCACAAGTCATCGTAATTCTATGGCCAGTTCGCATCTACACTCTAGGTGTACTAACAAAATCACAGTTCTACACGTGGCACTTCACGTCTCCAAGTCATCGCTCGGACTACTGCCTCGACCATGAATCCTAGCCAAGACCTACCCTCAGGTTCAGAGCTGCTATCACGTGATACCGACTGCGCCTGTCCATAAGGCCCCAGGCCCACAGTCCAATCACGATCCAAGCACGAGTAATCCCCAAGCAAAGCCCACTAACCGTCGCTCGAGACCAAAGCGCTCCCGGCACAACATACTTTGACCGTCCAACACTTAGGTATTCACTTGAAACTTCACCTCACAAGGAGGATTCTCAACACGGTCCAAACACTCGCATACCGAGCTCGTGTTCCCATATCCTGAGGCTCTGCTCCACCAAGCACACATCCACTAGCAACTAGGCATCCAGAAGGAACTACCAGCCTCACGAGCGGTCCTCGGCATCCTTCATACTTGGCCCACGCCCGAGTGCTACTGCCAACGAAACCTCTACGGCTGAACCTTCAGTCCGTGCCCCACAGCAACTCTACAGTCGAGCGCACTATGCCTCTACTTTACCCCGTGTTAGCCATAATCGCTAAACCACGCAGCTTCATCATCCTTTACGAGCCATAAGTGCTCCCTCATTTTGAGCCACTACACCTCACGGCTAACTCATCCAGATCTAGCAATCATCACACCAATTCTATGGCAGCGCAATTGTAACCATCACCATCAAAGGGGTTCCAATTTAGTCTACGACCCTAAGTCGTTACTTATTCATATGCGGTCAGTACTGTATCCATGAAGGGTTCATATCCCTCGTTCACTTGCCCTTTACCAGTCATTTGAGATTATCATCTCAAGGAAGGGTTCGCTCAACCACCATAACCTATCTCCATTACCATGGCTCAAGGCTATTGCACACGTCCATCACACATCTAAGTGCTTCTAAGCTCATGCTCAGCTTAGAGCTCTCACATCACCAAGTTCCACCTTAGGATCCAACTTGGGTACAATGCCACTACTTTCATATGCTAGATTCTGTTCTAGGCTAAATACCACGAGTATTTTAGCCCGCTTCCAAAGCCCACATGTCACCACATGTACTTAATTTATCCATTTTCATACAAGAGGGTTACAACCCTAACTTCTCGTGGCACACAACCGAATCATATTTAGCTTAATTGCCAGCCGCAACATATACTAATATCTCAAGAAACTAAGGACAAGGGAAGATCAAACCACTTCAAAAGCATTCCCTCTCATCTTCTTGGATCTTCCTCAAGATCGAATTAAGATTCCGTCTATAGTAACAAATCAATCCAATAGTGCCTTATACATCATCAATAGCATACTGCATATTTCATTCTCAGATCACCGGCACTCTTCAACATAACCCAATTTAGGTGTGTCATAAGTACATCTCATTGGCACAACAACTGGGCTAATCACTCTATAAGCCCACTCGGCCACTTCATTCTCGTCATTCGATCACAGTTCGATTTTATCTACGCCGTTTCCCCATGGGTCATGCCTTTGCACCCATCATCAAGAATCGTGCACCACATCCATCACTCAGGGTCGCGCATTGTATCACCCATCTTAGCCGGGCAAACGCGTCCATATCCTCCAAGACGAGAATTAACAAACCTCCACAACTACGAGTCCAGACAACAAGTTAGGGCACGCATCGGCTCCTCAAGACCATGCATCTCGGCCACGACGAGAGACCTTACGCCCTTAGCAACACTTAGCTCGCAACATCGGAGGGCTATCTAGTACTCCGCGACATCCGTCCCACCAAGTAACTTACTATTGTCACTAAAGGGATAACACGCGTACCTAGGCGACCCGGCATTCGAACTTATTTTCGTCGCACACATTAGTCGACCCAATCAAACGAAAGTCATAGAAGGGCACCCCTACTCCACTTTCGACATCATGTTGTCTGCAGCCAACATGATCATCTGAATAAAGTAGTTGCAACATCTTCAATCCGCCTCCAAAATACTATTGGAGACATACCTTGACTCAATCATTTCACTTTCGCCATAAGTTCCGTCCACTCACGAGCCTAAGTCCTTACAGTTTTTCCAACCCTAAGTTTTCCTAGGTCCTCCTAGACCGTTCTACGCTTTGATACCACTCTTATCTGTCACGCCCCGGCACCACCACTTTGGTCGGTTTGGACACGTACACAGACCGCCGAACGGACAGAGTTTTTCTTACCCGCCCAAGGCGTAAACAAAATAAGTACATTAAATTTTACCAAGAAAAAATAATATATTACAGTTTTGCACGAGGGCATAACACGAGCGGAAATGTAAACCTAACTATTACAACATTGGATATTCACATTTTACATACATTTTTTCACTTTACATTAATACATGAATGTTTCCTTAAAATACAATTACATTCTCAATTACATTTCTATTTCAAATAAATCTTTACACTCTTTTACTTGTACACGGGTGACTTACACTTGGTGACCCTGCTATCTAGGGCGCAACGCCCACGCCTCGGTCCGGTGCCGCTCCACAAATGGTTGGCTCTGCAAAACAGGGGGTGAGAACTAAAAGAAGTTTCCAGTAGGTTCGGCCGCCGACCTCGCCGATTTTCCCACTAGGTCTATCAAGACATAAGTAGATAAACAACAAGAAAGTGGTACAACAACTACACTATGCTTAAACTGGAATAAACACTACTATGCCTTTGCAAAATGAAGCTAGGTAAACAATAAATGCTATTAGGCTCAAGATGCTTACCCTTTTTTTACCTTTTAACCCAATCATACCGGCTCATGCGAAGTCGAGGCTCCTTCGTCTAAATCGTCTACTGGGGAGACGACTGCTCAACCCAACACAGACTGTCTACCGAGGAGGCATAATCGACTCGTCACCTGTCATATGATGCTACTAAAAGACTTCACAAGGTAACCAAAGATATAATCTACTATGCTCAACTGACTTTCTCTTTTACCTCATGATCCAATCTTACCGGCTCACCCGAAGGTCAAGCCCAACTCACAACATGTAGTACACTGAACTTTAGCAAATTGCAAGGTTTCAGTGTGAGATTGGTATATTGTACTAGCCTGGAGGCTCTGGTCGTGATGCGAGAGCTTGGGAGCATTTTCAGGACTTGGGAAGTGGAAAAACGGACTCCGGAGATCAAAATCTGCGAAAGCTGCAGGTTTTGATGTTGTATTTCGGTATGGTATTGAGGTACCGGAATAGATTTAAAGTATTCCGGTACTGATGTTGGGCATTCCGGAATACTGTTTCGTGGCCTTTTGGCCGAGGCTCAGATTTGCGAAATTTTTGGTCTGATTCCGGTATACCTATACGTATACCGAAATGCAGTGCAGAAACTGCAGTTTCGTGCAGTTTGCTATTTTTGGGAGTTGGAGGGGTTTTTGGGCAATTGTTACATTATGTATATGGTAGCCCTCACCCCCTCACAGCCTCTTTTAATCCAAAACAAAGTTGTCCCCCCGCGTTGAACTACCCTTCAATTAGAGAGTTATGAGATCAATTTAGTTCCAAATCTCTAGGGACAAAAGCCCCAAATCCAACATCTAGGGTTTTCTTGTTACTACAAAAAAACCTCAAAATAGCCATGGTACATCCACTTTGATTCTAAACACTACGTTTACAATTATCCTAGAGATCCTCCCATTACAATCCAGAGGGATAGAGAGGATTTAATCCAAAACCCTAAACTCAAAATCCGGAGATTAATTCTCATTGCACCTTTAGCCCACCCTGAGCGTCAGCACAAGTGCTTGGAAACCACGCAGTGATCTTGAAGAGCGAGGCGTTAGTCTATCACACCGTCCAAGTAATAGGCATCATGTCTCCGATCCAATTTCTCGGGCACTTTTATAAATGTATGAAAATCTTAACTACAGAGCAGAGGAGTATTTCCACCGTTGAAGTAGTGTGATTGAGAAAATAAAAAGAGAAAAGGTGCTCTACATGTGTGTTCCTATTAGTGTGTGTGAGAGAATGAGTAGAAAGCGGCGTGAGTAGACAAAGGTTTGTGAGTGTACGAAACACTGCCCGCAAGAACCACCATATCACTCAATCGGGATGTTGTTGTAGGACAATGAAGGCCAACCGAGAGACATCCTCTCTACCTAATTCTAGCAATTTGAGGCGAGCTTATGGGGGGCTACAATTCAGATTTGATATGACTAATTGGAGCCCTTCTCCAATGTTGGGACAGGGCCGTTTAAGCTCAAATTATGACGAGTACAGGCTCGAATTAAATGACAATCATAAGTACGTAAATCTTTACTCTAGATTTTTATTTTGAATCATTTTTTGTTACCAGCACGGGAAGCGTACTCGACTAAAAAACTTGTGAAGCTAGATTGCTCATACACCGTTTACAGCTCGGAGGTTATTTCCAAGTGACATAAACGTTTAAATATGCACATCAGCATGATAACTAGAAACATCTTTGGACTATTATTCTCGAATTTTTTGAGGTAGACTAATTTTCTGTCACTGAATTAAATTCAGCTAAAATATAAGTCTCGTTTCCCGACGAGAAGAAATTCTAAAGGCGCACATATTTGGCGAATTTTCAATTTCAGCATAAAGTCATTTTCGACTTATCTTTTACTTCTCTAACTCCTCTAGATAAAAATAGTAATCTTCACACTATTTTTATATTTACACTTGTATATATAGTAAAATCCAGTGTACTACATGAGCTATTACCTGACCTCTCCCGCCTTTACAGAAATGTAGCTGAGAGAGAATTAGGATAGAGTAACATACCAACGTTCGCTTTCTTACCTCTTAGTACCAGCTATGATAAGCATATATTTTTATCAGGCCGGTTTTACAAACAACGACACTTCCACCAGTTAGGCATAATATCTTAGCTCTTAGTGAAAGGGGGGGGGAGGTAAAACACAAGCATTATACAATGCTATAAGCACAATTTTCTATAGCCTAATAATCGCCGCCTTCGTGGATTCCTATCTAGGCTATCGGCTATAATAAATGGCCTGCCTCTTCCTTTATATCATTTCTCCTTGGGCCAAGCATATACATTCTAAAGTTCTCCTCTGCAGCCGATATATTAATTTACATCCGGCCTGTCCCCACCGCGGGGAATGAGTACTGGAGGGTTCACCAAGTATTTTTTAATGTTTTTCAAACGCGTCTTTGGTGTTCCACTACAAGAAAATCATTTATAACAGTGGACTGTAAAAAAGTTGTCACCAAAAATAAAAAATTTTGTCACCAATACAGTTTTAGTGACTATAATATCGTCACTATAAGTTGTCACAAGTAGGCTCTGTGGCAAATAAATTTTTGCCACGAAAAAAAAAAATATTGTCATCACTAAAAATACGTCTATTAATGACAAGTTAATTTTTTGAAAAACAATCTTTTGTGGTATGTGTGGTTGAGAGGATTTTTGAGGAACTCATCTGGGGTTCAAGTCCTATTTCATTCATGAAATTTAGTATTTTTTGTGACAGCTTTTATTTTGTCTTGTAAAACTAAAGACTTTTTTTGTGACATATGAAATTTAAATTTGTAGCAAATACACTGCTTTTTTGTAGTGTTCGTGCTGTCCCCCCATACGAACTCCTCCTGATTCTTAAGCCGAAGTAATTGCAGTGAAACATCCCTATTCTACCGCTAAGTTCGATATGAAACGCCTTAAAATAATTATTCTTTCCAATAAACTTGTAACTCTTTTTTATTCTTCTCGGCAGTAGTAAATTCAATAATGGCCTTTGTCTTATGTTTTGTTTATCTTATCCCCTTCTATGATGGATCAAGAACCCGAGAAAATTTTTCAGCCGATACTTCGAACGCGCATTTTCAAAGGATTTGCAATTTTTAAATTATACTTATCTCATGCATTCGAATGCTAATTTCTAAAAATCGTCCCAATGATCGGTTGCGATTTAGATTTTCACAACTATATCGTCGATGTAAATTTTACGCACTCTTTGGGCGTAACAGAACGCACTCATGGGGTTTCAATGCTCTTTCGTTCGAATCTGAGCATGTACTCGTGGCAAGCTCGCACTCTTAGGCGCAATAGAAAGCTCTCATGGGGTTCCAATCCTCGTTCGTTCGAATCTGAGCATGTACTCGTGGCAAGCTCGCACTCTTTGGCGTAATAGAACGCTCTCACGGGGTTTCAATCCTCGTTCGTTCGAATCTGAGCATGTACTCGTGGCAAGCTCGCACTCTTAGGCGCAATAGAACGCTCTCATGGGTTTCAATCCTCGTTCGTTCGAATCTGAGCATGTACTCGTGGCAAGCTCGCACTCTTTGGGCGTAATAGAACGCTCTCACGGGGTTTCTATCCTCGTTCGTTCGAATCTGAGCATGTACTCGTGGCAAAGCTCGCACTCTTAGGGCGTAATAGAACGCTCTCATGGGTTTTCAATCCTCGTTCGTTCGAATCTGAGCATGTACTCGTGGCAAGCTCGCACTCTTAGGCGTAATAGAAAGCTCTCACGGGGTTTCAATCCTCGTTCGTTCGAATCTGAGCATGTACTCGTGGCAAGCTCGCACTCTTAGGCGCAAGCTCTCACGGGGTTTCATCCTCGTTCTTTCGAATCTAGCATGTACACGTGGCAAGCTCGCACTCTTTGGCGTAATAGAACGCTCTCACGGGTTTCAATCCTCGTTCGTTCGAATCTGAGCATGTACTCGTGGCAAGCTCGCACTCTTAGGCGCAATAGAACGCTCTCACGGGGTTCCAATCCTCGTTCATTCGAATATGAGCATGTACACGTGGCAAGCTCGCACTCTTTGGGCGTAATAGAACGCTCTCACGGGGTTTCAATCCTCGTTCGTTCGAATCTGAGCATGTACTCGTGGCAAGCTCGCACTCTTAGGCGCAATAGAACGCTCTCATGGGTTTCAATCCTCGTTCGTTCGAATCTGAGCATGTACTCGTGGCAAGCTCGCACTCTTTGACGTAATAGAACGCTCTCACGGGTTTCAATCCTCGTTCGTTCGAATCTGAGCATGTACTCGTGGCAAGCTCGCACTCTTAGGCGCAATAGAACACTCTCACGGGGTTTCAATCCTCGTTCGTTCGAATCTGAGCATGTACTCGTGGCAAGCTCGCACTCTTTGGCGTAATAGAACGCTCTCACGGGGTTTCAATCCTCGTTCGTTCGAATCTGAGCATGTACTCGTGGCAAGCTCGCACTCTTAGGCGCAATAGAACGCTCTCATGGGGTTTCAATCCTCGTTCGTTCGAATCTGAGCATGTACTCGTGGCAAGCTCGCACTCTTTGGGCGTAATAGAACGCTCTCACATTGGGTTTCAATCCTCAGCATGTACTCGTGGCAAGCTCGCACTCTTAGGCGCAATAGAACGCTCTCACGGGGTTTCAATCCTCGTTCGTTCGAATCTGAGCATGTACTCGTGGCAAGCTCGCACTCTTTGGCGTAATAGAACGCTCTCACGGGGTTTCAATCCTCGTTCGTTCGAATCTGAGCATGTACTCGTGGCAAGCTCGCACTCTTAGGCGCAATAGAACGCTCTCATGGGTTTCAATCCTCGTTCGTTCGAATCTGAGCATGTACTCGTGGCAAGCTCGCACTCTTTGGGCGTAATAGAACGCTCTCATTGGGTTTCAATCCTCGTTCGTTCGAATATGAGCATGTACTCGTGGCAAGCTCGCACTCTTAGGCGCAATAGAAAGCACTCACGGGGTTCCAATCCTCGTTCATTCGAATCTGAGCATGTACACGTGGCAAGCTCGCACTCTTTGGCGTAATAGAACGCTCTCACGGGGTTTCAATCCTCGTTCGTTCGAATCTGAGCATGTACTCGTGGCAAGCTCGCACTCTTAGGCGCAATAGAACGCTCTCATGGGTTTCAATCCTCGTTCGTTCGAATCTGAGCATGTACTCGTGGCAAGCTCGCACTCTTTGGCGTAATAGAACGCTCTCACGGGGTTTCAATCCTCGTTCGTTCGAATCTGAGCATGTACTCGTGGCAAGCTCGCACTCTTAGGCGCAATAGAACGCTCTCATGGGTTTCAATCCTCGTTCGTTCGAATCTGAGCATGTACTCGTGGCAAGCTCGCACTCTTTGGCGTAATAGAACGCTCTCATTGGGTTTCAATCCTCGTTCGTTCGAATCTGAGCATGTACTCGTGGCAAGCTCGCACTCTTAGGCGCAATAGAACGCTCTCATGGGTTTCAATCCTCGTTCGTTCGAATCTGAGCATGTACTCGTGGCAAGCTCGCACTCTTTGGGCGTAATAGAACGCTCTCATGGGTTTCAATCCTCGTTCGTTCGAATCTGAGCATGTACTCGTGGCAAGCTCGCACTCTTAGGCGCAATAGAACGCTCTCATGGGTTTCAATCCTCGTTCGTTCGAATCTGAGCATGTACTCGTGGCAAGCTCGCACTCTTTGGGCGTAATAGAACGCTCTCACGGGGTTTCAATCCTCGTTCGTTCGAATCTGAGCATGTACTCGTGGCAAGCTCGCACTCTTAGGCGCAATAGAACGCTCTCATGGGTTTCAATCCTCGTTCGTTCGAATCTGAGCATGTACTCGTGGCAAGCTCGCACTCTTTGGCGTAATAGAACGCTCTCACGGGGTTTCAATCCTCGTTCGTTCGAATCTGAGCATGTACTCGTGGCAAGCTCGCACTCTTAGGCGCAATAGAACGCTCTCATGGGTTTCAATCCTCGTTCGTTCGAATCTGAGCATGTACTCGTGGCAAGCTCGCACTCTTTGGCGTAATAGAACGCTCTCACGGGGTTTCAATCCTCGTTCGTTCGAATCTGAGCATGTACTCGTGGCAAGCTCGCACTCTTAGGCGCAATAGAACGCTCTCATGGGTTTCAATCCTCGTTCGTTCGAATCTGAGCATGTACTCGTGGCAAGCTCGCACTCTTTGGGCGTAATAGAACGCTCTCATTGGGTTTCAATCCTCGTTCGTTCGAATCTGAGCATGTACTCGTGGCAAGCTCGCACTCTTAGGCGCAATAGAACGCTCTCATGGGTTTCAATCCTCGTTCGTTCGAATCTGAGCATGTACTCGTGGCAAGCTCGCACTCTTTGGCGTAATAGAACGCTCTCACGGGGTTTCAATCCTCGTTCGTTCGAATCTGAGCATGTACTCGTGGCAAGCTCGCACTCTTAGGCGCAATAGAACGCTCTCATGGGTTTCAATCCTCGTTCGTTCGAATCTGAGCATGTACTCGTGGCAAGCTCGCACTCTTTGGCGTAATAGAACGCTCTCATTGGGTTTCAATCCTCGTTCGTTCGAATCTGAGCATGTACTCGTGGCAAGCTCGCACTCTTAGGCGCAATAGAACGCTCTCACGGGGTTTCAATCCTCGTTCGTTCGAATCTGAGCATGTACTCGTGGCAAGCTCGCACTCTTTGGCGTAATAGAACGCTCTCACGGGGTTTCAATCCTCGTTCGTTCGAATCTGAGCATGTACTCGTGGCAAGCTCGCACTCTTAGGCGCAATAGAACGCTCTCACGGGGTTTCAATCCTCGTTCGTTCGAATCTGAGCATGTACTCGTGGCAAGCTCGCACTCTTTGGCGTAATAGAACGCTCTCACGGGGTTTCAATCCTCGTTCGTTCGAATCTGAGCATGTACTCGTGGCAAGCTCGCACTCTTAGGCGCAATAGAACGCTCTCATTGGGTTTCAATCCTCGTTCGTTCGAATCTGAGCATGTACTCGTGGCAAGCTCGCACTCTTTGGGCGTAATAGAACGCTCTCATGGGTTTCAATCCTCGTTCGTTCGAATCTGAGCATGTACTCGTGGCAAGCTCGCACTCTTAGGCGCAATAGAAAGCTCTCACGGGGTTTCAATCCTCGTTCGTTCGAATCTGAGCATGTACTCGTGGCAAGCTCGCACTCTTTGGCGTAATAGAACGCTCTCACGGGGTTTCAATCCTCGTTCGTTCGAATCTGAGCATGTACTCGTGGCAAGCTCGCACTCTTAGGCGCAATAGAACGCTCTCATGGGTTTCAATCCTCGTTCGTTCGAATCTGAGCATGTACTCGTGGCAAGCTCGCACTCTTTGGCGTAATAGAACGCTCTCACGGGGGTTCAATCCTCGTTCGTTCGAATCTGAGCATGTACTCGTGGCAAGCTCGCACTCTTAGGCGCAATAGAACGCTCTCATGGGTTTCAATCCTCGTTCGTTCGAATCTGAGCATGTACTCGTGGCAAGCTCGCACTCTTTGGGCGTAATAGAACGCTCTCATTGGGTTTCAATCCTCGTTCGTTCGAATATGAGCATGTACTCGTGGCAAGCTCGCACTCTTAGGCGCAATAGAAAGCTCTCACGGGGTTCCAATCCTCGTTCGTTCGAATCTGAGCATGTACTCGTGGCAAGCTCGCACTCTTTGGCGTAATAGAACGCTCTCACGGGGTTTAAATCCTCGTTCGTTCGAATCTGAGCATGTACTCGTGGCAAGCTCGCACTCTTAGGCGCAATAGAACGCTCTCATGGGTTTCAATCCTCGTTCGTTCGAATCTTAGCATGTACTCGTGGCAAGCTCGCACTCTTTGGGCGTAATAGAACGCTCTCATGGGGTTTCAATGCTCGTTCCTTCGAATCTGAGCATGTACTCGTGGCAAGCCCGCACTCTTTGGCGTAAGAGAATGCTCTCACGGGGTTTCTATCCTCGTTCGTTCGAATATGAGCATGTACTCGTGGCAAGCTCGCACTCTTTGGGCGTAACAGAACGCACTCATGGGGTTTCAATGCTCTTTCGTTCGAATCTGAGCATGTACTCGTGGCAAGCTCGCACTCTTTGGCGTAATAGAACGCTCTCACGGGGTTTCAATCCTCGTTCGTTCGAATCTGAGCATGTACTCGTGGCAAGCTCGCACTCTTAGGCGCAATAGAACGCTCTCATGGGTTTCAATCCTCGTTCGTTCGAATCTGAGCATGTACTCGTGGCAAGCTCGCACTCTTTGGCGTAATAGAACGCTCTCACGGGGTTTCAATCCTCGTTCGTTCGAATCTGAGCATGTACTCGTGGCAAGCTCGCACTCTTAGGCGCAATAGAACGCTCTCATGGGTTTCAATCCTCGTTCGTTCGAATCTGAGCATGTACTCGTGGCAAGCTCGCACTCTTTGGCGTAATAGAACGCTCTCACGGGGTTTCAATCCTCGTTCGTTCGAATCTGAGCATGTACTCGTGGCAAGCTCGCACTCTTAGGCGCAATAGAACGCTCTCATGGGTTTCAATCCTCGTTCGTTCGAATCTGAGCATGTACTCGTGGCAAGCTCGCACTCTTTGGCGTAATAGAACGCTCTCACGGGGTTTCAATCCTCGTTCGTTCGAATCTGAGCATGTACTCGTGGCAAGCTCGCACTCTTAGGCGCAATAGAACGCTCTCATGGGTTTCAATCCTCGTTCGTTCGAATCTGAGCATGTACTCGTGGCAAGCTCGCACTCTTTGGCGTAATAGAACGCTCTCACGGGGTTTCAATCCTCGTTCGTTCGAATCTGAGCATGTACTCGTGGCAAGCTCGCACTCTTAGGCGCAATAGAACGCTCTCACGGGGTTTCAATCCTCGTTCGTTCGAATCTGAGCATGTACTCGTGGCAAGCTCGCACTCTTTGGCGTAATAGAACGCTCTCACGGGGTTTCAATCCTCGTTCGTTCGAATCTGAGCATGTACTCGTGGCAAGCTCGCACTCTTAGGCGCAATAGAACGCTCTCACGGGGTTTCAATCCTCGTTCGTTCGAATCTGAGCATGTACTCGTGGCAAGCTCGCACTCTTTGGCGTAATAGAACGCTCTCACGGGGTTTCAATCCTCGTTTGTTCGAATCTGAGCATGTACTCGTGGCAAGCTCGCACTCTTAGGCGCAATAGAACGCTCTCATGGGTTTCAATCCTCGTTCGTTCGAATCTGAGCATGTACTCGTGGCAATCTCGCACTCCTTGGGCGTAATAGAACGCTCTCACGGGGTTTCAATCCTCGTTCGTTCGAATCTGAGCATGTACTCGTGGCAAGCTCGCACTCTTAGGCGCAATAGAACGCTCTCACGGGGTTTCAATCCTCGTTCGTTCGAATCTGAGCATGTACTCGTGGCAAGCTCGCACTCTTTGGGCGTAATAGAACGCTCTCACGGGGTTTCAATCCTCGTTCGTTCGAATCTGAGCATGTACTCGTGGCAAGCTCGCACTCTTAGGCGCAATAGAACGCTCTCATGGGGTTTCAATCCTCGTTCGTTCGAATCTGAGCATGTACTCGTGGCAAGCTCGCACTCTTTGGCGTAATAGAACGCTCTCACGGGGTTTCAATCCTCGTTCGTTCGAATCTGAGCATGTACTCGTGGCAAGCTCGCACTCTTAGGCGCAATAGAACGCTCTCATGGGGTTTCAATCCTCGTTCGTTCGAATCTGAGCATGTACTCGTGGCAAGCTAGCACTCTTTGGCGTAATAGAACGCTCTCATGGGTTTCAATCCTCGTTCGTTCGAATCTGAGCATGTACTCGTGGCAAGCTCGCACTCTTTGGGCGTAATAAAACGCTCACATGGGGTTTCAATCCTCGTTCGTTCGAATCTGAGCATGTACTCGTGGCAAGCTCGCACTCTTTGGCGTAATAGAACGCTCTCACGGGGTTTCAATCCTCGTTCGTTCGAATCTGAGCATGTACTCGTGGCAAGCTCGCACTCTTAGGCGCAATAGAACGCTCTCATGGGTTTCAATCCTCGTTCGTTCGAATCTGAGCATGTACTCGTGGCAAGCTCGCACTCTTAGGCGCAATAGAACGCTCTCTCGGGTTTCAATCCTCGTTCGTTCGAATCTGAGCATGTACTCGTGGCAAGCTCGCACTCTTTGGCGCAATAGAACGCTCTCATGGGTTTCAATCCTCGTTCGTTCGAATCTGAGCATGTACTCGTGGCAAGCTCGCACTCTTTGGCGCAATAGAACGCTCTCACGGGGTTTCAATCCTCGTTCGTTCGAATCTGAGCATGTACTCGTGGCAAGCTCGCACTCTTTGGCGTAATAGAACGCTCTCACGGGGTTTCAATCCTCGTTCGTTCGAATCTGAGCATGTACTCGTGGCAAGCTCGCACTCTTAGGCGCAATAGAACGCTCTCATGGGTTTCAATCCTCGTTCGTTCGAATCTGAGCATGTACTCGTGGCAAGCTCGCACTCTTTGGGCGTAATAGAACGCTCTCACGGGGTTTCAATCCTCGTTCGTTCGAATCTGAGCATGTACTCGTGGCAAGCTCGCACTCTTAGGCGCAATAGAACGCTCTCATGGGTTTCAATCCTCGTTCGTTCGAATCTGAGCATGTACTCGTGGCAAGCTCGCACTCTTTGGCGTAATAGAACGCTCTCACGGGGTTTCAATCCTCGTTCGTTCGAATCTGAGCATGTACTCGTGGCAAGCTCGCACTCTTAGGCGCAATAGAACGCTCTCATGGGTTTCAATCCTCGTTCGTTCGAATCTGAGCATGTACTCGTGGCAAGCTCGCACTCTTTGGCGTAATAGAACGCTCTCACGGGGTTTCAATCCTCGTTCGTTCGAATCTGAGCATGTACTCGTGGCAAGCTCGCACTCTTAGGCGCAATAGAACGCTCTCATGGGTTTCAATCCTCGTTCGTTCGAATCTGAGCATGTACTCGTGGCAAGCTCGCACTCTTTGGCGTAATAGAACGCTCTCACGGGGTTTCAATCCTCGTTCGTTCGAATCTGAGCATGTACTCGTGGCAAGCTCGCACTCTTAGGCGCAATAGAACGCTCTCATGGGTTTCAATCCTCGTTCGTTCGAATCTGAGCATGTACTCGTGGCAAGCTCGCACTCTTTGGCGTAATAGAACGCTCTCATTGGGTTTCAATCCTCGTTCGTTCGAATATGAGCATGTACTCGTGGCAAGCTCGCACTCTTAGGCGCAATAGAAAGCTCTCACGGGGTTCCAATCCTCGTTCGTTCGAATCTGAGCATGTACTCGTGGCAAGCTCGCACTCTTTGGCGTAATAGAACGCTCTCACGGGGTTTCAATCCTCGTTCGTTCGAATCTGAGCATGTACTCGTGGCAAGCTCGCACTCTTAGGCGCAATAGAACGCTCTCATGGGTTTCAATCCTCGTTCGTTCGAATCTGAGCATGTACTCGTGGCAAGCTCGCACTCTTTGGGCGTAATAGAACGCTCTCACGGGGTTTCAATCCTCGTTCGTTCGAATCTGAGCATGTACTCGTGGCAAGCTCGCACTCTTAGGCGCAATAGAACGCTCTCATGGGTTTCAATCCTCGTTCGTTCGAATCTGAGCATGTACTCGTGGCAAGCTCGCACTCTTTGGCGTAATAGAACGCTCTCACGGGGTTTCAATCCTCGTTCGTTCGAATCTGAGCATGTACTCGTGGCAAGCTCGCACTCTTAGGCGCAATAGAACGCTCTCACGGGGTTCCAATCCTCGTTCGTTCGAATCTGAGCATGTACTCGTGGCAAGCTCGCACTCTTTGGCGTAATAGAACGCTCTCACGGGGTTTCAATCCTCGTTCGTTCGAATCTGAGCATGTACTCGTGGCAAGCTCGCACTCTTAGGCGCAATAGAACGCTCTCACGGGGTTTCAATCCTCGTTCGTTCGAATCTGAGCATGTACTCGTGGCAAGCTCGCACTCTTTGGCGTAATAGAACGCTCTCACGGGGTTTCAATCCTCGTTCGTTCGAATCTGAGCATGTACTCGTGGCAAGCTCGCACTCTTAGGCGCAATAGAACGCTCTCACGGGGTTTCAATCCTCGTTCGTTCGAATCTGAGCATGTACTCGTGGCAATTTCGCACTCTTAGGGCGTAATAGAACGCTCTCATGGGGTTTCAATCCTCGTTCGTTCGAATCTGAGCATGTACTCGTGGCAAGCTCGCACTCTTAGGCGCAATAGAACGCTCTCATGGGTTTCAATCCTCGTTCGTTCGAATCTGAGCATGTACTCGTGGCAAGCTCGCACTCTTTGGCGTAATAGAACGCTCTCACGGGGTTTCAATCCTCGTTCGTTCGAATCTGAGCATGTACTCGTGGCAAGCTCGCACTCTTAGGCGCAATAGAACGCTCTCATGGGTTTCAATCCTCGTTCGTTCGAATCTGAGCATGTACTCGTGGCAAGCTCGCACTCTTTGGCGTAATAGAACGCTCTCACGGGGTTTCAATCCTCGTTCGTTCGAATCTGAGCATGTACTCGTGGCAAGCTCGCACTCTTAGGCGCAATAGAACGCTCTCATGGGTTTCAATCCTCGTTCGTTCGAATCTGAGCATGTACTCGTGGCAAGCTCGCACTCTTTGGGCGTAATAGAACGCTCTCATTGGGTTTCAATCCTCGTTCGTTCGAATATGAGCATGTACTCGTGGCAAGCTCGCACTCTTAGGCGCAATAGAAAGCACTCACGGGGTTCCAATCCTCGTTCATTCGAATCTGAGCATGTACACGTGGCAAGCTCGCACTCTTTGGCGTAATAGAACGCTCTCACGGGGTTTCAATCCTCGTTCGTTCGAATCTGAGCATGTACTCGTGGCAAGCTCGCACTCTTAGGCGCAATAGAACGCTCTCATGGGTTTCAATCCTCGTTCGTTCGAATCTGAGCATGTACTCGTGGAAAGCTCGCACTCTTTGGCGTAATAGAACGCTCTCACGGGGATTCAATCCTCGTTCGTTCGAATCTGAGCATGTACTCGTGGCAAGCTCGCACTCTTAGGCGCAATAGAACGCTCTCATGGGTTTCAATCCTCGTTCGTTCGAATCTGAGCATGTACTCGTGGCAAGCTCGCACTCTTTGGGCGTAATAGAACGCTCTCATTGGGTTTCAATCCTCGTTCGTTCGAATATGAGCATGTACTCGTGGCAAGCTCGCACTCTTACGCGCAATAGAAAGCTCTCACGGGGTTCCAATCCTCGTTCGTTCGAATCTGAGCATGTACTAGTGGCAAGCTCGCACTCTTTGGCGTAATAGAACGCTCTCACGGGGTTTAAATCCTCGTTCGTTCGAATCTGAGCATGTACTCGTGGCAAGCTCGCACTCTTAGGCGCAATAGAACGCTCTCATGGGTTTCAATCCTCGTTCGTTCGAATCTTAGCATGTACTCGTGGCAAGCTCGCACTCTTTGGGCGTAATAGAACGCTCTCATGGGGTTTCAATGCTCGTTCGTTCGAATCTGAGCATGTACTCGTGGCAAGCTCGCACTCTTTGGCGTAATAGAATGCTCTCACGGGGTTTCAATCCTCGTTCGTTCGAATCTGAGCATGTACTCGTGGCAAGCTCGCACTCTTTGGGCGTAACAGAACGCACTCATGGGGTTTCAATGCTCTTTCGTTCGAATCTGAGCATGTACTCGTGGCAAGCTCGCACTCTTTGGGCGTAATAGAACGCTCTCATTGGGTTTCAATCCTCGTTCGTTCGAATATGAGCATGTACTCGTGGCAAGCTCGCACTCTTAGGCGCAATAGAACGCTCTCACGGGGTTTCAATCCTCGTTCGTTCGAATCTGAGCATGTACTCGTGGCAAGCTCGCACTCTTTGGCGTAATAGAACGCTCTCACGGGGTTTCAATCCTCGTTCGTTCGAATCTGAGCATGTACTCGTGGCAAGCTCGCACTCTTAGGCGCAATAGAACGCTCTCATGGGTTTCAATCCTCGTTCGTTCGAATCTGAGCATGTACTCGTGGCAAGCTCGCACTCTTTGGCGTAATAGAACGCTCTCACGGGGTTTCAATCCTCGTTCGTTCGAATCTGAGCATGTACTCGTGGCAAGCTCGCACTCTTAGGCGCAATAGAACGCTCTCATGGGTTTCAATCCTCGTTCGTTCGAATCTGAGCATGTACTCGTGGCAAGCTCGCACTCTTTGGCGTAATAGAACGCTCTCACGGGGTTTCAATCCTCGTTCGTTCGAATCTGAGCATGTACTCGTGGCAAGCTCGCACTCTTAGGCGCAATAGAACGCTCTCATGGGTTTCAATCCTCGTTCGTTCGAATCTGAGCATGTACTCGTGGCAAGCTCGCACTCTTTGGCGTAATAGAACGCTCTCACGGGGTTTCAATCCTCGTTCGTTCGAATCTGAGCATGTACTCGTGGCAAGCTCGCACTCTTAGGCGCAATAGAACGCTCTCATGGGTTTCAATCCTCGTTCGTTCGAATCTGAGCATGTACTCGTGGCAAGCTCGCACTCTTTGGCGTAATAGAACGCTCTCACGGGGTTTCAATCCTCGTTCGTTCGAATCTGAGCATGTACTCGTGGCAAGCTCGCACTCTTAGGCGCAATAGAACGCTCTCATGGGTTTCAATCCTCGTTCGTTCGAATCTGAGCATGTACTCGTGGCAAGCTCGCACTCTTTGGCGTAATAGAACGCTCTCACGGGGTTTCAATCCTCGTTCGTTCGAATCTGAGCATGTACTCGTGGCAAGCTCGCACTCTTAGGCGCAATAGAACGCTCTCATGGGTTTCAATCCTCGTTCGTTCGAATCTGAGCATGTACTCGTGGCAAGCTCGCACTCTTTGGCGTAATAGAACGCTCTCACGGGGTTTCAATCCTCGTTCGTTCGAATCTGAGCATGTACTCGTGGCAAGCTCGCACTCTTAGGCGCAATAGAACGCTCTCATGGGTTTCAATCCTCGTTCGTTCGAATCTGAGCATGTACTCGTGGCAAGCTCGCACTCTTTGGCGTAATAGAACGCTCTCACGGGGTTTCAATCCTCGTTCGTTCGAATCTGAGCATGTACTCGTGGCAAGCTCGCACTCTTAGGCGGAATAAAACGCTCTCATGGGTTTCAATCCTCGTTCGTTCGAATCTGAGCATGTACTCGTGGCAAGCTCGCACTCTTTGGCGTAATAGAACGCTCTCACGGGGTTTCAATCCTCGTTCGTTCGAATCTGAGCATGTACTCGTGGCAAGCTCGCACTCTTAGGCGCAATAGAACGCTCTCACGGGGTTTCAATCCTCGTTCGTTCGAATCTGAGCATGTACTCGTGGCAAGCTCGCACTCTTTGGCGTAATAGAACGCTCTCATGGGTTTCAATCCTCGTTCGTTCGAATCTGAGCATGTACTCGTGGCAAGCTCGCACTCTTAGGCGCAATAGAACGCTCTCACGGGGTTTCAATCCTCGTTCGTTCGAATCTGAGCATGTACTCGTGGCAAGCTCGCACTCTTTGGCGTAATAGAACGCTCTCACGGGGTTTCAATCCTCGTTCGTTCGAATCTGAGCATGTACTCGTGGCAAGCTCGCACTCTTAGGCGCAATAGAACGCTCTCATGGGTTTCAATCCTCGTTCGTTCGAATCTGAGCATGTACTCGTGGCAAGCTCGCACTCTTTGGGCGTAATAGAACGCTCTCACGGGGTTTCAATCCTCGTTCGTTCGAATCTGAGCATGTACTCGTGGCAAGCTCGCACTCTTAGGCGCAATAGAACGCTCTCATGGGTTTCAATCCTCGTTCGTTCGAATCTGAGCATGTACTCGTGGCAAGCTCGCACTCTTTGGCGTAATAGAACGCTCTCACGGGGTTTCAATCCTCGTTCGTTCGAATCTGAGCATGTACTCGTGGCAAGCTCGCACTCTTAGGCGCAATAGAACGCTCTCATGGGTTTCAATCCTCGTTCGTTCGAATCTGAGCATGTACTCGTGGCAAGCTCGCACTCTTTGGCGTAATAGAACGCTCTCACGGGGTTTCAATCCTCGTTCGTTCGAATCTGAGCATGTACTCGTGGCAAGCTCGCACTCTTTGGCGTAATAGAACGCTCTCACGGGGTTTCAATCCTCGTTCGTTCGAATCTGAGCATGTACTCGTGGCAAGCTCGCACTCTTAGGCGCAATAGAACGCTCTCATGGGTTTCAATCCTCGTTCGTTCGAATCTGAGCATGTACTCGTGGCAAGCTCGCACTCTTTGGCGTAATAGAACGCTCTCACGGGGTTTCAATCCTCGTTCGTTCGAATCTGAGCATGTACTCGTGGCAAGCTCGCACTCTTAGGCGCAATAGAACGCTCTCATGGGTTTCAATCCTCGTTCGTTCGAATCTGAGCATGTACTCGTGGCAAGCTCGCACTCTTTGGGCGTAATAGAACGCTCTCATTGGGTTTCAATCCTCGTTCGTTCGAATATGAGCATGTACTCGTGGCAAGCTCGCACTCTTAGGCGCAATAGAAAGCTCTCACGGGGTTCCAATCCTCGTTCATTCGAATCTGAGCATGTACTCGTGGCAAGCTCGCACTCTTTGGCGTAATAGAACGCTCTCACGGGGTTTCAATCCTCGTTCGTTCGAATCTGAGCATGTACTCGTTGCAAGCTCGCACTTTTAGGCGCAATAGAACGCTCTCTTGGGTTTCAATCCTCGTTCGTTCGAATCTGAGCATGTACTCGTGGCAAGCTCGCACTCTTTGGCGTAATAGAACGCTCTCACGGGGATTCAATCCTCGTTCGTTCGAATCTGAGCATGTACTCGTGGCAAGCTCGCACTCTTAGGCGCAATAGAACGCTCTCATGGGTTTCAATCCTCGTTCGTTCGAATCTGAGCATGTACTCGTGGCAAGCTCGCACTCTTTGGGCGTAATAGAACGCTCTCATTGGGTTTCAATCCTCGTTCGTTCGAATATGAGCATGTACTCGTGGCAAGCTCGCACTCTTAGGCGCAATAGAAAGCTCTCACGGGGTTCCAATCCTCGTTCGTTCGAATCTGAGCATGTACTCGTGGCAAGCTCGCACTCTTTGGCGTAATAGAACGCTCTCACGGGGTTTAAATCCTCGTTCGTTCGAATCTGAGCATGTACTCGTGGCAAGCTCGCACTCTTAGGCGCAATAGAACGCTCTCATGGGTTTCAATCCTCGTTCGTTCGAATCTTAGCATGTACTCGTGGCAAGCTCGCACTCTTTGGGCGTAATAGAACGCTCTCATGGGGTTTCAATGCTCGTTCCTTCGAATCTGAGCATGTACTCGTGGCAAGCCCGCACTCTTTGGCGTAAGAGAATGCTCTCACGGGGTTCCAATCCTCGTTCGTTCGAATCTGAGCATGTACTCGTGGCAAGCTCGCACTCTTAGGCGCAATAGAACGCACTCATGGGTTTCAATCCTCGTTCGTTCGAATCTGAGCATGTACTCGTGGCAAGCTCGCACTCTTTGGCGGAATAAAACGCTCTCACGGGGATTCAATCCTCGTTCGTTCGAATCTGAGCATGTACTCGTGGCAAGCTCGCACCCTTAGGCGCAATAGAACGCTCTCACGGGGTTTCAATCCTCGTTCGTTCGAATCTGAGCATGAACTCGTGGCAAGCTCGCACTCTTAGGTGTAATAGAACGCTAATAGAACGCTCTCATGGGGTTTCAATCCTCGTTCGTTCGAATCTGAGCATGTACTCGTGGCAAGCTCGCACTCTTAGGCGCAATAGAACGCTCTCATGGGTTTCAATCCTCGTTCGTTCGAATCTGAGCATGTACTCGTGGCAAGCTCGCACTCTTTGGCGTAATAGAACGCTCTCACGGGGTTTCAATCCTCGTTCGTTCGAATCTGAGCATGTACTCGTGGCAAGCTCGCACTCTTAGGCGCAATAGAACGCTCTCACGGGGTTTCAATCCTCGTTCGTTCGAATCTGAGCATGTACTCGTGGCAAGCTCGCACTCTTTGGGCGTAATAGAACGCTCTCATTGGGTTTCAATCCTCGTTCGTTCGAATATGAGCATGTACTCGTGGCAAGCTCGCACTCTTAGGCGCAATAGAAAGCTCTCACGGGGTTCCAATCCTCGTTCGTTCGAATCTGAGCATGTACTCGTGGCAAGCTCGCACTCTTTGGCGTAATAGAACGCTCTCACGGGGTTTCAATCCTCGTTCGTTCGAATCTGAGCATGTACTCGTGGCAAGCTCGCACTCTTAGGCGCAATAGAACGCTCTCATGGGTTTCAATCCTCGTTCGTTCGAATCTGAGCATGTACTCGTGGAAAGCTCGCACTCTTTGGCGTAATAGAACGCTCTCACGGGGATTCAATCCTCGTTCGTTCGAATCTGAGCATGTACTCGTGGCAAGCTCGCACTCTTAGGCGCAATAGAACGCTCTCATGGGTTTCAATCCTCGTTCGTTCGAATCTGAGCATGTACTCGTGGCAAGCTCGCACTCTTTGGGCGTAATAGAACGCTCTCATTGGGTTTCAATCCTCGTTCGTTCGAATATGAGCATGTACTCGTGGCAAGCTCGCACTCTTACGCGCAATAGAAAGCTCTCACGGGGTTCCAATCCTCGTTCGTTCGAATCTGAGCATGTACTGGTGGCAAGCTCGCACTCTTTGGCGTAATAGAACGCTCTCACGGGGTTTAAATCCTCGTTCGTTCGAATCTGAGCATGTACTCGTGGCAAGCTCGCACTCTTAGGCGCAATAGAACGCTCTCATGGGTTTCAATCCTCGTTCGTTCGAATCTTAGCATGTACTCGTGGCAAGCTCGCACTCTTTGGGCGTAATAGAACGCTCTCATGGGGTTTCAATGCTCGTTCCTTCGAATCTGAGCATGTACTCGTGGCAAGCCCGCACTCTTTGGCGTAAGAGAATGCTCTCACGGGGTTTCTATCCTCGTTCGTTCGAATATGAGCATGTACTCGTGGCAAGCTCGCACTCTTAGGCGCAATAGAACGCTCTCATGGGTTTCAATCCTCGTTCGTTCGAATCTGAGCATGTACTCGTGGCAAGCTCGCACTCTTTGGCGTAATAGAATGCTCTCATGGGGTTTCAATCCTCGTTCGTTCGAATCTGAGCATGTACTCGTGGCAAGCTCGCACTCTTTGGCGTAATAGAACGCTCTCATGGGTTTCAATCCTCGTTCGTTCGAATCTGAGCATGTACTCGTGGCAAATTCGCACTCTTGGGGCATAATAGAACGCTCTCATGGGTTTCAATCCTCGTTCGTTCGAATCTGAGCATGTACTCGTGGCAAGCTCGCACTCTTTGGGCGTAATAGAACGCTCTCACGGGGTTCCAATCCTCGTTCGTTCGAATCTGAGCATGTACTCGTGGCAAGCTCGCTCTCTTTGGCGCAATAGAACGCTCTCACGGGGTTTCAATCCTCGTTCGTTCGAATCTGAGCATGTACTCGTGGCAAGCTCGCACTCTTAGGCGCAATAGAACGCTCTCATGGGTTTTCAATCCTCGTTCGTTCGAATCTGAGCATGTACTCGTGGCAAGCTCGCACTCTTTGGGCGTAATAGAACGCTCTCATTGGGTTTCAATCCTCGTTCGTTCGAATATGAGCATGTACTCGTGGCAAGCTCGCACTCTTAGGCGCAATAGAACGCTCTCACGGGGTTTCAATCCTCGTTCGTTCGAATCTGAGCATGTACTCGTGGCAAGCTCGCACTCTTTGGCGTAATAGAACGCTCTCACGGGGTTTCAATCCTCGTTCGTTCGAATCTGAGCATGTACTCGTGGCAAGCTCGCACTCTTAGGCGCAATAGAACGCTCTCATGGGTTTCAATCCTCGTTCGTTCGAATCTGAGCATGTACTCGTGGCAAGCTCGCACTCTTAGGCGCAATAGAACGCTCTCATGGGTTTCAATCCTCGTTCGTTCGAATCTGAGCATGTACTCGTGGCAAGCTCGCACTCTTAGGCGTAATTGAAAGCTCTCACGGGGTTTCAATCCTCGTTCGTTCGAATCTGAGCATGTACTCGTGGCAAGCTCGCACTCTTAGGCGCAATAGAACGCTCTCATGGGTTTCAATCCTCGTTCGTTCGAATCTGAGCATGTACTCGTGGCAAGCTCGCACTCTTTGGCGTAATAGAACGCTCTCACGGGGTTTCAATCCTCGTTCGTTCGAATCTGAGCATGTACTCGTGGCAAGCTCGCACTCTTAGGCGCAATAGAACGCTCTCATGGGTTTCAATCCTCGTTCGTTCGAATCTGAGCATGTACTCGTGGCAAGCTCGCACTCTTTGGCGTAATAGAACGCTCTCACGGGGTTTCAATCCTCGTTCGTTCGAATCTGAGCATGTACTCGTGGCAAGCTCGCACTCTTAGGCGCAATAGAACGCTCTCATGGGTTTCAATCCTCGTTCGTTCGAATCTGAGCATGTACTCGTGGCAAGCTCGCACTCTTTGGCGTAATAGAATGCTCTCACGGGGTTTCAATCCTCGTTCGTTCGAATCTGAGCATGTACTCGTGGCAAGCTCGCACTCTTAGGCGCAATAGAACGCTCTCATGGGTTTCAATCCTCGTTCGTTCGAATCTGAGCATGTACTCGTGGCAAGCTCGCACTCTTTGGGCGTAATAGAACGCTCTCATTGGGTTTCAATCCTCGTTCGTTCGAATATGAGCATGTACTCGTGGCAAGCTCGCACTCTTAGGCGCAATAGAAAGCACTCACGGGGTTCCAATCCTCGTTCATTCGAATCTGAGCATGTACACGTGGCAAGCTCGCACTCTTTGGCGTAATAGAACGCTCTCACGGGGTTTCAATCCTCGTTCGTTCGAATCTGAGCATGTACTCGTGGCAAGCTCGCACTCTTAGGCGCAATAGAACGCTCTCATGGGTTTCAATCCTCGTTCGTTCGAATCTGAGCATGTACTCGTGGAAAGCTCGCACTCTTTGGCGTAATAGAACGCTCTCACGGGGATTCAATCCTCTCGCACTCTTACTCGCAATAGAAAGCTCTCACGGGGTTCCAATCCTCGTTCGTTTCGAATCTGAGCATGTAACTCGTGGCAAGCTCGCACTCATTTTTCGCTCTTCACTTGGGGCGTTAAGCAGAATGCGAGTCTCGGGCTTCATCCTCGTTCCTTCGAAGCGGAATCTGGAGCTTCTAATGCCTCGATGGCCTCCTATTAATTGCGCACTCTTGGGGCGTTCCGAACTTAAGGAATGCCTCTCTTGGGCATTCGATCCATCGTTCCTTCGAATAGTGTGAGTCAATGTACTACTCAGTGGCAAATTAGTGACACTCTTGGGGTCGTCGAAATAGAAATGCTCTTCTTGCGCGCGATTCGTATCCCCTCGTTCCTTCGCCAATTTCCCTGAAGGTCGAGTAATGACATCGTGGTAAAATTCGCACTCTTAGGGCGTAATAGAATGCTCTAGCTTAGTGCTTCGAACTTTCTTCACTCTGTATCCTTCGAATTGTGTGCTTGTATAGTGGCAAAATTCGCACTCTTGGGGCTTAATAGAATGACATCTCTTAGGGGCTTATCGATCCTTCCTTCCTTCGAATGTAGGAGCATGTACTCGTGGCTGAAAATTCGCACTTCTTGGTTACGCGGTTGCAGTTATAACTCAGTAATAGAATGCTCTCTTGGGCTTCGATCCGTTCCCTCGTCCGGTTCCTTCGAATGTGACGCATGTACTCGTGGCTGCAAATTCCGCACTCTTGAGGATGGCCTAAATAGTAATGCTCTGCCTTACGGGCTTCGATCCAATGAGTGAGAGGAGCGTTCCTGTATCGAATGTGAGCATGTACTTATCCACTTCGTGCAAATTCGCACTCTTTGGGGCGCTAATAGAATGGGCTCTCTTGGGCTTCGAAAGTATCCTTCGAATTGTGAGTTCCTGTCCTCGTGCAAATTCGGCACCTACGAATATTAGAAATGCTCTCTGGGGCTTATTGATCTGGGTCCTTCGAATGTGTGCATGTACTCGTAGCAAATTCCGCACTCCTTGGGAGGGCGTAATAGAATGCTCTCTTGGGCTTTCCACCCCTCGCTTCCCCTGCGAACTTGAGACATGTCCCGAAATTCGCCCCCCCCCTGGAGCGAATAGAACTCCTCTCTTGTGGCTGCTTCGGCCATTCGTTCCATTCGGCTCCATAGACCCCCCCATACTTACTCGTAGGGCAAAAATTCGGCGAACCCCTGTTCTGGGGGCGAGAATAGAAGTGCTCCTTAGAGGCTCCTCCTCGTTGGTCTCCTTCGAATGGGAGACATGGCTCCGCTTGGCACATATCGGCACCTTTTGGTGGGCGTCCAATAGTAATGCCTCTCCCTTGGGACTGCTTCGATCAGACGTAATATCCTTCGCCATGTCCAGCATGTGACCTCTGGGGTATATATAAAAGCGCATACTCTGCGTCATTTTGGGGCGTAACAGGAATGCTCTCTTGGGCTTCGACTCGTTCGAATCTTTGGAGCATGTTTCGTGCGCGAATTCCCGCACTCCTTGGGGCGTGGTTAGGTCCTGAAATGCTCTCTTGGGCTTCGATCGCTCCGTTCCTCCTATCGCGATGTGAGCATGTACTCGTGAGCAAATTCGCGAAACTCTTGGGGCGTAATAGAAATGCTCTCACTTAAGGGGCCTTCGATCCTCGTTCCTGTCGAAATGTGATGCATGTACTCTGTTGGCGAATTCGCACTCTTGGGGCGTAATAGAATGCTCTCTTGGGATTTCGATCCTCTCGTTCCTTCGAAATGTGAGCCATGTACTCCTCGTGGCAAATTCGCACTCTTGGGGCGTAATAGAATGCTCTTCTTGGGCTTCGATCCTCGTTCCTTCGAATGTGAGCATGTACCTCGTGGCAAATTCGCACTCTTGGGGCCTAATAGAATGCTCTCTTGGGCTTCGATCCTCGTTCCTTCGAATGACTGTGAGCATGTACTCGTGGCAAAATTCGCACTCTCTTGGGGCGTAATAGAATGCTCTCTCTCTTGGGCTTCGATCTCTCGTTCCTTCGAATGTGAGCATGTACTCGTGGCAAATTCGCACTCTTGGGGCGTATTAGAATGCTCATTCTCTCTTCTTGGGCTTCGATCCTCGTTCCTTCGAATGTGAGCATGTACTCGTGGCAAATTCGCACTCTTGGGGCGTAATAGAATGCTCTCTTTGGGCTTCGATCCTCGTTCCTTCGGAATGTGAGCATGTACTCGTGGCAAATTCGCACTCTTGGGGTCCTAATAGAAATGCTCTCTTGGGGCTTCGATCCTCGTTCCTCGAATCTGAGCATGTACTCGTGGCAAATTCGCACTCTTTGGGGCGTTCAATAGAATGCTCTCGTTGGGCTTCGATCCTCGTTCCTTTCGAATGTGAGCATGTACTCCGTGGCAAATTCGCACTCTTTAGGGGCGTAATAGAATGCTCTCTTGGGCTTCGATCCACGTTCCTTCGAATGGGAGCATGTAACTCGTGGCGAAATTCGCACTCTTGGGGCGTAATAGAATGCTCTCTTGGCTTCGATCCTCGTCTTTATCCTTCGAATGGGAGCATTGTACTCGTGGCAAATTCGCACTTTTCTTGGGGCGTAATAGAATGCTCTCTCTTGGGCTTCGAGATTCCTTCGAATGTGAGCATGTACTCGTGGCAAATTCGCACTCTTGGGGCTTAATAGAATGCTCTCTATCTTGGGCTTCGATTCCACGTTCCTTCGAATGATAGAGCAGCTTCGGGCAAATAATCGCACTCTTGGTGGGCTAAATAGAATGCTCTCTTTTGGGCTTCGATCCTCGTTCCTTCGAATGTGAGCATGTACTCGTGGCAAATTCCGCACTCTTTGGGGCGTAATAGAATGCACTCTCTTGGGCTTCGATCCTCGTTCCTTCGAATGTGAGCATGTACTCGTGGCAAATTCGCACTCTTTTTGGGGCGTAATAGAATGCTCTCTCTCTTGGGCTTCGATCCTCGTTCCTTCCTATCGAATGTAGAGCATGTACTCGTGGCTGTAATTCGCACTCTTGGGGCGTAATAGAATGCTCTCTTGGGCGAGTCCCCCTCGATCCTTGCTTTACCTTCGAATGTGAGGCATGTACTCTCGTGGCAAATTCGCAACTCTCTTGGGGCGTAATAGAATGCTCTCTTGGGGCTTCGATCCTCGTTTCCTTCGAATGTGGAGCATGTACTCGTGGCAAATTCGCACTCTTGGGGTCGTAATAGAATGCTCTCTTGGGCTTCGATCCATTTATTTTCCTTCGAATGTGAGCATGTACTCGTGGCAAATTCGCGACTCTTGGGGCCGTAATGAAAGGCTCTCTTGCTTCGATCCTCGTTCCTATCGAATGGGTGAGATATGTACTGTGGCAAATTCGCACTCTTGGGGCGTAAGTAAATAGAATGCTCTCTTGGGCATTTCGATAAAGACGTTCCTTCGAATGTGAGCATGTACTCGTGGCAAATTCGCACTCTTGGGGCGTAATCTAGAATGCTCTCTCTGGGGTCTTCGATCCTCGTTTCCTTCTTCGAATGTGAGCGAAGGCTGTACTCGTGGCAAAATTCGCACTCTTGGGGAGTAATAGAATGCTCTCGTTGGGCTGTTCGATCCTCGTTCCTTCGAATGTGAGCATGTACTCGTGGCAAATTCGCACTCTTGGGGCGTAAATAGAATGCTCTCTTGGGCTTCGATCCTCGTTCCTTTCGAATGTGAGCATGTACTCGTGGCAAATTCGCACTCTTTGGGGCGTAACAGAATGCTCTCTTGGGCTTTCGATCCTCGTTCCTTCGAATGTGAGCATGTACTCGTGGCAAAATTCGCGACAACTCTTGGGGCATTTAGAAAATGCTCTCTTCCTTCGATCCCGTTCCTTCGAATGTGAGCATGTACTCTCGTGGCAAATTCGCACTCTTGGGGCGTAATAGAATGCTCTCTCTAGGGCTTTTCGATCCTCGTTCCTTCGAATGTGGAGCATGTACTCGTGGCAAAATTCGCACTCTTGGGGGCGTAAATAGAATGCTCTCTTGGGCTTCGATCCACGTTCCTTTCGAATGTGAGCATGTACTTCGTGGCAAATTCGCACTCTTGGGGCGTAATAGAATGCTCTCTTGGCCTTCGATCCTCTCCCTCGGAATGAAGTCCAGTACTATGTGGAAATTCGCTACTCTTGGGGCGAAAATCGAATTGCCTCACTTCGATCCTTTTCCTTCGAATGGTGAGCATGTACTCGTGGCAAATTCGCACACTCTTGGGGCGTAATAGAATGCTCTCTTGGGCTTCGATCCTCGTTCCTTCGAATGTGAGCATGTAACTCGTGGCAAATTCGCACTCTTGGGGCGTAATAGAATGCTCTCTCTTGGGCTTCGATCCTCGTTCCTGTCGATATCGAATGTGAGCATGAAGTACTCGTGGCAAATTCGCACTCTTGGGGCGTTAATAGATAGAATGCTCTCTTGGGCTTCGTATCCTCGTTCCTTCGAATGTGTCAGCTGTACTCTAAATTCGCACTCTTGGGGCGTAATAGAATCGCTCGGACTTGGGCTCGTAAATTCGTTCCTTCGAATGGGTGAGCATGTACACCCCTCGTGGCAAATTCGCACTCTTGGGGCGTAATAGAACGCTCTCTTGGGGCTTCGATCCATGTTCCTTCGAATGTGAGCATGTACTCGTGGCAAATTCGCACTCTTGGGGCGTAATAGCAATGCTCTCTCTTGGGCTTCGATCCTCGTTCCTTCGAATGGAGCATGTACTCGTGGCAAATTCGCACTCTTGGGGCGTAATAGAATGCTCTCTTGGGCTTCGATCCTCTTCCTTCGACTTCCTGTGAGCATGTACTCGTGGCAAATTCGCAACTCTTTGGGGCGTAATAGAATGCTCTCTTGGGCTTCGATCCGTTCCTTCCTTCGAATGTGAGCATGTACTCGTGGCGAAATTCGCACTCTTGGGGCGTAATAGAATGCTCTCTCTTGGGCTTCGATCCTCGTTCCGTTTCCTTCGAATGTGAGCATGTACTCGTGGCAAATTCGCACACTCTTGGGGCGTAATAGAATGCTCTCTTGGGGCTTCGATCCTCGTTCCTTCGAAATGTGAGCATGTACTCGTGGCAAATTCGCACTCTTTGGGGCGTAATAGAATGCTCTCTTGGGCTTCGATCCTCGTTCCTTTCGAATGTGAGCATGTACTCGTGGCAAATTCGCACTCTTGGGGCGTAATAGAATGCTCTCTCTCTTGGGCTTCGATCCTTTCCTTCCTTCGAATGTGAGCATGTACTCGTGGCAAATTCGCACTCTTGGGGCGTAATAGAATGCTCTCTCTTGGGCTTCGATCCCTCGATTTTCCCCTTCCTTCGAATGTGAGCATGTACTCGTGGCAAATTCGCACTCTTGGGGCGTAATAGAATGCTATCTCTTGGGCTTCGATCCTCGTTCCTTCGAATGTGAGCATGTACTCGTGGCAAATTCGCACTCTTGGGGCGTAATAGAATGCTCTCTCTCTTGGGCTTCGATCCTCGTTCCTTCGAATGTGAGCATGTACTCGTGCGCAAATTCGCACTCTTGGGGCGTAATAGAATGCTCTCAGACTTGGGCTTCGATCCACGTTCCTTCGAATCGTGAGCATGTACTCGTGGCAAATTCGCACTTTTTGGGGCGTAATAGAATGCTCTCTCTTGGGCTTCGATCCTCGTTTCCTTTCGAATGGAGCATGTACTCGTGGCAAATTCGCACTCTTGGGGCGTAATAGAATGCTCTCTGGGCTTCGATCCACGTTCTTCGAATGTGACAGGCATGTACTTCGTGGCAAATTCGCACTCTTTCTTGGGGCGTAATAGAATGCTGCTCTTGGGCTTCGATCCCTCGTTCCTTCGAATGTGAGCATGTACTACTCGTGGTGGCAAAATTCGCACTCTTGGGGCGTAATAGAATGCTCTCTTGGGCTTCGATCCTCGTTCCTTCGAATGTGAGCATGTACTCGTGGCAAATTTCGCACTCTTGGGGCTAATAGAATGCTCTCTTGGGGCTTCGATCCTCGTTCCTTCGAATGTGAGCATGTACTCGTGGCAAATATTCGCACTCTTTGGGGCGTAATAGAATGCTCTCTTGGGCTTCGATCCTCGTTCTCCTTCGAATGTGAGCACGTACTCGTGGCAAATTCGCACTCTTGGGGCGTAATAGAATGCTCTCTTGGGCTTCGATCCTCGCTTCCATTTCGAAAATGTGAGCATGTACTCGTGGCAAATTCGCACTCTTGGGGCGTAATAGAATGCTCTCTCTTGGGCTTCGATCCTATCGTTCCTTCGAATGTGAGCATGTATTCGTGGCAAGTTCGCACTCTTGGGGCGTAATAGAATGCTATCTTGGGCTTCGATCCTCGTTCCTTCGAATGTGAGCATGTACTCGTGGCAAATTCGCACTCTTGGGGCGTAATAGAATGCTCTCTTGGGCTTCGATCCTCGTTCCTTCGAATATGAGGATGTACTCGTGGCAAATTCGCACTCTTGGGGCGTAATAGATAGAATGCTCTCTTGGGTTTCGATCCTCGTTCCTTGAAAATGTGAGCATGTACTCGTGGCAAATTCGCAACTCTTGGGGCGTAATAGAATGCTCTCTTGGGCTTCGATCCTCAAACTTCCTTCGAATGTGTGAGCATGTACTCGTGGCAAATTCGCACTCTTGGGGCGTAATAGAATGCTCTCTCTTGGGCTTCGATCCTCGTTCCTTCGAATAGTGAGCAGGTACTCGTGGCAAAAATTCGCACTCTTGGGGCGTAATAGAATGCTCTCTTGGGCTTCGATCCTCGTTCCTTCGAAATCGAATGTGAGCATGTACTCGTGGCTAAAAATTCGCACTCTTGGGGCGTAATAGAATGCTCTCTTGGGCTTCGATCCTCGTTCCTTCGAATGTGAGCATGTACTTGTGGCAAATTCGCACTCTTGGGGCGTAATAGAATGCTCTCTTGGGGCTTCGATCCTCGTTCCTTCGAATGTGAGCATGTACTCGTGGCAAATTCGCACTCTTGGGGCGTATTAGAATGCTCTCTTGGGCTTCTATCCTCGTTCCTTCGAATGTGAGCATGTACTCGTAGCAAATTCGCACTCTTGGGGCGTAATAGAATGCTCTCTTGAGGCTTCGATCCTCGTTCCTTCGAATGTGAGCATGTACTCGTGGCGAATTCGCACTCTTGGGGCGTAATAGAATGCTCTCTTGGGCTTCGATCCTCGTTCCTTCGAATGTGAGCATGTACTCGTGGCAAATTCGCACTCTTGGGGCCTAATAGAATGCTCTCTTGGGGCTTCGATCCTCGTTCCTTCGAATGTGAGCATGTACTCGTGGCAAATTCGCACTCTTGGGGCGTATTAGAATGCTCTCTTGGGCTTCGATCCTCGTTCCTTCGAATGTGAGCATGTACTCGTGGCAAATTCGCACTCTTGGGGCGTAATAGAATGCTCTCTTGGGCTTCGATCCTCGTTCCTTCGAATATGAGCATGTACTCGTGGCAAATTCGCACTCTTGGGGCGTAATAGAATGCTCTCTTGGGGCTTCGATCCTCGTTCCTTCGAATGTGAGCATGTACTCGTGGTAAATTCGCACTCTTGGGGCGTAATAGAATGCTCTCTTGGCGTTCGATCCTCGTTCCTTCGAATCTGAGCATGTACTCGTGGCAAATTCGCACTCTTGGGGCGTAATAGAATGCTCTCTTGGGCTTCGATCCTCGTTCCTTCGAATGTGAGCATGTACTCGTGGCAAATTCGCACTCTTGGGGCGTAATAGAATGCTCTCTTGGGCTTCGATCCTCGTACCTTCGAATGTGAGCATGTACTCGTGGCAAATTCGCACTCTTGGGGCGTAATAGAATGCTCTCTTGGGCTTCGATCCTCGTTCCTTCGAATGTGAGCATGTACTCGTGGCAAATTCGCACTCTTGGGGCGTAATAGAATGCTCTCTTGGGCTTCGATCCTCGTTCCTTCGAATGTGAGCATGTACTCGTGGCAAATTCGCACTCTTGGGGCGTAATAGAATGCTCTCTTGGGCTTCGATCCTCGTTCCTTCGAATGTGAGCATGTACTCGTGGCAAATTCGCACTCTTGGGGCGTAATAGAATGCTCTCTTGGGCTTCGATCCTCGTTCCTTCGAACGTGAGCATGTACTCGTGGCAAATTCGCACTCTTGGGGCGTAATAGAATGCTCTCTTGGGCTTCGATCCTCGTTCCTTCGAATGTGTGAATGTACTTGTGGCAAATTCGCACTCTTGGGGCGTAATAGAATGCTCTCTTGGGCTTCGATCCTCGTTCCTTCGAATGTGAGCATGTACTCGTGGCAAATTCGCACTCTTGGGGCGTAATAGAATGCTCTCTTGGGCTTCGATCCTCGTTCCTTCGAATGTGAGCATGTACTCGTGGCAAATTCGCACTCTTGGGGCGTAAATAGAATGCTCTCTTGGGCTTCGATCCACGTTCCTTCGAATGTGAGCATGTACTCGTGGCAAAATTCGCACTCTTGGGGCGTAATAGAATGCTCTCTTGGGCTTCGATCCTCGTTCCTTCGAATGTGACCATGTACTCGTGGCAAATTCGCACTCTTGGGGCGTAATAGAATGCTCTCTTGGGCTTCGATCCTCGTTCCTTCGAAGGTGAGCATGTACTCGTGGCAAATTCGCACTCTTGGGGCGTAATAGAATGCTCTCTTGGGCTTCGATCCTCGTTCCTTCAAATGTGAGCATGTACTCGTGGCAAATTCGCACTCTTGGGGCGTAATAGAATGCTCTCTTGGGCTTTCATCCTCGTTCCTTCGAATGTGAGCATGTACTCGTGGCAAATTCGCACTCTTGGGGCGTAATAGAATGCTCTCTTGGGCTTCGATCCTCGTTCCTTCGAATGTGAGCATGTACTCGTGGCAAATTCGCACTCTTGGGGCGTAATAGAATGCTCTCTTGGGCTTCGATCCTCGTTCCTTCGAATCTGAGCATGTACTCGTGGCAAATTCGCACTCTTGGGGCGTAATAGAATGCTCTCTTGGGCTTCGATCCTCGTTTCCTTCGAATGTGAGCATGTACTCGTGGCAAATTCGCACTCTTGGGGCGTAATAGAATGCTCTCTTGGGCTTCGATCCTCGTTCCTTCGAATGTGAGCATGTACTCTCGTGGCAAAATTCGCACTCTTGGGGCGTAATAGAATGCTCTCTTGGGCTTCGATCCTCGTTCCTTCGAATGTGAGCATGTACTCGTGGCAAATTCGCACTCTTGGGGCGTAATAGAATGCTCTCTTGGGCTTCGATCCTCGTTCCTTCGAATGTGAGCATGTACTCGTGGCAAATTCGCACTCTTGGGGCGTAATAGAATGCTCTCTTGGGCTTCGATCCTCGTTTCCTTCGAATGTGAGCATGTACTCGTGGTAAATTCGCACTCTTGGGGCGTAATAGAATGCTCTCTTGGGCTTCGATCCTCGTTCCTTCGAATGTGAGCATGTACTCGTGGCAAATTCGCACTCTTGGGGCGTAATAGAATGCTCTCTTGGGGCTTCGATCCTCGTTCCTTCGAATGTGAGCATGTACTCGTGGCAAATTCGCACTCTCGGGGCGTAATAGAATGCTCTCTTGGGGCTTCGATCCTCGTTCCTTTGAATGTGAGCATGTACTCGTGGCAAATTCGCACTCTTGGGGCGTAATAGAATGCTCACTCGGGCTTCGATCCTCGTTCCTTCGAATATGAGCATGTACTCGTGGCAAATTCGCACTCTTGGGGCGTAATAGAATGCTCTCTTGGGCTTCGATCCTCGTTCCTTCGAATGTGAGCATGTACTCGTGGCAAATTCGCACTCTTGGGGCGTAATAGAATGCTCTCTTGGGCTTCGATCCTCGTTCCTTCGAATGTGAGCATGTACTCGTGGCAAATTCGCACTCTTGGGGCGTAATAGAATGCTCTCTTGGGCTTCGATCCTCGTTCCTTCGATTGTGTGCATGTACTCGAGGCAAATTCGCACTCTTTGGGCGTAATAGAATGCTCTCTTGGGCTTCGATCCTCGTTCCTTCGAATGTGAGCATGTACTCGTGGAAAATTCGCACTCTTGGGGCGTAATAGAATGCTCTCTTGGGCTTCGATCCTCGTTCCTTCGAATCTGAGCATGTACTCGTGGCAAATTCGCACTCTTGGGGCGTAATAGAATGCTCTCTTGGGGCTTCGATCCTCGTTCCTTCGAATGTGTGCATGTACTCGTGGCAAATTCGCACTCTTGGGGCGTAATAGAATGCTCTCTTGGGGCTTCGATCCTCGTTCCTTCGAATCTGGGCATGTACTCGTGGCAAATTCGCACTCTTGGGGCGTAATAGAATGCTCTCTTGGGCTTCGATCCTCGTTCCTTCGAATGTGAGCATGTACTCGTGGCAAATTCGCACTCTTGGGGCGTAATAGAATGCTCTCTTGGGCTTCGATCCTCGTTCCTTCGAATGTGAGCATGTACTCGTGGTAAATTCGCACTCTTGGGGCGTAATAGAATGCTCTCTTGGGCTTCGATCCTCGTTCCTTCGAATGTGTGCATGTACTCGTGGCGAATTCGCTCTCTTGGGGCGTAATAGAATGCTCTCTTGGGCTTCGATCCTCGTTCCTTCGAATGTGAGCATGTACTCGTGGCCAATTCGCACTCTTGGGGCGTAATAGAATGCTCTATTTGGCTTCGATACTCTTCGGCCACCGACCTCGCCGACTTTCCCACTAGGTCCAACAAGGCATAAGTAGATACAATAGCTAAGCAGTAGTAAATAACTACACTATGCATAAGTAGAAATGAATACAACACTACTATGCCTTTACAATAAGGAATGAATGTCATGGTCAAAGATGTTCAACGGTGTCCCTCACACACTCTTCACCCAATTCATTCTTGACCCAATCAGGGCTTCTCACAAGACCAAGCCCAACTTACAAAAATATCATGATCGACCCCACACACAACATGTAATCTCACTATGCTCACTCTCTACATAAGATGCAACACATGCATAGGGTACAAAACACAATATGGTCAATCAACTTGTCTATTTCATCTTGGACCCAATCGCACCGGCTCATCCGTAGGTCAAGCCACAACTCACCACACCAAGTCACGTGGGGGAGAGGTCTTTCACTCCTAGCCAGCCACCATGACCGTCTGCCGGGGAGGGCTCCCGGGGCCCTTCACACTCGTGTTCGCGTGACACTCCGGAGCTCACGGCTTGGGAGTTGCGACCTCCACAAGCCAACAACAGACTATGCGAGTATGATCTGCCCTCCAAACTCGAGGACCTTCCACCTACCGGTGGGGAATAACCAATGTAATGTTATGCAATGCTCAACAATGGCAAGACACAATGTGCCATACTACAAATGCAATGACCCAATATCTCTTTGGCGCTCAAGGTTCAAACAACACATGCCAGTAGATTCATGCCACTAACCACGGTGACAACCACAACATCACGAGATCTCTTTCAATCCCTAGCATGGTCCAGAGGATATCTTTCAATCCCTCGCATGCTCTATAATATCAAAGTACTAGTTGTCACGCTACACATGCACCGACCCAATTTTCTCCACTCATACTAGAGATTCTACTCAAATATGTCGCGTGCATCAATCGAATATACAAACATCACAACATGTGGACATAAGCAAATATGCACTACTCATAATACATGGAACTATCCTGACAGGTCCCTCCCATTGGCTCCCATTGGCCCCTCTTCCTGAAGATCCGCTTCTCCCCACTCCTTCGGATGTCTTCCGCGACACGATCAAGCATCTCCTCGAGCTACCTCCGGAGCACGGCCGAATCCAGTTCCGCCGGCTCAACATCGAGAACGACTTCCGACTGGAGGGCCTCATCAGGATGTCCCATCTGGTCACCTCCTCGCCTTCCTCTCTCTCTCTCTCTCTCTCTCTCTCTCTCTCTCTCTCTCTCTCTCTCTCCCTCCCCTTTCTCCGGACGTCTACAGTGACAAGATCAAGCACCTCCTCGAGCCCCGGCCGGAGCACAGCCGGATCCAGTTCCATCGACTCACCATCAAGAACGGCTCCCGACTCGAGGGCCCCATCAACATGTCGGATCTAGTGATCTCCTCGTCTCTCTCTCTCTCTCTCTCTCTCTCTCTCTCTCTCTCATGCACACGCGCACACACACTTGCTCCCTTGCTGAGAGGTCCCTCCCCTCCGAACCCCATTGTTCCCCTTTTTGCAGATTCGCTTCTCCCCTTTTCTTGGATACTTTCTTCTTATTTGTTTCCTCACCTGTACCTTCTTTGTTCCTATTATCTATAGCGTTGCTTCGATGGATTCCTTTAGGGTTTAGCAGAATAGAATCATCCGTTTCCATTCCTAACCTCTCTCGTTTTATAACACAGATGATCAACCTGGCGGCCGTCTTCACCCCTGCCGAGTATTGCATGTACAGCAATTTCATCGACGTCCTTATGGTGGTAAGTTCTGTGTGAATCGTACAGATTTGATCCGGATCTATGCCTATTGTCTCCCTAATTTCCCGCTGGCCTTGTGCCGTGGGCTTGTGGCATCACAATGCAGGTTAAGTATTGCTGTGAGAACAACACGCGGCTCATTCACTTCCCCGCTTGTGAGGTGTTGGGAAGACTATTGGAAGCTTTCTCCCGAAGCAGCATCCTCTGCGACAGGTGATATCCCCTCTTTTTTCTTTGTTCGTTGTTCTGTTATGCTCTTATCTGTACAAACCGAAGAAAAACAAAATTGAAAAAAAGCAAGAAGTCGAGTTGATTAGTGTTCGTACCCCCTTTCCTCGTGAAAACTAAAAAATAGGTTGAAATATGCAAGAGCAGTAGCAGATCTCTAATGGTCTTGTAGAATATTTATGTGATTTCTGCAATAATGGAAGATGTTTGAATATGTATTTAAACCGGTCCTTGATCTAGATATGGCGGAAACCATGCTGCCCGTCATGAAGACCTTTTTTTTCCTTTTCTAAGCTGAAAGTACATTCAGAGGTTGGCATTGGCCGTATATGATCAGCATTACATAGGATAAATCAAAAGGCTTGTTTATTCATAGAAAGTTTTTTATTTACTTCACATTTGATAGCTAAATCAAAAGGCTTATTTATTGATAAAGATATAGTAATCGAGTATTCGGTGTAGGTGCATGTATGAATTTTTATATTTGAAATGGGTTTAACATAAATCAATTTGAAGTATGGAAAATTTAACAACTTTGATGTTGGAAATTTTAGGGATGGAATTTTGTTTTTGGTTTTGTGGATGAAAATTTGATCTCGTGTTTGGAAGAATGTGATCCGGGTGTCAAGAACTTGGTTAGTGAATATATAAAGCACGCGAGCGTGCTCTCGAGTCTAGGGTAGAAGAAATATAATAAATTTTATCAAAATATAGTAGAATTATTAATCAGTTTGATCGATTGAAATTGTGGTGTAACATTTCTGAAAATTTGTATCAAGAAAGTTTGTGTATTCATTATATTCATTATATTAGGAAGAATATTTAGAAGCCTATTTAGGAAATTTCGGTCGGTTGATGTTTAGAGGAACCTAATTCGGATGCTTAATAATTTTATTGCTGGTATGTAAATTATGTTATGCTACGAAAGCATTAGCAAGATTTTTGGAATTAAGGAATATAATTGATAATTGATTGCTTATAACAGATATCTTTGACCGGAAAAGTGAGTACTTTTATTAATTGCTCTTGAGGATGAAACTTATTTTGAAGATGTTAGATTTGAATATCTCGGTTTAGGGTTTCAATTTGTAAGGATCATGCTTTATGTTTGACGGACATAGGTGCGAGTAAGATATAATGGCCATAGTAGATAAGTTCGTATACGTGGCGCATAAATGACACTGCATATCATGTAGATAAGTTTCTTTCTTTAAGTTGAAGGTGCCGTCAGAAGGTGGCATTGGCCGTGTATAATTTAGGTGCCTTAAGAGAGAAATGTGTCCGTGCATAAAGAGAGAGACATAAAAGAAAATGATGAAATCAGCCACAATAGTTGTTATCGACCAAAAGTTCCATGCTCCGAGTACTTATACTTTGGATGTATTGGAAAGGGCCAATTTGTAACGATCGAGCTTTGGGTTTGACAAACTTAGGTGCAAGTAAGATGTAACGGCCGTAGTAGATAAGTACTTTTATGTGGCACATAAATGACGCCGCCATCTTGTAGATAAGTTTCTTTATTCGAGCCGAACTTAGAATTTTAACAAAAAGGTTGTTATCAGATAGTTTCTAAGATATGTGGTTTAAGCGATGAATGGTAAAAAATAGGCATCCGAGTCGAACTTGGTACTAAAATATGTGGTTGGCAGATAATTTCTTTATTCAAGTCGAACTTGGAACTTTTTAATTGTCAATAGTCGTCCAGAATTTTTATTTATAATATTAGGTTCGACCGGTGAATGGTTTACTACTTTTAGGAACTGCTTTCATATAACTTTTGTGTTTTCTACTTTCGAACTCCCAAAAATCAGTAGCGTTAAACTTTCAAAATAATTTTAATATTTTGCAGGAAGTCGTGAATTAGTTACCGCATATACAAAGCAGAAATTCATTCACTACATAAGACTAGTGTTGTAAATAATTTTTTACGAAACTATTTTAATATTTATAATAGTTTTTGTATCTCTGGATTACTTTTTGATGATGTATGATAGATATAGGTCTTAAGTATTCGTATAAATTCTATTTGAGCACTTGACGTGTACTCATTTCTTGTCTTTTATCAACTTTCGTTCATCTTGTACTAACCTATAGGCATCGTACTATCTTGGTTTTGTATTATTGAAGATTATAAATAAAAATTATCTATATGGCAGTAAACTTGGCTAATACAATTTTAAATTTGGGATTGCATATTCCGTGGGAGGGTGATTGTAAAAATAAAATGTTATATGTTTGGAAAGATGTGGAAAGAGTTACATCCCGAAGGGAGTGTGAAAACTACCACCACATATAAGAAAGACCTACCACCACATCTTCTAATTATAGAGTTTATTGGCCAAGTTTATGTCATATGGCAATTTTCATTTTCTAACTTCACGATCCATTACATCTTGATAGTTTTGTGCCTCTAGATTGCTTTGTGATGGCGTGAGTATGATGAATGCAAGTTTTAAGTATTCTTATAAATTCTATTTTCGCACTTGATGTATTTGGATTAAATTATAATTTTTATGAAGTTGGAATGATTTTGCATCATCTTGTGTGAAGATACGGTGTTTAAGTACTTACAGTATTCATTTCTATGTTTTTATAGTTCAAATATTTTTCAAAATTCATATTTGAGTTTTGGATGATTTTTAAATTGAAGTTCTGATGTTCGAGTTACTGATTTTTTGAAAGACTTTTGATTTCCAGAACACATTCAATTTCTTGAAATCGCCTTCAAGTTCCATTCTTTGGGGATTGTTTTATTACTAAGCTTAAAAAATATTTTAATTATAAAAATAGTTTGGTAAAAGATTTATTTACAAAATTAAGCATGTGCGGCAAATGAATTACCGCTTTCTAAATGCGGCAAATCATTCGCCGCTTTCTTCAACCTATTAAAATTATTTTAGAAGTTTAATATTGTATATTTTTCGGAGTACAGATGGAAAAACATATAAGTTATCTGAAAGCGGTGATTCACCGCTTTCTAAAAGCGGTAAATTATTCACCGTTTACGCTTAGTCTTAATATAAAAATTTCGACTGCCTGTTTTTACAATTAAAATGTTTCATATTGTAAAAAATGTCTCGTAGGCTTAGTAGCCCAAAAAGTCCTTCTCTGCATCAGGATCATTTTTTCAACTGGGCCTTATATTTGGTGAATTTTGCTTGAGTAAGATATAATGACTGTACTGGGTAGTTGCTTGAGAATTGATTTAGATGGACTTTTTTATAAAATAACTTTGTAAAATTTTGTTATTTGGGAAATAACCGTGTTAAACTTTTATTTGGAAAACTAATCCTTTAAACGCGGTGAATTATTCACCGCATTCAAAAAATATTTCAAGCCTTTTAAAGACGGTGAACGATTCACCGCCTTTAGAAGGAGAGGAGGAAAAGGGAAAGTGGTTGTTGAACGGATAAGTGTAAATAAGACGGTGAATCATTCTCCGCCTTTAATAGCCGTACAAGATATTCTGAATGGGGTGAATGATTCACCGCCTTTACAGGGTTATTTTGTAAAATTTAAATTTCATAGGATTATTTTACAAATTATAAAATTTTAAAAGGTTATCTTATAAAAAAGTCCGATTTACATGGCTTCAATATCTAAGGAGAAATTACAATGCGCATCATGAAAATTGGCTTCTTTCTTAAAGTAGAATGTGTCTTCAATGCACATCATGAAAATTAGCTTCTTCCTTAAAGTAGAATGTGTCTTCAGAGGGCAGCATCGACTGTATATAATCAACATTACACAAAACTATGACTATAGACTTGACAATATAGGATAGATGTCTATTTAGTTGACACTATGTAAAGATGTCTTGCTTTTGTATTCTCTAAAGGAGGACAATGAGCTTTTTGAGTATTTTCATTAAATTGAATATTTTGAAATGGGTTTACTGCAAATGCATTAAATGTATGTAAAATCTAACTACTATGCTAGTGAAAATTTGCGTTTTTGGGTTTAGAGGGTAAGAATTTGATCTTGTTGTACCAGACGGATGACAAGCGGCATTGGGTCCTTTTCTCCCAAGGTGTAGTGCAAACTTTGACTTAATTTTACAAAAAATCACTTCCGACAGGCTCTAATTGGCAAGTAGTGTTCCTCATTAATCACTATTTATCTTTTCAACTCATGCATCTATTCATTCTTCCATCACCACTTGCTATAACCACCTGCACAATCTCTCTAATTTTGTCTTGTGACTCACAGTTTGATAAGTGGACCAAATATATGCTATATTGCCCAAATCTATGCAATAGTCCAATTCAATTAGAAAGACCTATACTGGTCGAGAGACCAATGGTACCACAAATAGCCCACGGTGTTTAATTTAGAGGTAGACTTTAACTGGCTTTTACCTTGTTGATGGAAACTCGCATAAAACTAGGATTCAACCTGGCCTACGAAAGTATCGGGCTTAATTTATACAATATGCAACGACTCTATCACACGGAGACAGATTGTGAATTTAAATTTTTATTACAGTTTGTAATTCAATCTTTGAATTTAAATTTTATGTTTGAAGTTGAAATTTTAAGTTTGATTTTTTATGATCAATTTTCTGCTTAAGTTGATGATTAGTTTGCTGATTGTTTTTTCGTATTTTGTGTTGCAATTGATGGTTAATTTGGTTTATCTTATCTCATATACTATTGGTATTTACTTGGTCCATATAATGGTTAATTCATTGCTGCTACATTTGAGACCAAGGCCTTGTGGCAATGCAAGGGAATATCCCCATGGAGCCGCCTTCAACTCACAAGGCCCTTATGCTGGCATGAAGGCAGGGACTATTTCCTCCGCGTTTGCGAAGAATGGATGAATCTCCATTCTGAGCCAATGAGCTGCTAGAAACTACAAATAGAGTACTATGAGGCATAGGTATGACTTCAAAATTGTAGACCTACAAAAGTGACCTAGTAAAGTTGGGAAGGGCGGCGAAACAGATCGCGTCTATTGCATCCACCGTACAATTACGAGGCATGTTAAATCGGAGCTAGTTCTGCTTATATGATGGTTGTTTCATTGAATCTTATTATACAGTTGCTAGTTTAGTTCTAGATATCCATTTTTTTAGTTAGATTGGTGAGAATGTATCCTGGTTATTTTCCGATTTACAATTAGCTGTCTTGTTAGTTCTGTTTGCCATCATATATTGCTACTTTGGAGTCTATTTGTTGAATCTTGTTTTGCTGCCCTGCTAGTTCATTTTGCCCTCGTGGACATGATTTGGGAATTTGATTGATGAGCCAATATCCTGTTTATATGCTAAATCTTATTTTGCTGTCTTGCTAGTTTTGTTTGCCCCATTGTATCTTTCATTTGTAGGCTTGGTTACCAGTAACAAATCATATTCTATCATTTGGCTCTCCTTGTTTCTTTCCATGAATGCGTGGGAACTTAGATAAATTAAATTCACAGGATATGGGGGTTTTCATGAATTTGGTGTGCCATTCGTCTATACAGGACAGTATGCTGACTTGTGTAAAATAATTCTTCTTGCTACACGACAAGTTTAAGAAACTTTGTGATCAATGCTTTAGAGTTTGGCCATATTTCCCAATTGATTTTAAATAGGGCACAAGTTGCAATTGATTTGAAACAGGGCAATTTTTTTTACGGTGCTTTTTTAAGTGACAATTTATATGGTTTCATGATTGTATTTTCTGTGATATGTAGGCCTTTTTCTAGTTCATTTTGCACCCTAAAAAATATATTTTCGGTTACTTCGATGTAGATGTGTTGTATACGTGCTGGATCATATCTTGCACCCCAGTTAGTTCAGTTTCCTCTCAAAAGCCTCTCATTTTTTCAGCTAGATGATGATAATATATGCTGTATGTATGCTCATCGAATCATATCTTGCTGTCTAGTTTGTTCATTTTCCTCTCGTAAAGCTCTAATATTCAGTTTGCTGAAGATATATGCTGTATATCATTGAATCATATCTTGCTGCTCGGTTCAAGTTGTTCTCTTGAACCGCTAAGTTTTAGTTAGGGTGACAAAACTTATGTGATGATTTGCCAATTTGATGTCCGTTCAGTTCATTTTGCTCCCCTAAAACTCCACTTTAGTTAGTTTGATGAATATGTGCGTTCTATATGTGCCGGATCATTTCATGCTATCTGGTTTGTTCTTTGTCGTCTTCGATACTGATTCTTTTTGACACGATGTTTGACTTGGTTGCAAGACTACAATTGCGGTTTATTTATAATAGCAGTGATATGAGGCTGGGGGTCCTGCTAATATAACCATGGATGCGAGGATCTTTCCTTGCAGTTGCCTTGTAGTCGTAAAGTACCACTTATGATTAAGTCCTCATCTAATTATCAGTTAGGTATACATGCAAGTTGTGGCAAACATATTTTTAATGCTTGATATTTCAGTTTGCTCTCAGAAAACTCTAATCATCGGTTAGCGTCACGGGCATATGCTGGTTATTGTTGAATCATTTCTTGTGATCTAATTAGCCTATATTGATCCCCTGACGCTAATACTTAATCAATTTGATTAATATGTGGGTTTTGATTAATATATATGTTGGTCGTGTTGAATCATATTTTGCTCTATAAATTGTTCTGTTTTCTCTCGTAAACTCCAAATTATGAGTTTGTTTGTTGACTAGTTGTGTGATGAATTATACCTTCTTGCCCAATTACCTCATTCTTCTCTGAATAAACCTCTAATTTTCAGTTTGTTTGATGAAATATATTCAGCATATGTGCCGAATCATATCTTGCCGTTTAGTTTACTTTTTTTTCTTCTCATAAACCTCCAATACTAATTTTGACGGAAGTACATGATGTATATTGCTGAATCGTATCTTGCTATTCAGTTCGCAAATTTTACTCTGCTAACCCTCTAATATTGAATCTCTGAAATAAAAATAGACGATGGGGATGTGCTAAATCACATTTTCGCTCTCTACGTTATTCTGCCTTCCCTTGTAAAACTCTATGTCAGTCTGATGACTGTTTACATGATAAATCAAACCTTCTTGTCCAGTTAGCTCAATCTGCTCTATGTAAACCTCTATTTTTCAGTTTGTTTGATGAAATATATTCAGCATATGTGCTGAATCATATCTTGTCGTTTAGTTTTGTTTGTTCTCGTAAACCTCCCATACTTATTTTCATGGAAGTATATGATGTATATTGCAGAATCTTATCTTGCTATTCACTCCAGTTTGCTCTCTTAAACATCTATTTTTCAGTCAGTATGATGGAAATATCTACTGGCTATGTTCTAATCATAATTTGCTATCTGTTTATTTCATTTTGCGCTTCTAAAAGGCTTCTAAAAGTCAAAACTTCAGTAAATTTAATGATGCATTATAATGCGCCCACTCAGTTCATTTTGCTAGTATGATGGGATGGGTGGCTCAACCTCTGTCTGCTGTGTCTGCCATTCCCTTTGTTAGATACCCTTGATTGATAGCTCTTTCCTTATTCCCAAGGAAATTAGGGTTTGTGAAAAATTGGCCTTTCAGTGCGCACGGTACCCTTTTGTTGGTCAATCTTAGTATTTGAGCAGAATCAGACTTCACCCTTCTTGGACAAACCTAATTGATGCTTTACCTTGTGAGGCTCCGAGTTCTGTTCATCTAAATCTTCTAGATTAGATCTTTAATTGCTATGCTTTTGCCTCATGTGCAAAGTACCATTGATTTTACGATATGTATGCTTTTCTGTTTGGCAAATTTTTTTAAAAAATTGTCCTTCTTTGAGTGACAATTTATATGGTCTTATGATTCTATTTTCTATGTGAGGAGTACGCATTTTTTTGGTTCATTTTGCTCGCCAAAATATATATTTTCGATTACTTCGATGGAAATATATGTTCTATACACGCTGAATCATATGTTGCACTTCAGTTAGTTCACTTTGCTCTCCAAAGCCTCTATTTTTTACCTATATCATGGTAAACTAATGTCGTATATGTGCTGATCGAATCATATCTTGCTGTCTAGTTTGTTTACTTTGCTCTTGTAAAGTTCCAGTATTCAGTTTGATGAAGATATATGCTGCATATCATTGAATCATATCTTGCTGCTCGGTTCAATTTGTTCTCTTAAACCTCTAAGTTGCAGTTAGTTTGATAAATTTTATGTGACTCCAGTGAACCTCCAAATTATGAGTTATTTTGATGATTTGTAGTGTACTTGTGTGATAAATTATATCCTCTTGTCCAATTAGCTGATTCTGCTCTCATAAACCTCTAATTTTCGATTGGCTTGATGAAATATATTTAGGGTATGTGCTGAATCAAATATAGTTGTTTAGTTCTATTTGTTCTCGTAACCCTCCAATATGTATTTTGATGCAACTGTACGATGTAGTACGATGGGATGGGTCGCATTTCTCCGGGCGTCCACCATACGTGCGCGAGACATCCTGTAGGTGTAAATTAGATTCCAAGCATTTGTATGCTTTCAGGGATTTTTTCCATACAACAGCTTGGATTGGTGTGAGTTGCTGTGACTAAAGCGAGAGAGCGAGAGAGCGAGAGAGCGAGAGAGAGAGAGAGAGAGAGAGAGAGAGAGAGAGAAATAAAAGAGGGACAAAACGAAACAATCAACATCCTCATGGTGTTGCGGTTCACATAAGAAATCTTCTAAGGTGATTGCACAGCTGGAAACTTTTATTGAAAAAATAACTTCAAAATGATACGATTGCAAAAGAGTCTCAAGTTCGAATAAAAGAATCTAAATCAAACTAATGTACCTAAAGATTTAGCATATTTCGCAGTTGATTTGAAAATAGAAACAACTTTCAAAGATCATTTTCTTAGATTTTTTTTTTTTTTTTTTTTTTTTTTTTTTTTTTTTTTTTTTTGCCTAATGAACTTGATTTTATCTTTTTACCTTCTGTGGAAAACACAATGAGTTATTGTAGGCAGATTTATTTTGTTGCTCCACTACTCTAGGTTCCTTTAACAATGCTTTCCAGACTTCATCTTGTGGAAAACATGCTCATCTTTGGAGAAATTGTTATTGTTTTCTTTTTCGGAGAAATTGTTAACTCAATGTTTGTGAAGTGAACTTGTAACCTGATGTATTAGGTTCTAAACTTGTGATTTCCCATAGACTGCGTGGTACAACCACCGCATTAAGCGCTAAATGGTTGTTGTGACTTATGTGTACTTTAAAAATACATACTTTTTGTCACACCCTGTATCTTGCATTCTCATTCCAGTCTAAGTGAATTCATCCTGTATTCACGCAACTGAACTTCGTCTTTCTTCTCTTCACCTATATTAAATTGCTAATTTCATCAATGCTACTAAAGACCAAACAATTACGAGGTTAATTCATTTTAATCTATAGTCAATTACTAATTTCATCAATGATATTAAAAACAAAACAATTACCAGTCTAATTTGTTTTTCATTATTATTTTTATCTTCTCCTCAACATTTGATTATGTTGAATGCATTTAAAGAGAACTGTTTTGCATGTGCAGGGAAACATACAGCTAAACTTTCTATGCATGTGCATGTGATCAATGCCTTAGCTAAGATTGGCTTTATGGTTGTTGAGTTGGAAACTTTCCTGGAGAAAAGTAATATGACTAGGCTTGAAAATTATGGCACAAGTTTCATTTGCAATACTGTGATTCATCTTGAAGGTATATACTCTATAATTCCTACAATTTTGTAACATATTAATTTTATAGTGAAAACGTCTCTAACTGTGATGGTTTGGAAAAGTATTAATTGCTTCCCTTGTTGTAGAGTAAGGTGATCAATTAGCATATTTAGTTTTGTAGATCTCCAAAATGTTTATAGGGTAAAGAATAGTTAGATGGATTAGTATAGTGAAGTTTGTTTAATCACAAAGGTTAGCTAACCATGACACATCTGCAATCACCATTGCATGAAGATTTTGAACACTGCAATGTGGGTTCGCTCCTAACAGTTCTATGTTAAAAAAGCAATAAAACATGTAGGTGATGTTGTCTTCTGTTTGGCATGTTTTTTTTAATTCATGATAATTTTCTGAAAGATAGAATTCTCTTTTTTTTGGGCATATACTAATATGTACTAAAGGGCATTGCAGTTACTAACCTGTGGTTGATTAAATTGATTGGCCATTTTATATTTGCTTATGCCATATCATTTTCCTCCATTCTTCTTGTTTGGAGGAGAGCAGTGTTTGAAAAGGCGCGAGGCGCAAAAAGGCGCGAGGCGCAAAAAGGCGCAAGACTCTCTTGGAGCCTAGGCGCGAGGCACGCGCCTCAAGAAGACGAGGCGCACATTTACTAAAATTAATTTAATTGGATGTTCTACATTAAAAAACCCCAAAATAATCATACAAAAATAAAAATAACTATCAAAAGTAAAGAAAACACATGCAAACTTGAAAACTTCTGCAGCAGATTGCTTTCTTTCCGCCTCAAGAAGGCGCGCGCCTCATGCTGGTTCTTGTCTCCTTGCTGCCGCTGCTCCTGTTTTTGCTCCCGCTGCAACTTGAAAACTGCTGCAGCAGGTTGCTTTCTTGCTACGACGGCTGCTGCTTGCTTGTTCCTGCTGCCAGCAATGGCTGATGTTGCTGTTGGATGCCCACGGACAGAGAGATAGGGGAACACGAGCGGGAGAGGAGAGGGGCGGAAGAATTGGAATTCACTAGGGTTTTTTGGGGGTTTCTTTTAGGATCTTTTAATTATCTTATCGGGTTAAAATATAAAACTTAAATCCGAAACCCAACAATCCCGAAACTTGGATCCAAAAACCCTATACTATTAAATATTGCGAGGCGCGCGCCTCAGGGCCTAGGCGCGCGCCTCAGCAATAGCGCTGCGCCTCGCTATTGCTGAGGCGCTGAGGCCCGCGCCTCGCGCCTAGGCGCTGAGGCGCGCGCCTCAGGCGCGCCTTTTCAAACTATGGAGGAGAGTAACTCAAAATGCATGTTCTTTTGTCAAAATTCATCAATAGATGGAATACCAGTATAAAGGAGGACTTGAGATTTTTATTTTCATTGTCAGAGTATGCGCGTTATTTGGACGGTAGCAATTTGCAGTGTATGAGGTGGTTAGTAACTTGAACATTGAGGTGGCAACAAGTGAAAGTTAAAGTATCTCACTTTGTGGTCTTCAATAATGAAATTAACTGTGTTTGAGGTGTTAGTTAATTGCTCAATTAGCAATTCTCGAATATGCCTTCTCTTGGAGATAATTTGTAACTTGATTACTAATTTTGATTACTATATCTATATGTCACCTGAGAAGCTTGAGTTAGAGGTTCTTATATGACGCCGCTAATACTTTTTGTTCTTTGATCATATCGGCTCTGCTGATTTCATATGAGTTGACTCGCAAAAGTTATGTCTACTACTATCTGTTGAAACTGGTTTGTGGATGTATCTGTTAGCATGTTCTTTTCTTTAGGTTCTATTAATCTATTGCAATTCGTCTGGTTTGAGCTTTAGAATAGAAGATAGAGTTTAATCTCTTTCATGGATGCAAAGTAGAGATTACTGATTCATTAATATGACTGTTTATTTTTAGTTTTGGGTTCAAAATTTTATTGCTTCGTTTTTCACAAAGCAAAATCATAGGGTCTATCGGCAATTCGGAGGACGTAAACAACTGCCAAAACAGTTAGGTATAGTCTTCTGATTGAGCTAAGGATAATAAGAAAGAATTGTAGCCTCTTTCCAGTGAGTTAAGAGCTTATAAATTCTAGTATAACTTCTGCAATTTTTCTGTATTTTTAGATTATTAATTCTGTTTCTTATATCTTTATAAAGCAAATTCATTTATGCAAGTTTGTACCATCAAATATTTTGAATACTTAAAGATCCAAGAACTTTTGGGCTCTCAGAGTCTTATATCCTACTTAGTGCTACGTCAATTTATAATCTATCACCAGCGTGAATTTGTTGTCTCTGAGAAGAATATTTTCACTATGAATGGTGGTGTTTGTAGCTTCTTGTTCCATGGCACAATAAGTAAGTTAAGGTCAAAGGAATTGGATAACTTTGCTTGGCATTGCTTTTTTTTTTTTCAAATATTTTTTTTCTGGTTCAATTTTTTGTTTGCTCTTTTCATATGCAAAATGAGGGTTGGTGGTAGTTCCCTTGCGCTAAAATTGGTTAGAACTTGGAACCAATGTCCAAGAAAGAGTAGCAATTTTGGTATACAGAAAGAGTAGCAAACATGCTGATTGTGGGTTGCATTGTCACATCGCAGTTCTATTCCTTAGAAGATATAAAAGTATAGCCTCCTGATATGCCAATGAAGTTAGATTCTTTTGGTCAAATTATGGTTATTTTGTAATTAATGGATCAATGTACAACTTGATTATACTGTAGCTTTGACAACTTTCTTAAGCTGAATGCAATTTCAGTGACCAATTAGACCTGGAATTTTGATGTTGATTCCTTAAAACTGCATTTTCTTTTTGATCCATATGCAGCAATTTTTAGGGGTATTTATTAGTTTATTTTATATGTAACCATTAAGTCGATTTGTGTGCACTCCTATCCAGATAACTATAGCTTTATCCATATTTGATTTTCCATCGATCCACAATTGCTGGTTGATCTGCGTTACCTACTCCAGTAAAACTTGACATACCAATCTGTTCAAACCTCCTTAGTCTATCTAGGTTGACAATGAGGTATGGGTCAGATGATCCCTCAGGTCTATAGGATTGTCCGGCTATGAACACTCTCAGTTGTAATTCTATTGGTGTTGTAGGGTAGTTTTGCTAGACGATAAAAAGATTTGAGTTCTGTAAATTAAGCATCCTTATTACAAGTGGCATGCATAAATAATTGTGTTGATTTAAGTTTTGTTTTTACCATATGAAGCTACAGTGTTTTCCAAATAGGTGCCTGGGCTTCAAAAGTTTGGAATTTACTATCTAACCTGGCAGTGCTTTTATCATTTTGACAGAATATTCCAAGATTTATTCGAATGTTCTATTACTTGGTAAAATTCTATCAGAAATGTTAACAAATACTATTGGTTTAGTAAAATAAAACTTCCGATGTAAGGATTCAGTTGGTTTGGTATTCCAATTATGAAACATATTTAATATATAAATCTTCTATGGATCTACGTATGACCTCTTGTTTATCTTTGCATTGTCTATTCCTTTTATAGAACTCCAAAGAGAATAAGAGAAAAATGATCCAACCAGCTTTTCTTGTTTGCGCTTAATATAGGAGCAAAAGAAGTATTTTGATTTTTTGTCTTTTCAAAAATACCCTTCTACCATCACCAGCTTTTCTTATTTGCTCTTAAGTTAAGGGGAAAAGAGCTATTTTTTTTTTTTTAACTCACGTAGAAATTTAATCTGGGTTTAACTTGAGAAAACTTAATGGGTACTAACACCGGGGGTATTTTTGAATAATGGAGAACTATACGATAGGTATATTTGAAACAAAAAAAAGTAGGGGTAAATTAGATATTTCAGAAGTTTTTGGGGGCATATTAGATATTATCCCTTTTTCTTTTTACACGATGTTTGACTTGGTTGCAAGACTGCAATTGCAGTTTATTTATAATAGCAAAAATATAAGGCTGGGGATCCTGGTAATATAGCCATGGATGCGAGGATCTTTCCTTGCAGTTGTCTTGTATTCATAAGGTACCACTTATGAATAAGTCCTCATCTAATTGGCTGTTAGGTATACAAAAACGTTGTGGCAAACATACTTTTTATGCCTGATATTTAAGCTTGCTCGCGCAAAACTCTAATTATCGGTTAGCGTCACGAGTACATGCTGGTTAGTGTTGTATCATTTCTTGTGATCTAATTAGCCTATATTGATCCCCTGACACTAATACTTATCAATTTGATTAATATGTGGGTTTTGATTAATATAGGGTTTAGGTGGAATCATATTTGGCTCTCTAAATTGTTCTGTTTTCTCTCGTGAACTCCAAATTATGAGTTTGTTTGTTGACTAGTTGTGTGATGAATTATACCTTCTTGTCCAATTAGCTCATTCTGCTCTCAATAAACCTCTAAGTTTCAGTTTGTTTGATGAAATATATTCAACATATGTGCTGAATCATATCTTATTGTTTAGTTTTGTTTGTTCTCGTAAACCTCCAATACTTATTTTGATGGAAGGATACATCGTATACTGCTGAACCGTATCTTGCTATTCAGTTCAGTTGGCTCTCTTAAACATCTATTTTTCAGTTAGTATTATGAAAATATCTACTAGCTATGTTATTAATTATAATTTGTTATCTGTTATTTCATTTTGCTCTTCTAAAAGGCTTCTAAAGTTCAAGCTTTCAGTAAGGTTAATGAATATATGCGTTATAATGTGCCCGGTCAGTTCATTTTGCTAGTATGATTAGATGGGTGGCTCATCCTCTGTTTGCTGCATCTGCCATGCATGTGTTGAGACATTGTGTGGCTGTATTAAGTATATTAGTTTCATATTAGATATATATTAGATTCCAAACATGTGTATAATTTCAGGGTTTCTTTTATATGATAGCTTAGCTTTTGGATGGGGTGTGAGCTAATGTTAGAGAATGGGGATGATTAAAGCAAGCTGGAAAGAAATAAGAGCGGAAAAAAGGAAAAATAATTATAAATGAAACAATCAGCGTTCTCATGGTGCTGAGGTTTAGGTCAGAAATATTCTAAGGTAATTTCGTAGTCAGAAATTTTTGTTGAAAAAAATTAAATTAGAAAATACACAATTGCACAAAAGAAAAGAGAATGTGTAGTTAGAGGATCCTGACACCCTCCTCAAGTTCATATGAAAAAATCTAAATCAAACTAATATATCTAAAGATTGAGTCCAACTAATTTCTTCCCAAACGAGATTTTGCGCGAAATAGTGAGTAAGCAAAATTGTGTCTCGACAAAACATCGACCAAAGTCCAGTTGATCATCCCTTGCCCTCTAAGACGTGCTTTGTCTTCAAGGTGCGGAACTAATAGATGGGGCCAACTAATAAATTCTTGTGTCTTGGTTACTGTATTGCATGAATGTTGAATTATACAAGTAATTAGATACCCTCGGAAGGCTTATTCTGATTATCTGTGAGCGTTGGGTATTATACATTACAAATAGCCGGCAATTATGGTTTTTTGTGATATGGATTATTTTTCCAATTTTAATTCAAGACTAAAATTAAATTCAAAACTTTAAATAAAATTTAACAATTAAAAATATAAATTTTAAATTGTAAATTAAATGTTAAAAAGTTAAATTCAATTGACTACTAAATTAGAAGTCCATAATCTAGTATATTTATACTATAGATCAAGGATTTAAGTGCCCATCGGCACGGGGCGTATCTACCGTGCCGTACCGTGCCAACAAAATACCGGCACGATACATACCCCGTGCCGATGGCACAGCTCAAAACCCTCTATTTTTTAAATTAGTAAATAATTTTCTCAATAAAGTTCAAAAGATGTGATAAAAAGACATAATAAATAGTTAGAATATTTTGTTGCTACAGAAAATAAATATTTCATGCTATTATGTGTCGGCACACATGAATTTTTTTTGACCGGCACGCATCGGCACGGCCCGGCATGCACCGTGCCGTACCGTGCCGGCAAGTTTCCGGCACGACTCCGTGCCACGGCACTTAAATCCTTGCTATAGATGTGCTAAAGATGTTAGATCTGCAATTTTGGCTAAACTGGAAAGGGCCTTGTTTTGTAAGGATCCAATATTATTATACACAAATTTTGGCACAGGATATAACGAACATAGTGGATAAATGCATAAAAATTTATGTAGATGGCTTCAACATGCGAGATGGAAACATCATAAAGATAAGTTTCTTTGTTTAAGTGGAATATTTCTCCAGCGGGTGGAGTTGATAATTAACATTACTCAAAGCAATGAGAATAGACTATATTGCATTTAATTTGAAGAGTTGCCAAGTGGAAGAGTAGGTTCTTTTTTAGGTGACTATCCACACATGAATTTTTTTTGACCGGCACGCATCGGCACGGCCCGGCATGCACCGTGCCGTACCGTGCCGGCAAGTTTCCGGCACGACTCCGTGCCACGGCACTTAAATCCTTGCTATAGATGTGCTAAAGATGTTAGATCTGCAATTTTGGCTAAACTGGAAAGGGCCTTGTTTTGTAAGGATCCAATATTATTATACACAAATTTTGGCACAGGATATAACGAACATAGTGGATAAATGCATAAAAATTTATGTAGATGGCTTCAACATGCGAGATGGAAACATCATAAAGATAAGTTTCTTTGTTTAAGTGGAATATTTCTCCAGCGGGTGGAGTTGATAATTAACATTACTCAAAGCAATGAGAATAGACTATATTGCATTTAATTTGAAGAGTTGCCAAGTGGAAGAGTAGGTTCTTTTTTAGGTGACTATAACCAGAAGTTTTGTTTGTTAATAAAGGTGTGGTTTGATTGAGTATTCTCTCATAGAGGACAATGACTTTTAAAAACATAGTTATTTGATTTGGGGATAGTAATAATTTCGGTCTGGAAGGTGAGGATTTGATCTTGTGGTATTTCTAGGATCCCTGGAGATATAGGGTCATGTGGTGTTGACTAGTGCTATTTGTAGTACTAACTGCTTTTCTTGTTAACCCCCCAACCCCCCCCCCCCCCCCCCCCCCCCCCCCCCCCCCCCCCCCCCCCCCCCCCCTCATTTCTTGTTAAAACTTTCCAAAGCGTATTTTCTGCTTTTGAATACAACTTTCAAGCATAGCAAGTGTTCCAAACTTTTGCATTACTCAAAAATTTTATCATAGGTTAGCAAAAATAGAACAAAATGGTCCTAGATTAAATTGAAAAGTCTACTGTCAACCGTCTGTCCTGTTCCTAAGGTCCATTAATTGTGAGGCCCACGGATGCATGAGATTCGATATTTTAGGTCAAAAGTGAAAACTTTGTATTTTATGGTACAAAAAAAAGGATCCAATTATAGACTTGTCAATGAGAAGACTTGGTGCAGTTGCACTCGAGCAGATATAGCATGGGATAAAAACATTAGAGTTAGCCTGGCCCAAGAAAACATCGGACCGAATCTGTTGAGGGCATACATAGTAGGCCTTACACCCACAATGTTGGTCCACTTTTAAGTAGGGGTGGGCATCTAAAAGAAAATTTATTTCATGCACCTAGCCTACGCATATGCTCTATGTTACTAAGTATCATAAAATATTTACGTAAATTTTTTTTTGCCAATATTAGATTTTGAGCGTTCCTTAAAGGTACGGTGTTTCTCGATAACCGTACAGATTAAATCAAGTATTTCTTAATTATGAAGTCTAATTTTTAATCTTTGTTATGAGCTGAAGATGATATCATCTTATTATTTGTTGTCTAAAGGACGTGTGAGTTTAACTCTTGTGGACTTTGATATTGGAGAGCGAGTCTTACAAATTTGCTATTGTGAACGGAGCGTGGTTGCATTAAAGAAAATTGATATTGTAGTGTTGATGACAATGGCTACTATTGAAAAGATTGAATTGTTTAATGGACTGAAAATACCATGATCCAAGTACTTACATTGTAGATGTTCGTAAGATGATATATTTGAATATCTTGCTAAGGGCCTTGATCTGTAAGGATTAAGCTTTATATTTGCAAACTTAGGCACAAGTAAGATATAACACCCATGGCGGATAATTACTTCAAATTATTTTTGATGGCTTCGATATGTGGGACAGAATCCACTTCTTACATCATGAAGGAAAGTTTCACCTTTCTAGTAGCAGGTACTTTTGGAGGGTAGCACTGGCTATTAAATTAATACATCAACTTGAAAGAACTTGATGGCACAAATTAGGTTTTTAATTAGTTGACCGTGTGCAGCTAAATCAAAAAGCTTTATTGATAAAGATGTATTGATATAGTATTCTCTTGAGGACGACGATTAATTCTAAGAATTGATTTATTGATTTAGGAGATTTTGAATATAGTTCCCTAAGTAGGTGTATGTGTGAAATTTAATATTTAAAATAGGTTTAGCAAAAATGAATTACTAGTATAGAAAATATAACGACTTTGACATCGAAAATGTTAAGGATCAAATTTATGTTGGGTTTGGAGGATGAAAATTTGATTATTGGTGTTAGAGGGTGCAGAGAGACGTATCGTCCATTAACCCCAATTGCAAGGTGTTTTTCTTTTCAATTAGTGTCGTCAAGTGGTGCAATTTGAAGCAACACTAACTTCTTTCTTATTAAAACTCCCTCATTTTTTTGCTATAACCTTTCAAAGTCTATTGTAAGCATATTACAACTTCCAAACATAGCAAAAGCTCCAAACTTTTTCGGTTCGCCAACATTCTACTATAAATGGCTTGAGCCGAAGTAGAAGCAAAAGCTAGGCCGAATGGGTACTAAATACCAACTTGATCTGATCCGTTTATGCAATGTCATTTATGGCATTGTTTTGTAGATCAGTGATGGTTGGTCTAGTGCCTGTTTGCCATAGTGTGAGACCTAAATTTTGCCTCTGCTTTTAGCTACAAGAATCGCTACTAGAGCATTTTGAAAGAAAAAGATTGGAGCTTTTGTTGTAATTCAAAGCTTATGATCCCTCAGAACGAATTTTCAACGCAGAGCTTTTAGTTCTTTTGCAAAGGGAAGCTACTTGGAAATTTTAACAGAAAAGCATTTCTAACATATGTTGGGTTTGGAGGATGAAATTTTGATCTTTGGTGTTAGAGGGTGCAGGGAGACGTATCGTCCATTAACCCCGATTGCAAGGTGCTTTCCTTTTCAATTAGTGTTGTCAAGCGGTGCAATTTGAAGCAACACTAACTTCTTTCTTGTTAAAACTCCCTCTTTTTTGTTAAAACCTTTCAAAGTCTATTTTTTGCTTTTGAGGCTTGTAAGCATATTACAACTTCCAAACATAGCAAAAGCTCCAAACTTTTTCGTTTCTCCAACATTCTACTATAGATGGTTTGAGCCGAAGTAGAAGCAGAAGCTAGGCCAATGGGTACTAAATACCAACTTGATCTGGTCCATTTTTGCAATGTCATTTATGGCATTGTTTTCTAAATCAGTGATGATTTGTCTAGTGCCCATTTGGCATAGTGTGACACCTAAATTTTGTCTCTGCTGTTAGCTACAAGAATCTGTACTAGAGCATTTTGCAAGAAAAATTTGGGAGCTTTTGCTGTAATTCAAAGCTCATGCTCCTTCAGAACAAACAACTCAAGAGCTTTTAGTTCTTTTGCAAAGGGAAGCTACTTTGGAATTTTAACAGAAAATCAGTTAATGCATAGTTTCTAACATATGTAGAGTCTCAAATTGTGAAACCCAAAGGCTTTTAATAATTCTATTTGAGTGATAATGATCTAAGATTTGTTAAAATTGTGAATTCGGATTTGCAATTATAAATGAAGAAGCAATTAGAGAATTTTGTCAACAAAGCTAATAATTGTTACATTCGAAGATATGTGAAATGAAAAATGTTCACTTAGGATACTATGTGAGGATAAAATGTCAGCACAGCTGATCATAAGAAGATTGTTAATTAGTTAACGAATATAAATATTAAAAAGTGGTTAAGCACATTAAATAGTTAAATACTTAATTAGCTATTTAATTAAGGGTAATAAATGAATTGATCAAAATGCTAGTTAAATGGTTAAAAAATTATTAAATTAACCAGCTAATTCGTGAGCTAATTAGTATATAACGAAAGTATATACCACATTAATTAACAACAGTTTATAATTATTTAAAGTTAGTAGCACTTGGAGATCAAGGGTGGAGGATAGAAATCGAAATGGAAATTCAAATTTGAATTGTGAATTTAAATTTTAATTAATATTCAGATTGCAAATCCAGATTTAAGTTCAAAATCTAATAAAAGTTATATGTTTAGTGAACATTAAATTTCAATTTAAGTTTCTGTTCTTAATTTAATTTTTTTGTGCACAAATTTATATTGAATGTAATTTGAATTTTGATATCAATTGTTCATTTTGAGTTCAAATTATGAGTTCAAATTTGAAATCAAATTTAAACGTCAGATTGTGAATTTAAATTTGTATTAGAGTTTCAAATTCAATCTATGAATTTAAATTTTAAGTTTGAAATTGAAATCTTAAGTTTGTATTTTCCTGGTCAATTTGGTGCTTCAGTTGATGATTAGTTTGGTGATTATTTTTGGGTCTTTTGTGTAGCATTTGATGGTTAATTTGGTTTATCGTATCTCATATTCTATTGGTATTTAGTTGGTATTTGATGGTCCATAACTCCATATAATGGTTACCTTATTGCTGCTATATTTGAGACCAAGCCCTTGTGGCAATGCAAGGAAATATCCCCATGCAGTAGCCCGCCTTCTATCCGCAATCCCCTTATGCTGGCATGGAGGCAGGCACTATTTCCTCCGCGTTTGCAAAGAATGGATGAATCTCCGTTCTGAGCCAATGAGCTGCTAGAAACCACAAATATAGTGCTTTGAAGCATAGTTATGATTTCAAAATTGTAGACCTACAAAAAGGGACCTAGTAAAGTTGGGAACGGCGGTGGCACAGATCACGTCTGTTGCATCCACCATTCAAATATGAATCATGTTAAATCTGAGCTAATTCTACTCATATGATGGTTACTTCATTGAATCTTATTATACAGCTGCTAGTTCAGTTTGCCATCCTAGATATCCATTTTTTAAGTTAGATTAATGAGAATGTATCCTGGTTATTTTCTGAATTATAATTACATGTCCTGTTACTTCAGTTTGCCATCATATACTGCTAGTTTGGAGTTAGTTTGATAATTATATTTGTTGAATTTTGTTTTGCCCCCCTGTGAGTTCATTTTGCCGTCGTAGACATCATTTGCCAATATCCTGCTTATATGCTAAATCTTATTTTGCTGTCTTGCTAGATTTGTTTTTCTTCCTGCACGTCTATATGCTAAATCTTTTTTTTCTGTTAGTTTGATGGCTATATGTGCCGGTTGTTTGCTATTCTTGTGTTGCTTTCCTGATAGCTGACCTGCATATTAGTCATCTCTTATTTACTTACATGGATGATTATATTTGCCAGTTGTTTGTCTAATCTTAATTATGTTGTCCTTCGGTATGCGATTGTAGACATTATTTTTCAGTTGGTTTGTTTAGTATGTATGCTTGTTCTTTGCTGTATCTTATTTCCTCTCTCTCTATTCAGTTTACTATCTTGGCCATCTACTTTTGAGTTTTGAGTTAGTTTGCTGAACATGTATGTTGGTTATTTGCTGTAAAATGCTTCACTCTCGACACCTTTATCCTCCTGCGTATACCATGGTGATGATGTAAGCCTACAAAAAAGACCTAGTAACCTGTTGCATCCACTATGCCGTACATTAATTATCTTTTAGCCGGTGCCAATTGTACCCTTATTATTGTTAAATTGCTGAATCTTCTGTAACTCTCTTACTAGTTTAATTTTTCATTCTAGATATCATATTAGGTATACCTTCTTAATTTATTATAAAAACTTATATATGTGACAGATGAAGAGTGTTAGTAAATATTTATAATGAGATAATATATTTGATCTTTAAGTTAATTTTTTCAGAGTAAGATAAATTATTCCATAATTAAATTATGTCATTCTACCAAGTATGAATATCACAGCCTTCGGGGAGTAAAAATTAAATTTCTTACTTGCAATCATACTAGACAATTCTTATAAAAAGTTATTTTTGCAAGAATTTCGGCTCTATTTGAATATCAAAATAAATTATTCAATAGTAATCGACAATAACTTGGTACATATGACGATTTTCTTATATACTCAGAGAGGTATGAATTTTATTTTTACTCGTCGAAAGATCTTCACGTTTATGATTTGAGAAGATCTGTATAGTAATATTAAGCTTCACAAGTGAAACTTTCCATTTTAGGGTTATTAACGAGGGTTACTATTTCCGACTTTACCTAAAATGGACAAGCCCATCGGATTTTACCAAAAACGGAAAGAACCATTACTATGTGTAATAAAGACCATCGGAGCTGGGCCTGATTTGGCCCATTAAGGGAAAGTGTGTACTTAGTTACTGGGCTCGGCCTGCGGGCCCATCTAGTTAGATCCGGCTCCGGAGTATTTTCCCTTCCATCTAAGAGGAGGTGTGATGGCCCATCACCCAACAACAACTCGGCCCAACGAACCATTTAGGCCATAGCCCTTTTTTTTCTAGGTAAATATGCATGAAGCCCCCTTGAGTATAAGCTATTTTTGAAATAGAGAATTTAATTATTTTTCTTTTCATTGAGACCCCTCGACTACTTTTTTTCTTTCTTTAATTTTACATTATGATATATTTGAATTTATTTGACATTCTGTCTGCTGCATTCGCCATACGTGCATGAGACATTCTGTCACTGTGTTAAGAATATTAGTTTCATATTCGATATAAATTAGATTCCAAACGTGTATAATTTCAAGTATTTTTCCAGATGGCAGCTTGGCTGCTTTTGGATTGGGTGTGAGCTGCTGTTGGAGAATGGGGATGACTAAAGCAAGAGGGAGAGAAATAAAGGGGAAAAGAAAAATAAAACAATATCAACGTGTATAAATTCAAGTATTTTTTCTAGGTAGCAGCTTAGTTTTTGGATTGGGTGTGAGCTGCTGTTGGAGAATGGGGATGACCAAAGCAAGAGGGAGAGAAATAAAAGGGAAAGGAAAAATGAAACAATCAGTATCCCAATCTAGAAATTTTTATTGAAAAAGTAAAATTAAAAAATACACGATTGCAAACGAGGAAGAAAATGGGTCCTCCAGCCTATACCGTGCTGATTATGTAAGCCTAGAAAAAGAGAACCAACATTGGGAAGGTTTTTTTTTTAGGTGATCATGTGTAGCTGAATCAGAAAGCTTGTTTATTGATAAAGAATGGGTTTCCTTTTAAGCATGTTTTCTACTTTTGAGGCTTGCAAACACATACAACTTTCGAACATAGCAAAGATCGAAACTATTTCGTTTGTCAAATGTTTTATCATAGGTTGCTGCAGTCGAAAGTTGAAATAGAAGCTAGGCCAAATGGGTTCTAAGTACTGATATGATTTAGTTTGTTTTGGTATTGTCATTTGTGGCATTATATTCTAGATTGTTGAATGTTGGTCTAGTGCCTGTTCGACGTAGTGGTGAGATATACATCTTCCTCTTTATGTTTGTGCCTACTCATATCATTGTTAATTTGCTGACCGTTTACTTAATTTTTCTCACTGAAACTCCAATTTAGGTACTCTGATGGATATTTATGTTGTTTACGTGCCATGTCACTGAACCTTGTTGCACTGTACTATTTGCTCAGTTTGCCATCCTTAGTTTGCCATTGTAGACATATGTTTTTGAGACCGTTTGATGATTGTATATGCTAGTAATCTGCTGAATATTTTTTGCTATCTTGTAAATTTGAAACCCTAAACCCTAGCTTCCAACGCTCTAAAAACCTAAACTTACAAATCCTAAAGCCTTAGAAGGCTAAAATTCTAAAGAGAAGATTAACTGAATGCCTCTCTAAAGACTTACAATATGCCATCCTAAATTTTGGAATATCATATATGCAATTCTTGTCAAATTGCTAGTAGGTGCAATTCATCGATTTCGATCTTCTTTGCTTTGTTTCAAAAAGGGTCTCTCCCAACTAATCATCTATCCTAGATGAGTGCCTGGAGATCCTTCCTTTCAAGACGTCATCAGTTATAGGGATCTTTAGAGCCCATGAATTTGGTGTGCCATTCTTCTATATCGGATGGTATCCTTGATCAGAAAAAGGGCACAAGTTGCAATTGGTTTGAAATAGGGTACAAGTTGCAATTGATTTGAAATAGGGCAATTTTTTTATGGTCCTTTTTTAAGTGATAATATATAGACTTTTTTACAAAATAACCTTTTAAAATTTTATAATTTGCGAAATAATCCTGCCAAATTTGTATTTGGCAAACTAACCTCGTAAAGGCGGTGAATCGTTCACCGCATTCTATCTCGGAGGCCTACTAAAGGCGGTGAATGATTCACCGTTTTCTATATTTATCCATTCGCCAACTACTTTCCTTTTCCCTTCCCTCCGTCATCACTTCACCTGCATCATTTGACATGCATCATGTACTCAAGTGCATCATTTCACCAGCATCACTTTCACCTGCATCATTTGACATGCATCATGTACTCAAGTGCATCATTTCACCAGCATCACTTTCACCAGCATCATTTCACATGCTTCACCTACTCAAATGCATCATTTCATCAGCATCGCTTCATATGCACTATTTCACTGTATCATGTCACTCGCATCATATATTCACATTCATTGTTTCACCAGCATTACTTCGTATATGCATCGTTTCACCTTTCACAAGGATCGCATCACATATTCTCATGCATCACACATGGAGTGCGTTTTACATGGATTTTTTGGAATGATTGCAATCAAGTTTGAAATCCACCTTAACCGTGCCGTCCTACAGTATGCTATCTTAGTCCTAGACGTTATGTTTCAGTTAGTTTTTTTAGTGTGTATGTTGGTTCTTTCCTGTATCTTATTTTCTCTCTCTCCATTCAGTTTACTACCTTGGGCATCTATTTTGAGTTTTTAAGTTAGTTTTTTGAACATATGTGTTGGTTATTTGTTGAAAATTGTTTCACCTTGACACCTTTATCCTCCTGCATACACCACGGTGATGTTGTAAGCCTACAAAAGAGACTTAGTAACATTGGGAATGGTGGCACAGATTCCACCTGTTGCATCCGCTATGCCGTATATTAGTAATTAGTTATCTTTTAGCCAGTGCCAATTGTACCCATAGCATTGTTAAATTGCTGGATCTTCTTTTACTGTCCTACTACTTTAGTTTGTCATTCTAGACATCTATTTTTGAGTTGGATTGATGAGCATATAATCTGGTTATTTGGTCAATCTTACTTTGTTGTCCTGCTAGTTTAATTTGCCATTCTAGTTCTAGACATGTATTTTTATGTTAGTTTGATAAGCGCATATGCTAGTTATTTTACTGAATGTTATTTGTTTTTCTGCTTGTTCAGTTTGCCATTCTAGCATTTATTTTTGAGTTTGGTGAGTTTACATATGCTGGCTACTTGCTGAATCTTATTGTGCTGTCGTGGTAGTTCAGTTTGCCATCGTAGCCATCTATTTCTCAGTTAGTTTAATGACTATATCTGTTCTGCTATACGTTCAGTTTGTCATCCTCGTTTTGCCATCCTAGACATTTGTTTCTGAGTTAGGGGTGAAAATGGATCGGATATGGTCGGATATTTCATGAAACCACATTCATATCCATTTTTTTTTTTTGGATATGGATTCGGGTACGGATATGTGTCGGATGCTAAATTTTTATTACCATATCCACTAAAAACGGATTCGGATATGATTGGATATTTTTTGGGATTCGAATATAGATCGGATATGTGATATTATTTGGATAATAATGTACATTAATATGCACATATACAATGAATGAGAAATACCTTCACCTCCGCTTCCGCCTGCGCCGGCAGCCCTCGGCGACGATAGAGAGGGCAGCGTCGTCTTTTTTTCCTCTGCCAGCACCGGCATCGACGCCGGTGTCAGAGAAGGAGAGCTCAGAGCGGGCACAGGTAAGGGCGGAGCGGACGAAAGCGATAAGGTCATAGGCAAGGAGGTGCTCGCTGCTCGTAAGGGTGAGGAGAAAGGACGCGCCCATCTTCAAGGAGTGAAAGGAAAAAAAATAAGAATAAAAAGTAAAAAAACTAAAGAAATTCTTTTTCTCTTTGAAAAACTAGCTATTACCACTGTTAAAAAAAATTACATTATTTATAAAAAATTGCACTGTTTGAAATGAACGTTATACTCTTTGAGATGAAAGTTGCACTTGTGAAATGAAATTTTCCTACTTTATTTTCTAACTTTATTTCTTCATATTAAATATGTAATTTTAATATATGACTTATTATAAAATAAACGTATAACACAAAAGGCCATCTTATTTTTCCACAACATGTATTAATTATCCCTTCGTATCTTGATTAGCAATAAACTAGAGTAAAGAAGAGAGATCGACTATGGAGAAAAGGGATTTGGACGGGCCGAATCGGCAAAATTGGACCGGACAGATTTAAAAATAGAAAAATATAAAAATAATAAAACTAATAATATTAAAAGTCTGGATATCCATATCCATCCTACACGTCAATTTTTTGTTAGTTTGATTAGTATATGGGCCAATTATTTACCGAATCTTGTATTGCTCCTGGTAATTCAGCTTGCCATCCTTGACCTCTCTTTTTGAGTTAGGTTGATGACTGTATATGCAGTTTTTTTATTGAATCTAACTATACTGTCCTTCAGTATGCCATCCTAGACGTTATTTTTAATTAGTTTCTTCAGTATACATGCTGGTTGTTTACAGATCTTATCTTTCTCCACTGCTATTCAGCTTGCTACTAGACATCTACCTTGGGGTTGGTTTTTTGCTGAACATTTGTGTTTGTTATCTGCTGAAAGCTACCCAATCTTGACCTTTTATCCTCTGGCCTATACCATTGCGATGATGCAAGCCTACAACAAGAGACCTAAGACTTACGCGGTGCGTAAGTCATCTTTATGTTTGTGCCTACCCATATCAATGTTGATTTGTTGTCCATTTACTTAATTTTTCTCACCAAAACTCCAATTCAGGTAGTTTTATGAATGCATATGTTGTTTATGTACTGATTCATGTCTTGCTATCTGGGCAGTTCATTTTATTGTTTTCAAACTCTAATTCTTTTTGACACATTGTTTGACTCAATTCCGGGATTACATTTGCAGCATAATAATTGAGTGATGATATGAGTCTGGGGTCCTATTATCATAGGCATGGAGGCTAGGTTCTTGCCTTGCAGCCATCATATGTCCATAGGCACCATGTATGAAAATGATCCTTAGCTGGGATGAATGATTGGCTAGGATTTAGAGTTTGGATTGTTGGACTGGAATAATAGAATAATAGGAACAGTTGCTTGGTATAATTTTAAAATATAGATATTTCACCGTACCACGACACAAATTTTTAGATGGTAGTAGCATTGGCCTAAAGATAAACTGAGAAAGAGAAAGCATGACCAAGGCTAAATTATATATACCGGGTATAATGATAACTATTAATAATAACCACACTTCAAAGCACCCACACAATTAGCCCATGAGGTTTGGGTTTTTTCGGTTTGGGGTTTGGGGGGGTTTGGGGTTTGCGGTTTAGGGTTACGGGTTTCGGGTTTTAGGGTTTTAGGTTTCGGGTTTTGGGGTTTCTGGTTTAAGGGTTTCGGGTTTCGAGTTTAAGGGTTTCGGGTTCAAGGGTTTCGGGTTTAAGGGTTTAGGGTTTAACTTTAATTTTAATTTTAATTTTGAATTCATATTGTAAAAAAAATCCATATCACAGAAACTATAATGGCTTTGTCTAGACCCAATTTTGTTTACTCAGTATTTCGCGCAAAATCTTGTTTGTCAAGAAATTAGTTTGACTCAATCTTTAGATGCATTAGTTTGATTTAAGTTTTTTGCATGTGAACTTGACGAGGGTGCCAGGATCCTCTAACTACACATCTTATTTTCTTTTTTGTAAATGTGTATTTTCTAATTTACTTTTTTTCAACAATATTCTAGCCATACAATTACCTTAGAATATTTCTGACCTAAACCTCAGCTTTGTTTCATTTTTTTTTCCCTTTTATTTCTCGCCCGCTTGCTTCAGTCCATTCTCTAACATTAGCTCACACCCAATTCAAAAACTAAGCTATCATATGAAAGAAACCCTGAAATTATACACACGATTGGAACCTAATAAGAAACTGATAGCACAATGTCTCATGCATGTATGGCGGATGCAGCAAAACAGAGGATGAGCCAGCCATCTCATCATACTGGAAAAATGAACGGACCGGCGCATTACAACGCATATATATTCATTAAACCTACTAAAAGCTTGACTTTTAGAAGCCTTTTAGAAGAGCAAAATAAAATAAACAGATATCAAATTAATACATCAATTTGAAAGAACGTGATGGCACAAATTAGGTTTTGAATTAGTTGACTGTGTGCAGCAAAATCAAAAGGCTTTATTGATAAAGATGTATTGATTTAGTATTCTCTTAAGAAGGACGATTAATTCTAAGAATTGATTTATTGATTTAGGAGATTTTGAATATAGTTATGTGTGAAATTTAATATTTGAAATAGGTTTAGCAAAAATGAATTAGTAGTATAGAAAATATAACGACTTCGATATTGAAAATTTTAAGGATCAAAGTTTTGTTGGGTTTGGAGGATGAAAATTTTATCTTTGGTGTTAGAGGGTGCAGGGAGACGTATCATCCATTAACCTCGATTGCAAGGTGTTTCTCTTTTCGACGTAGTTGGAGATGCATGCAATTAAAAATGTAGCAATAATAATTACATGCATCTTGGATGTAGCTAAGCCTTTCACTAATGACTGAATTCTGTTTCATGAATACTTCACCCCATTTGGCATCGTCCAAATCAGTGATGTGGATCAAGTTTCATTTGACTTATGCTCAATTACCTTCTTTGTATACTTCTTAGCTCGCGATTTGTAATGATTTTTTGGTGATTTCAATGGATTCAATAAGTTTAACCAGGTTGGAAAATTCATGTCCAATTTGCCATGTTTTAGGTTTCTCGAGGATAAAGAAAAAGTTTATTCCAAAATGCTCTTTTTAGTTGTAATTGATTCCAAACACGACTAAGGAGAAAACAGAAAATTAAATAATGGAATTCAGCGTTCATCTTAGTGCTACTGTGAACAATCTTAACCAATAAACAGTCTAATCTAGGAAGATGTTTATGACTTGGATGTTTTACCGTTAACAATCTCATCTAACAAAGTTGATTGCTATGAAGCATTTGACTTTTCTGCCACTTGTTTTCGGAAATATCTCCCTAAGCGAAGGTTCACCAAGACAATCCAAAAAGCTAGTGCTGTCGCAGTTCCTTCCGTGGAAGAAATCAAAGAGTAAGCATCTTTCTGGAAGTTATATTTTAGCTTCGTTATTTAAATTACAATGCTTTTAAATTGACGTCATAGTTGAGGAATCGTGTATTTAATTTCTTATAACATGAGTATCATATCATGCTGACTGGAACGATTTCTCTGTATTCTTGTGCTTAACCTATCTTTTTTTCTTTGTGCCTCACCTGGAGACCAAATTAGATGGATTTGTTATGTGGAGGTTGATGCTCCAGTGTGGCATTTTCTTCCTTTTGTAAAGAAGTAGGGAATGATTGTGAATGGTGACTAACATTGGGGGCCTGGAGCTCTTATGTGGTGTTCTTACCGATCTTTAGAACATCAGGAAGCAATTGTGAATGATAACTAATTTGAATTTCTATCAGGCTACCATTGTTGACAATTAAGTTCACAATAAGGTATGGGTGAATACCAAACAGATGGTAAAGTACAAAAAGTCCATTATGTTTTCCTTGATTGATGATTTGGTGGTCGACTTGTTAAGAAATACCATGGACATGAGTTTATGGATATTAATTAGGAGGGCCTGTTGGGCTTTATTTGTATTACAATCTACAAGAATTGTGGAACAAGAAGCAGAGACATAAGGACATTTTATAGTTGACGAGAGCATGGATTAAGTATATGGGGGAAGACATTTATTATTAAATTGGAGCACAATCATTTCTTGGAGTATGTTCATTAGAAAAGAGGCTTCGTTGTTGTTTTTTTTTTTACGACATAAAAACCAGATCGGCCTTGGAAAATGAAAATCAGGTAAACAAATTTTATATGGATTTTCTAGCTATGATGAAATGCCACGTAACATCTAGCAAGTAAGAGAAGCTTATCTAGGAATTTAAGGAAATACCCAATTGATTCTTCTGTGAGACTGCTGCTCGGACTAAAAATAATTAGTTCTGAGGCATCCGCTGGAAACTGAAATACCTACCATGTTCTCAAAATTTCTTAGACTACACATCTTAATTGAATCCAGGGAATTCTCCATATAACAAGACGATAGGATTAGCTACGCATGCCATAAATTTGAATATCGTGTGTCTACCCAATAGAATATGTAAAGATGTAATTGATGTATACACAAATAAATGTTCATAAAGTACATATATGCTACAATTTTCAGCATTTATGATGTTCCACAGCACTATCTTCTGCTCAATCTTTAGTTTTACACTATTTTGTCTGTGCAATGTTAGAAGTTAATCCATGACGTTGCATTTCGATATGGCAAAAGCCAAAAAAAAGTATTTTTTTTGCCTCTAGTAACTATCAGTCGACCCGGAATAAACTTCTAATCCTTGAAGTTCACATCTTGAAATTTCTGATGCTTCAATTGTTTCAGGTATTCGCTTCCGACATTGTCTGCTTTTGAACTTGGAATGGCTCCTGTTTTCTGGAAAACAACAAACGGTCTTCAATTGATAACGCAATGAATGAAATTCACCATGAGAGAAGTTATTCTAGAAATTGTGGTCATATTTTCATGGCTAAATTGGGGATAGAAAAATTAAACTTCTTAAATACATGCAGATGGACCATAGAGTAGTTTGCAGTTGCTTGCTCATTGTTTATTTACTAAAATGCTAATGCACCTTGCTTGTAGGGTTTGGCGGAAGAATTGAGTGCAGACGGTGCTTGTGAGAGAGCAATCTTTCCAGATTCAGATAAAGTAGTCGCAAGTTGTGAAATTGGAAGCTTATACTCTCAGGGGTTAGGTTAATGTGTTCTAATTCATTTGTCACCGCATGTGAGAAACAAAAGGAAACATGGGTAGAGGAGACGATCTCTGCAATGGGCTGTGACCTTGCTGTCACTCTTTTTCACTTTTTGTTATTTTGTGTAAAGGGGGACCGCTGCAAACTAAACCTTGTGCCAGGATGCATGGATCCGACTTCTCCACTTTTCGATCCTCTAGCGAACGTGGATGATGGATCTTGCCCATTGGACTCGGATTCAGAAGAGGAATGAATTGCTAAAGCAGATGAAGATATCGATAAACTAGTTTTTCTAGTCACGGGTGACTAGAAAAACTATTAATGTCACAAAATAGTGTAACTTCATGTTATCCCGTATCATGCATAAAGTCCTCTTGGAATTTGCTGGACCTTGTAATAGATCGAGCGGGCTGCTTAAGCCATTTTAAAGAGTCCGTGAGGTGTTAGAGTGCCCCGTGTGCAAACATTGATAAAGCCGAGGAAGATGCGGTATTATAATATCTCACTGTCCTTATTGGATTGTGATTACTATTTTATCAAAGTTTGATCACGGTATATGGCAATATTATAATATTTTGGGAGAATCCGGTTACTCTGAAATTGACAAAAAGGGATAAAACATTATTTTTTATAAAGTATTTTATATTAAATTAAAGTGTGAATGCATATGTTCCAGATAACTTACAGAAACCTAGTCCGCTTAGGAAATAAATAAAAAATAAAATAAAAAACTAGAATCGTCCTTCCTTCCCTTTAAAAAAGACAGCCATACAACTTCCTTCCTCCCTTCCCGTCCACGCTGCCGCCCCTTCTGTCTGCTCTCTCGAGATTTCTATAAAGGTATATGCCTGAGTCGAACAAGACATGAAGAAGAGGAGAGGGACCAGCGACAGAGAGCTACAAGAAGAAGAAGAAGACATGAAGAGGAGGCGCAAAATCGGTGGCGGCACTTCCATCTGTGACAATCTTCTCTATGAAATCCTGCTTCGCTTGCCCGTCGAATCCCTTATCCGCTTTCGATCCGTCTGCAAATCCTGGTCGTCCGTCCTCACCGACCGCTCCTTCCTCATTGCCCACAGGGACCGATCCACCCCCTCTCTTATGCTCATACGCCGTTTCCGTCCACTCCCGTCAGTCCGCTTCGATCTCTATCTCCTTCCATCACCGCCACCGTCGTCATCATCCTCGCAACCCTCATCATCGGCAGCAGGACTAGAACTAGAACTAGAAGCAGCAGCAGTGAAAGCAGCGTTGACGAGGTACCGCGGTGACACCTGGCTTACCATGCAAGCGTCTTGCGACGGCCTTCTCTGCTTCAAAGACGACTTCCTGGGCACCTACTACCTACATAACCCCCTCACTGCCGAGTGGAGCCAATTCCCATCTGGCGGATTCCGGAAGTCCTCTATCGCGTGCGGCCTTTACTTTCACCCGCCCACACAGGAGTACCGCCTACTTCACTACTACAAGGAGGACACCGTCGTCCCCCGCTTCTCTTACGAGATCCTTGCTGCCGGCGCCAGCAAACCGAGGCCCTTTTTCTATGGACCGGTGTCGTCGTCGTCGTCAAATTGCAGCAGCCTCTTTGCCGATCCCCATCCGACAGCCGCTCTGGCCGCGCACGTCCAGCGCGGCCCCCCTTCATCTGCGTATGCCTCCCCAGTCTTACTCCACGGGAGTCTGCATTGGCTGCCGGATCCCCTGCACCCCCAGCCACTGCAACTGCCCAGCTTGATCATGGTGTTCGATATCGTAACCCACAAGTTCTCGGAGATCCCGGTCCCGCAGCACGACGTCGTCGGGCGCTACAATGCCCTAGCCGAGTTGGAAGGGAGGCTGTGCGCAACCAGCTGGGAATCGGAGTACGCCACGCTGAATCTCTGGATCCTTGAGGACTATGCTGAAAAGGTATGGGTCAGCAAATACCGGATTAAAATCCAGGCGGCAGTCTCACGTCTGCTTGGCTTTCCTCCGCGTTTTAGTCTGCTTGTCAGTGACAAGAGGGGAGAGATTTGGCTCGCGTGGGAAAAGGTATTGTTGGTCTGCAGCGTCAAAGGGGATCGGCCGGCTCTTCCACTTATATTTCGTGACTGCTATGTCGAGAAGGATCTCTACAAGAAAAGCCTGGTACCGCATCAATTCTTTAAGATGGGACGAGGTGGTTGCCCTCCTCCAACTTTCTTCAGAGAAGACCTTAAGCCGGATTATCTTCGTCAATTTAGGTATTTATGAACTCGCTATTGTTTCTGCCGGTTGGCTATTAGTTAAACTATTGGTAGGAACAAAATTAGCTAGGAAGTTGCTGTAGTTTATCAAAACAATAAAGTTGTTTCTTAAATTTTCTCTTTATAATTTGATTTGTCTTGCTGAATGCTCCACCAAAGTGTACAAGTATAACTACTCGAAATATCTAAAAGAGAAAGAGATAGACAAAGTTGATTGGTCATAGTAATGAACTGCGGCTTCACTTATTTGATAGTTCTCGAAATTTGCTTTTCTTTTCCTAAACTTAAAACAAGATATTATTAAAAATCTATCTAAAAACCACTAATGCTATATTATACCAGGCGAATTATTTAGTACTTTTATGTGATTGATTCACCATTGTGCGCATCTAGAGTCTAAATCTTCTACCACTATTATTTATTACTGTTATTATCTATCTACTATTCCTATTGATTATCTATTATCTATTATCTATCTATTATTTATTTATTCATATATGAATTCTCAAGTTAGAATCTTTGTTAGTTAATTCGCGAGTGATTCGTGAGTTATTCGCGTATTTTTTAAGAAACGAATAAAAAAGCCTGTATACGTACTTTTTTTCCAAAAGTTCGAAAAAAAATCGCTTTTTTTTTGGTCAAAAATCATTATTCGCGAATAATTCGCGAGTGCCGACTAATTTGCCCAAAAATACACTGGACCCGGAGGTTGCAGAGGTCTCCACATCCTCTGTGTCGGCTGCCGCTGCCATCTCGGTCGATTGAGAACGAGTAGTCGGCATTACAAGCTACAATAACATAGAATGCGCAAGTTAGAAAAACTCACGCTAACGAAATCCCACTCAACAATAAAGTCCCCAATCATGCGAAAGTAAATGAAGTGAGTTCGTAACTAACTCCCGATGTCACGTTGTCGGCCGCCAACGTGACCTCCTAAGAGTTAGGCGTCACACACTTCGATCAAACTCCAACTACTTGGAGAATAAGGACACAACCCAATTGTGTTACTTTCGCCATAGTCAACCTCGTCTCTCACGAGTCTAAGTCCTATTGTCCAACCGGCCTAAGGTTTTCTAGGTCCAAAATGACTTAACCCTAGGCTCTGATACCACTATAATCTGTCACGCCCTGGGGCCCCAGCGGAAGCCCACCCGGGCGCATGCACAGACCCGCCGTGCACACAAGCAACCCAAATGCACACAAGGCGTCTAAAATAGTCATACAAGAAAGGAATAACACAAGTAATCCTATCATGATAATCAGAGCATACATACTAACAAGTAAGGTCTCAAGGTGAAAGTATGAAATACTATAAAAGAGTAAAGCCAAAACATAAGCTTAGTACAACAGTACACCCAAAAGGGGACATAAGGTGGTCTCTACAAAATGTGGTCGGTACAAAGACACCTCTCAACAAAAGATAAAAGAAAGGTGCTCCACTTAGTCGCTAGCTCCCTCGCGCTCTAGCTACTCGCAATGCCCTTGCCGCGGTCCCTAGCCTCTCCCGAAGTGGATGGCTCTGAAATAAAATAACAAACCCCAGGGGGATGAGAACTATTATTCAATAGTTCCCAGTGGGTAAGCCGCCGAGAGGAGCGGAGTACACCACTAGGCCAACTAAGGCAAAGTAGGGTTAGACAACAAAAAGCATAATTATAGTTGAAATTTAATACTACTATGCCTCAAGATGTTTTCATAAAAACATGAATTATTCTACCCAAGCACATGTGTAAGCATGCAATGTTCCACCTCTTACTATATGAATATTCACCTTTTCATAATACCATCTTACCATATGAATGTTCACCTTTTCATAATACCATAACTATGTAGTCATAGAGAATACAATAGAAGGATGTTCACTTGTGCCGTGCCTAATGGCTCCGTGGTAGTCAACACCTCACGCTTTGGTGAGCCTTACCCACGGCGGTTCCATTTCGGCGCTCTCTCAAACACACGGGCGAAATAACTGTCGCTAGGCCAACTCCGGAGTGCCGGCTTGTAGGGAGCGACCCTCACAAGCATGTGTAAACGAGCATAGTGGCTAACAAGTAACAATCAACCATATAATATCATTCATCATGTCTATAAACATGGAAAACCAACTAATGTCCAATACTAAGTCATAATGTCCATCTTGTTATTCCTCTAAGTGGAATGTCATATGTTTAGCTTCACATTTTGATTCTAACATGTCATATATCATATATACTCTATAACTAGTTCAACAAGCTAAGTGTCAAGAGTGTTTTCAAATTCATTGTCCATCTACCATTACACATGTCTCTATTCCTTCAAGTAAGCAATTAAACAAGTACATGAACGAAACATTCAATTCCCATAGCCAACCATGATGCGCTATGTTTAATAACTATGCAAACCTCCTACTACATAGGACATACAATTTGCATCTATAAGTACATGAATTCCATGCATTCCAAAATTCTACCATGTCTTAATTAGCATGAATATGCATTAATTTAAGCTCTTAAGCTAAAACGAAGACATAGGGGGAATTCACCCATTTCGGTGAGGTCAAACCCACCGGATGCCCTTCGGAACCCCGCAGTATCCGAAAACAAAGTTGCCCCCTCGATTTCAAGCGCCCTAAAGGAGATCTCTAAGGGATTAGAAACATCGATCGAACGTTTTCGAAAAACGACATAGCAAAAGGGGAAAAAGGGTGGAATTACCTTAGGTCAAGAATTTCTCGTCCAAAATCCAAAATGAAGTTAGGAAGCTTCAAATCCAACCTAACATAACATTCTACACCCATCAAATCCCATTCAAAATCCTAGAATCAAGAAACCCTAAAAATAAACCCTAGGTTTATCATAATAGGATTTCTCCAACAAAAACCCAAATAAACTCCAAAAGAGGATCAAAAAGGAGGAAAACTCACCTCTTTAAAGCTCCAAGCTAGGTCCAAGAAGCTAGGGTTGGAGTTAAACCTTAAACAAGCTCTTCTCTTCTCCACCACGTTCCTCCAAGAGTAAGCTAGCAAGCTTGAGTGCAAAGGAGAAGGAAAAAGAGATCAAATCCAAGGTTTCCAACACCAAGGAAGCAAGAATCTAGAGAGAGAAAGGGAGAAAAACCCTTACCTCTTTTCTCCTAAGTCCTCAGCACAATGGCTGAGAGGGGGCTGTGAAGGGTTAAGTTGTATGATGCTACAATTGCCCTAACACCTCTCCAAAAGCCAACATTCGCAAAACAGCTCAAAACAGAATTTTCGGTTCTGTATACCGGTATGCGTATGGGCATACCGGTATCTGGCCAGAAATCCCGCAAACCCGAGCCTCGGCCAACCAGGCCACGTGAAGGGATTCCGGTATGCGCTAAAGCCAGTACCGGTATAAACACTCCAATACCGGTATGCGATCTGCACATACCGGTATGCAATGTCAAACCTGCAGTTTTTGCAGAATTTGACTTCCGGAGTTCGTTTTCGCACTTCTTAAGTCCCGAAAACGCTCCCAAGTGCTCGAAACACTACCAGATCCTCCAGATTAGTACTAAACGCTAATCTCACACTAGAACCTTGCAATTGGCTAAAGTTCAGTGTACTACAAAATTTTTGTTTTCTTTGACTGCGAAAGCATAGAATAATTTGATTTGGGTTGTGCTGTTAATGAAGTTTTATTATCTGGTTATGTACTATTGCACATTGTTAAAAGAAGCAGAATATGTTCTACAAAGAATACGAGGAATCAGAGGAGTCAGAAACCAAAAAGTATTGTAGAATTTTCGTTTTGACGTATGGTTGCCTCAGAGTAAGCCGTAAATAGTGTTTTTCCATTCAATCTTATTACATGGTTACTGAAGCAGTCCTGGAATCTAATTATACCTGCATAGGAAACCCAGAAGCAGTAATTGCAATGTATTTTGTACTGATTGCTGCTTTTTTTTTTTTTTTCTAGTTTCTTCTTGTAGAATTTACTTTCTGTTAAACTAATTATTCCCATGTTGCACATTACTAAATAACATAAGAGCATTTGTTATTGTTAGTTGGTGTGAGTATTAACCTGAGGGCATTTGTAGTTGCAACAAACCTTTCAAACGCAGTATATGAAACCAAGTCTTTCTCTAGAAATTGGTGTGATAAAGAAAACTTCTATTATGCTACTGCAACATGTTGTTTAGAAATATTCATTTTTCTCAAATTTCTTCTTTTTAAACTATGTTGCATGCAGGATATTTTAGAGGTCAAGTATGAACTCAATAGTGAGTTGAACCAACTGAGAACCATAAGTCTAGGGATCTTTCATCATCCCTTTTTTGGTCTATGTTCTTATTTATCATGTAATAGTTTTTGACACCAGGAATTCAAGGAACTAAAGACCAATCTGCAAGTGCTACAAGATAGTTTGACGAGCTGACGCAGGAATTTGGTAGTTAGCATTATCTTCTTTCTCAGTACTTAGATGTTTTAACATTAGAAATGTTTTCTTCCTAGGCTGACAAGAAATGCATATATATAGTAGGTTCTGTGCTGAAATCCTCGTAGTCAAGCTTGATTTATTACGTAGCTGACTAAGAAGGTCTTATTAGAAATTTTGATAGCTAGTGTCGTTAGATCTATAATTCAAACACCGAAAAATGGAGTATCTAATTTTTGCTGAATGAAAGCTCTTGGTTTGATTCTTTGGTGTTAAAGTACTAATCATATCTTGGGCCTAGGAGAGACTAGTTATGCCCAAAACTCCTCTCTTCAGGTAAAGAGCCCTTGTCACTTATCACTTAATACTAGTAGCTATGTCTCGTAACTTAGGCCAGATTGGATCAAGTCACAATCGAAGCCCGCGAGCGCTGTGTCTATTCTCTTTAAGTATATTGGCTAAACAGCCCTTTATAATAGCTCGAGCTTTTAGAATTGTGCTTAGTACCGATGATTCAATGGTACTGATTCAAGCTCGAGCTTTTAAAATTGTGGTTAGCGTAGATGATTCAATGGTACTGACTCATTTTGCGCCCCTTTTTACAGAAGAAAAGTATGGAGGCGTTGAAGAAAATCATAATGGACTCAGCGCTAGATGACTACATATCGCAGAGCCCTGAAAACTTTGCAATCGCCGATCTCGGCTGCTCCTTGGGACCTAATGCATTGTTCTTAGTAGGAGATATCATCGCAACTATTGCAGGGTTTTGTAAAATGTTATCCAAGCCAACTCCAGAGTTCTTGGTGCACCTCAATGATCTCCCAACAAATGACTTCAATGCCATCTTTGTGAGCCTCTCGCAATTCGTCGGGGCCCTTCAGATCAATGCGGAGGAATCCGACCGTCCATCGGTATATCTATCCGGCATTCCAGGCTCGTTTTACGGGCGGCTTTTCCTGCGAAATCCCCTACATTTTGTGTGCTCTTCCTCTAGCTTGCATTGGCTCTCTCAGGTATATATAAGCTGTATTAGCTTGAAATTTTCCTTTGTGCCCTCAGTGCTACAAAACATACATTTGCAGGTTCCTTTAGGGCTTTTTGATGATCGCGGCGAGCCGATAAACAAAGGAAGATTTATATATCTCACATGAGCCCTCGGAAGAATCTAGGACTACTCTTATTCAGTTTGCGGATGATACGTTTTTCTTCTGTGGGGCTAAGAAAAGATACATGAGAAATCTCAAATTCTTATGGCACCTCTTCGAGTGGGCTTCCGGGATGAAGGTCAACAGGGAGAAGACAGAACTATATTATTTTGGGCAAAATGAGGGTATAGCGACAAGACTAGCAAACCTTCTTGGATGTAGAGTTGGTAGCCTACCTACCAAGTATCTTGGTTTGACCCTCTCTACCAGACCGCCTTCTAAGGAGGATTGGATGGGGTGCATCCAGAAACTACAACGTAAAATTGATGGCTGGCAAGCAAAACTTCTGTCCAGAGGAGGTAGACTCATATTGGTGAATGCAGTTCTCACTAACCTGCCTCTCTACACCCTGTCAGTGTTCAAGGCGCCTATTTGGGTAATCAAGCGGATTGAAGCGCTACGTAGAGACTTCTTTTGGAACGGAGGAGCTAATGCACCTGGCAAGGGATGTTTACTTGGTTGGAAGAACGTCTGCAGGAGCAAGAAAGAGGGAGGTCTTGGCATTCTGGATATCACCACAATGAATCGAGCTCTTCTAACCAAATGGTGGTGGAAATTTCACACTGCACCGCTGCTACAGTGGAACAAGATCATCCATGCTTTATACTACCGTAGAAGAAGACCTTTGAGGGAGGGAAGCTCGTTCAGCCCCCCCTCCTTTTGGTGGAAGGGAATTCTAAGTCTCAAAGCGATCTTCCAATGGGGAGTTTTCTATAAGTTGGGCAATGGTAGTACTATCGACTTCTGATCGGATCGTTGGTGTGGGGAAACTACTCTGCAATCATCATTACCCGAGCTTTATCAGTTATCGACCCGTAAAAATCTAAATATCAGCGACTGTCTAAGTAGCGACGGATGGATTTGGGATAAAATCCTAGGCGACGTCGTTACTATTGATCTTGAGGAGATTCCCATCTATTCAGCCCTCAGCGAAAGGATTTCTGACTATAGACTTGAACAGAGGCCAGACAGTTTGCATCGTTGGAGTTCGGACGGGTGTTTCACGGTGAAATCGGTTTACTCCATACTGAGTGACGGGGGTATGAGGGACACTCGTGCTAGCAAGCTTTGGAGCCTTCGAGTACCTCTTAAAGTGAAAGTATTCTCCTGGCTTGTCCTTAAGAAGAGGGTCCTGACAGCAGATAACATACTAAAGAGAGGCTGAACAGGCAACATGGCATGCGTGCTATGTGGAACCGAAGAGGAATCTATCGATCACTTATTTACACAGTGCGTCTTCACTAGATTTCTAATGGTGACGACTTGGGAAGGCGTCCTAATTAGAGATTTGGGAGACGACGTGAAGCAGGTCTGGGATAGATGGTCTGATAGGAATGCAAAGCTGAATACGAGCAACATACTGACTAGACTTGTAGCCTGTTGGTGGATCACTTGGAAGGTCAGAAACGGCGTGATCTTTAGGCTGACCTCGTCTGACCCCTCCCTAGCAGTTCATAAGATCAAACAGTTGGTGAACCATTGGGAGCTGTTTCTATAGCTGTATCTCTAGTAGTTTTTTTTTTGCCTTTTGCCTTACAGAGGCCGTGCTGCCTCATTCCTGTAGCTTAGTTCATCTTATCAATGAATGAAGCGGGTAGCTTGCTACCTTTTTCTCAAAAAAACTGCAGTTGGAAATTTGGGTTAATTAACTAAGTTGCTAGCTCCTTCTCCTCCTTACTCTCAATTAGGGGTGGAAACGAGCCGAGCTTGAGCAAGCTTACCTCGGCTCAAGCTTGGCTTGAAATTAATTTCGAGCCTAAATTTAGGCTCAAGCTCGGCTTGAAATTAATTCGAGCCGAGCTCGAGCGAGCCTAACTTCGAGTCGAGCGAGCTCGAGCCTTAAACGAGCCGCTTGAAATTCTTAACATCATACAATTTATATTTTAATTTTTATAAAATATCATAAAAAATTTGATATAAAGAATATCTAATAATTCAACATACAAAATGAATGCATGAAATACGATATTATAATATTAAAAAAAATAGGGGAAGCGACTCGGCGAGCAAGTGAAAAAGAGAGAGAGCAATTAGAGTAGGATTTTGCTGATTTAATTTTGTGGGCCAGTAAATATGCCCTATAACCTAAACTCTATATACATATAATTAAAATACATAATATATATTTTTATATATAATTAAAATATATATTATATATAATTATATTGAGTCCGGCTGGGATACTATCGATAGTATTTGGGTTCATTTGCTATCGATTTTTTAGCCGTTAGATCTACACTTTAATGAATTACACCATTTAGATCATACTATTCAACCAACCACCCATTCAACCCTAGGGGGACCACCACTAAATCCTAGGGGATCACTATCATCCTAACCCTACAATTTTTTATCCAAGGGTTAAAAACTCGATAGCAAAAGAGCTCAAATACTATTAATAGTATTCCAGCCCAATTCTAATTATATATATATATATATATATATATATATATATATATATATATATATATATATATATATATATATATATATATATATATGGGTTGATTGCATACAGGTTCCCGCAAACATAGTGAATTGCAAATATATCCCTGCAAAGTTCAACTTTCATAAATTTTTCCTGCAAAAGTCCTAAATGTTTTCAGATATGTCCCTCTAATTTGTTACCGTTAGAGAACCGTTAGAGAACTATTTATATTTCCAATTTTGCCATCACAAATATGTCCCTCCAAAAGCCGTAACAATATAATAAAAGAGGGGTAAAAATGTCAAAAACTAATCAAGGTTAAGTATTTAACCTATGGTTAACTAAATTTCTCTAACGGATCCTAACAGCAGGGACATATCTGAAAACATTAGGACTTTTGCAGGAATAAATTATGAAAGTTGAACTTTACAGGGATATATTTGTAATTCACTATGTTTGTGGGGATCTGTATGCAATTAACCATATATATATATATATATATATATATATATATATAGGGTCCGGCTACTATACTCTTATGAGTATGATCGCATTCGTACTCATAAGTTTTTCTCGATGATGGAGCTTTTGAATCGACGATCCATACCGTTAAATATTATCTAGAGCATTTAAAACTTCTAGAAATTAAATTTCATAATTTTTTGACATCATTTGCCCTAGATAATTTTTAACGGCCGGTATGAGATACTTGCTCGTTCAACGGTGTAAAAGAATCGAAATCTGTTGAATTTTTGATAGAAAATTTTATTTACTATGTAGATAAAGATCAATAACTCGGATCTTAAATTGAAGAATCCGATCATCCATTTTTAGGACGTCGTTTAATTTTGACCGTTAATTTTATGCCCACTTGATGGACTTTATAACGATTTCGAAAAATTACGAAATTTATTTTCTAGAAGTTTTAAATACTCTAGATCATATTTAACGGTGTGGATCGTCGATTCGGAAGCTCCATCATCGAAAACGACTTATGAGTACGAACGGTCCTATACTCATAAGAGTATAGTAGCCCTACCCTATATATATATATATATATATATGGATAAATGGATGTGCGATTAGGATGATAGTGATCCCCTAAGGTTGAGTGGGTGGTTGGTTGAATAATATGATCTAAGGATGGAAATGATCAAAGGGATAGATTTAACGGCAGAAAACTCGATAGTACGAAGCGCTTGATACTATCGATAATATAGTAGCCGGACTATATATATATATATATATATATATTCGAGCTTTTCGAGCCTAATTCGAGCGAGCCCAGTAATACTCAAGCTCGGCTTGAAATAAATTTCGAGCTTTTTTTTTCTGTTCAAGCTCGGCACATTTAATTTCGAGCCGAGCTCGAGCGAGCCGAACGCGAGTCGAACACGAGCCGGCTCGCTCGTTTGCCAGCCCTACTCTCAATTCCTTGTACCAGCATGATTATACTTTGATATTCACCATGTGTCCACTCTTGTAAAGTTTCGTTTCCTAATATATCGCAATTATCAAAAATAAAAAAGGGCTTTCTAAGCTGATTTCTCTTGATAGGCTCTACCGGACCGAATAATTCATCTAGCACCTTATTCTTTTCCTCTTATTTTTTCATGGAATTTTTCCTCTTCAAATTAGTCACTAAAATAGCATCAAAGTGGAGAGTTCCACTCCGGAGGCTTTATATTGGAATGACTTTAATATCGAGCCTTCAAAATATGATGCATACGAACCAAATCCATATTAATCTTCGTGTGGATAGTTAGATCTTGCACCTTATTCTTATTTTCGTTTTACTAGGAAATAGAAAATCTCGCAAACATTTAGTTTGTTAATTGATCTTACAATATGTTTTTCGGTTAAATCATAGAAAGTATTATGTTCGAAGGCCTGCTACTTGTTACGCCCCGGGGCCCGTCTACACAAATCGGGCCACACAAATAGGCGCAATATGTGCAAAAGATCTAAAAGCGCACCGAACCCGGGCAAATGGACCAGCGAACGAATTGGGCCCAAGAAAGAACGAAATGGGCTTTGACAAATCTATTTTTTCGAGTATTTAGTTTTTATCCTAAATTAAAAAGTTTTTTAAAGTAAATTTACAATCCAACTCGCGGGAGAACCCCGTAGACAAAAACTAGTAATTAAACTCAATGCGACCGACCACAAACTTTAATTAATACTAGAAATATCTACTGTCTACTGTACGCATGATTGCGGCTCACGTGTATGTTTTTTTTAAATAATTTTTAATGACTTGCATATAAAAATTCTTGAACGATCTTCACCGTACATATGAATGGATCGTGTCCACCAATTGACATATAATAAGGTCAAATATCTACCAAATATTAATTTATTATTGCTATTGTATTTGAAACTACACATATATATATATATATATATATATATATATATTAAACAATAATAAATCATCAAAGTACAATTAAAGAATAGTTATAACACGTAACAAAATTAAACTTTGGGCCGGCCTGATTTAAGCCTGAATAATTGTCCGGCTTATTAGTCTCGCAAACTTGTTCTCTCATATTGGGCCTAGCGAGGCCCATCCATTAAGTTACATGGAAGGAGTTGGGACTGACCCAACGCGAGGGACTCTTTCTCTACCCGATTCCTCTAATCGAAATTCCCTCCCTCCCTGCAGTCCACAAACCTTGAAACGATCCCCTACTCCCCCCCCTTCGCCTGCTCGATTCCTCCACTCGGGAAACCCTAGAGTTTCCGCTGCAATCGCCCGATTCCTCCGATCGAAAGATAATCTAGCTACATTGCTCAGTATCATCTGCGGAAACTCTCGCTCTTCGAGGCTCAGACAGTTCCGCGTTGGAGCTAGGGTTTCTGGTTGGAAGAGGTAATTTATCTAATCCCTTTAGTTTAGCTCTTAGTTTCATCATCTGCTTGGCTATTTCACGATTTGCTTTTGTTTCTCGTGATTGTATGATGAACCCACTTTCTTGGTGATTTCGTACGTATCTTTTCCCGTTTTTGCTCTTAGAGACCGCGAACCCTAGATTCATATACCATTGCTTTCTCGCAGAGGCCACGAAACCCTAGAGTCAGGTATCGTTGCTCAACTAGATCAGATGGATCTAAGGTCTATAATCAGGTTGCCTTGCCAAGAGAATGCCAGATAGGTGACCCTCAGATCCGATCCTGATTACTTCATGCGGTATAATCCAATTTATTTTTTACTAACATTACATTTCTCTTAATAACCGTTTTACTTTTTAGCAACCAATTTATCCGTATGTGCTCTGCTTACGATTTTGCGAGATGCAGATGAATTGATCACCAAATGGGCCATTAGGACAGCTATTGTCTCTTCTTACAGAAAGCTTTACTATAGGAGCATAAGATATTAAGCTTATTCTATCTTTCTTCTTCTTCTTCTTCTACTATGGACACAGTATACTGCACATATTTTTAACAACTTAGGGATAGCAGCGGACAAGAAAAGCTAGAATAAACTACAAAACTTGAATCAGAATTTGCTTTTCTCTTCGGCCATTTAGGCATTGTCTCTTTTTTTGTTCTTCATAAAGTTCTTTATGTACATTTTTGTCGAATTTTTCTTTATTATTCTTTTTCTTCTTGCTATCATTTATACAATAGAGTCCAATAGTTTTCCTTCAAATGTCCACATCAAAATTTCTTCGTTAGCTTTACAAATGACTGTCTTTCACTTGATCTAACCCTGTAATGTTTGTATTAAACCAATTCCTTTATTTTTGTTATTTTATTTCTATCTCTTCTTTTTTCTTTTCCTTGTTCAACAAATTTTCTTTTTCTTCGTTTTATTGTTAGTTAATGATAGGTTTTGCACTACTGGTTTTTTCTGCTCTTTAATCTTAGCTACTTTTCTTTTATTTTTAACTTGCTCATACTATCGTCTTTCAACTTTGCTATTGTCTTATTTCTTTTTTTTGTCTTTTGGATTATCCTATTCTAACCTTGTTCTTTAATATCCTATACATTTTCTTATGCATAGTTTTCTATTTGTTGAATATCCTTAGTCTGATTGCTTAATCGATTGTAGTGCAAATACGTACTTGGTTGTTGTTAGAGGTAGGTAGAATTCACCCAACTTGACCACAACCAATTTAGGTCTCACCTAGCTATATATTTAATTTGGGTTTGGGTCATCCCAAGTCGAAAGTTTTTTCTCATCTCCCTTCTCCACTCTTATACATGTTTCGCCGGATGCAGCGTACGTAATTATTATTTACTCTTCTTTTATTAAATGTCTCTCGCCTTTTCTTTCTTTCTTTCTTTCTTTTTGTTTGATGATTTAGACGATCTAATTTATCAGTTCTCTTTGTTTTTCTACCTTGTTCTTCGTGAGGTGATTTTCCAAATTCTCCCGAGAAAAATGTTGTTTTTTTGCTTAAATTTTGTTGATCTTCTATATAATGATTCTTTTGTCTCAGTGCTTTTGAAACGAGAAGATTTAGAAGATCAGTGTTCTTGAACTTTCATTTATGTATTCTTGTGACTGAGTGTAATTGCTTCGAACTGTAGGCATCGTGATCAGCGTTCCCATTTTAGAAGAATGGAGCAGTAAATGGAGATAAAGGATTCTGTTACTGATATTCTAGTTCAGGACCCTCCAGGAGATGTATTTTCTGCTGCCGACCTGACATGGACGAAGTTTGGAAGCACCGAACACCATGTTGATGACGTCGCCCTCATTCCTTACGCTCGAGTTGAGGCTTTTATAAGCGGTGAAAGTTCAAATGCAGAGTGTCCTACTCGTTTTCACATTGAAAGGGGAAGGAAAAGAGAGAGGGGAAGCTTGAAGGAATTTAAAAGTGATGAATATCTCCTATACAGGCTGTGAGTTATCTAGCAATTGTTTTTACTAGAAGAATTTCTTCTCTCGAAAACTTTTTTACTTCTTTTCTTAATTATATTGTTTTCCTCCCTAGTTACTGGTGTTCGTTTGGTCCCGAAAACTATGGAGAGGGAGGGAACATCTTGCCGAGCCGAAGATACAGACTCAACACAAGAAATCGTGCCGCTCGGCCGCAGTCTATGCGTGGTTGCACTTGCCACTTTGCTATCAAGCGCTTGTACGCCCGTCCCTCAGTTGCGCTCATCATATACCATGAAAGGCGCCACATTAACAAGTCTGGCTTTATATGCCATGGTCCTCTAGATAGAGATGCCATTGGCCCAGGTGCCAAGAAGGTCCATACATACATATGCAGTGAAATTCAGCAGCAAACTATGTCGATGATTTATCTCGGAATCCCCGAGGAGAATATATTGCAGACACATATAGAAGGCGTGCAAAGGTACTGTGGCTCGAATGCGAGGGTGGATAGTCTTGCTTCTCAATATGTCCAAAAGCTTGGAATGATTATAAAGAGGTCTACTCATGAATTGGATCTAGATGACCAGGCTAGCATTCGGATGTGGGTTGAGAGGAATAAGAAATCCGTGTTTTTCTACCAAGATTCAACAGAGAGTGATCCTTTTATCCTAGGAATCCAAACAGAGTGGCAGTTGCAGCAGATGCTTCGTTTTGGACACCAAAGTCTTCTGGCATGTGACTCATCTTTCGGTATAAGCAAGCTGAAGGTACTTAAATGATTGAAATAAGTTGTATCTTATGTTCTCAAATTTGTAGTTCCTTCATAGTTTTGGTGATTCTTTAGAAAATGGCCTAGGTTCTAGAGCAGCTTCTCTACTCCGTGATGATATAGCCAGGCATTTGCGATAAGAAGCTTCTTTTTTTTAAAAAAATGGTAGGCAATTGATACGAGTTCCTAAGCCCAAATGCAGGAGATCCAACTTGAAGCTTCTGCTTGTGGTGTAGCTGAAAAGGCTACAAATGCTTCTTTGAACAATCAGAAGCTCTAGCTAGGCTGGAACAGCCACTTAGAACAAGCTATGTGTAATTTTTTATTTATGCGATCTTTTTCTGTTGCAGTATCCACTTTACACGCTACTTGTTTCCGATTCAAGACAACATGCTCTTCCTGTTGCGTGGGTCATTACTCGAACTATTGTTAAGAAGGATGTTGCTAAATGGATGCAAGCACTTGCAGATAGGATTCATGCAGTTGATTCGAGTTGGAGAGTTTGTGGGTTTATAATTGATGACCCAACTTTAGAGCTTGACCCTATCAGGTGAGATTCCTAAAGGAACATTTAGCTTGGGTAAAATACAGGAAAGCATCAAATAAATATGGGAAATTTCCCTTTGGCCCCCAAAGTTATTGAAATCTATAAATTCCCCCTAAAATTGCAAAATTCCATTGCTTTGTCTCCTCTGACGGTTTTCTGGATAAGGCGATATCTATTAATTTGCTCCGGCTCAATGGGTTCGGGGGGCTTTCCTGCATTCTAACCAAACTTCGTCCAATTTAATGGCTCCATCAGTTTGCAGTATTCTTCTGTTGGCACTAACTTGTTCAGTGGTTTTTCAGGGATGTATTTTGTTGCCCTATTCTATTCTCTTTATGGCGTATTCGTAGGTCATGGCTAAAGAATGTAATTCAGAGATGCACCAACAAGGAAATTCAACGTGAAATATTTCGACGCCTGGGCAAAATTATCTACAGCATTTGGAGTGAAGTGGATGCAGTGGGTGGTGTGGAGGAGTTACTTCAAGATTTTGTAGACCAGACTACCTTCATGCAGTATTTTAAGGCATTCTGGGTTCCCAAAATTGGTAATCTCTCTGCTTGATTTTATTGATTCCAATCTCAGTATATACTAGATCTACATATATATATACCACTACAATATTATCTATCGATGTAGTTATCCCTGCCAAATCTGAGTTTTGGATATATGCCCAAAAAACTTGATTTTGTTACGGATGTACCATTGTACTCCAAACATGTTCTTCTTTCAAAACTATTTTCTAATAGAAGACCAACTTCTCCCTTGTTCTTAAAAGAAGCTGCATCTTCAACTTCTCCCGTGTCCTTGAAAGAAACTGCATTTTTAAGGGGTATATATGAAAAATCCAGATTTTACAACAATACATGTAAATAGCATTGCAGCTCTGTATATGTAAAAGCCATATAACTCCCCTTACACTTATCTAATCTTCTAATATGTTAGAGATGTGGCTTGAAACTCTGAAGAGTCTTCCCCTAGCCAGCCAGGAGTCCTGTGGTGCTATTGAAGGATACCATCTAAAGCTTAAGATCAAAATCTACGATGACTCCAATCTCGGTGCCCTAAAACGCGTAGATTGGTTAGTTCATAAGCTCACAACCGAGATCCACTCGGGTTATTGGCTTGATCTCTTCGCCGACGAGAGTGGGTCATTCCCAACAGTAAAAGAGGAGTACATTTCTTCCACGTCCTGGCATCGAGCACTGCAAATTCCTGATGATGCCGTATGTTTTGATAATGAAGATTGTCTTTTTGCACAAGTTGTCAGCCAGAAGGATGGTACTCAAACACACAAAGTATGGAATCCGGGATGTGAATTCTCTTTCTGCGATTGTTCTTGGTCGATGCAGGGAAACCTTTGCAAACATGTCATAAAGGTTAACATGCTTTGCCAGGGTATGGAGGAATTCCTTCCTTCTCTTTCGTACCAGTCATTTCGACGAATTTTACTTGATCTCTGGAGGCGACCATTGGATGACTCAATCTCACTTGATCAATCGGTGGCGTGGGCTGCCCAAATGCAGGAGAGGATTCAAACACTAACCGAGCTTGCTATTTCCGGTGATATTGCTAAAGTTGCAAAGAATTTGCCGCTGAAATGGTTATGCAAGAAAGGGAGAACATTTAACGGCAGACCAGCTGGTGGTAGTGCTCTTGCGCTTGTTCAGTCCGGCAGCAGTGGAAAGAGAAGCGTTACGAAGAAGAAGAATCGAAAGAGGAAGAGGCTGTCCAGGATAAAGGGTTCATGATTAGTTGGTTTGGCCGAGTAGAAGGTTATATTCAGCAAATAACAATATTACCCAAATCTATGGGGGCGAGCAATATGGAAATGCTATCATCGTATCTATAAAAGATGAGAAGATAATTTCACTGTGCCGACAATGACTATTTTGGAATAGTTTATTCTGTGTTCCTGCAAGAAAGATAGTGCATTGTTCATTTGGGCAAAAAGTGTTCTGAGCATTATGTTTTTGAAACTAACACAGTAAGGTATGAAGATGTTTTCAGAAATCGTGTTACTTGTGAAACCGTATACCGATCTCTGAAACCATATACTGTAAGCTATGAAGAGGTTTTTTATTCTCGCATTTTTTTATTGTTCGTTTTGTTTATAGTTTTGTAAATTTGTGGGTTCCATGCGCATTTGTTTAAAATCCTTTATGAACATTAGCCCGAGGATTCAGATGTGTTGTTTGTATCGATTGGTGAAAAAATTGTTAGAAATTTTAATTGCTTCCTTGTTTTAGGGTAGACATATAAAATTTTAAATTAAAATTTGTGTTCTTATATATCCATTATTTCAACTCTGTTGTCAAGCAGTGGATTAATCAAATGTGGCGGGCGTTGCACTAGCCGGTATTTTGAATTTTGGCATTTTGATATATCTATTTTTTGGCGGCAAAAAATTTTGGTTCCTTCATTCTCTTATACAAAAAAAATAATGTCACGAAAAAAACTACTTCTTTTTCACCGTTTATTTTGTAGTTATAAACTGAAGTTTTATTAGTTCTGTTGTTTGTTTGGTATGAAATGAATAATATAAAATTATAATTTATGTATAAATAATAAATAATTTAATAAATAGAAATAATATAATTATAGTTTTATATAGGCCAATTTGCATAAAAAATTCACTAGTTTTGGGTTTTTGTAAAATTGGATCGCTATTTTTGATTTTACAGATTCGGTCCGGATTTTTAGTAAACTTACAAAAATACTTTTGTGTTTTTTCTCTTTTTTTTTTCGCTCTACTCTTTTTTTTTTTTGCTCTTTTTTTTTCCTCTCCGAAGAAGGCGAGGCGGAGGCCCGCCTCGCCTCTGCCCCTCACGCCCTCGCCCGCGCACCCCCGCCCTCCGACCCCGCCGAGGCCACGCGCCGCGACTCTTTTTTTTTTTTTTTCCCTCTCAGACCCTCCTCCACCCGCCGTCCCCGTCGCCACCGCCGGCGATGAAGAAGAAGTGTTTCTTGGGGCCGAGAAGCACGCCGGCGAGGGAGGGAAAAAAATATAGTTACACTCCGGCGAGAGCGGTGGGTCGTGACAAAAAAAATTGTAGTGAAAAAAAATAAAAATAAAAAATATTATTTTCCTACTGAAAAAATAAAAAATAGAGAAAAAGGAAGAAGATGATGAAATTGCACTGTTAAAAAAAATTACACTGTTTTAAAAAAAAATTGCACTGTTTTAATGAATGTTGTACTATTTAAGAAAAAAATTACACTCTTTTGAGATAAAATTTACACTCTTTAGGCAAAATTATACTATTTAGGATAATGTTGTACTATTTTTTTCTCTTCCTCTTCTTCTTTCTTCTTCCTCCACTTTTCATCCCCATTCCCCCTCTCTCTCTCTCTCTCTTCTCACACTCCCAAAATAATTTTCGACCGGTGTGGTCGAAGTCGGAGGAGGAGGAGCGGCCGTAGTCACGGAGGTCGAAGAGGTAAATAGGAATGAGCGAGAGGGAGGCGTCGGCGGTGGCACGCTGGGCGGTGGTGGGCGGATGCAGGGGCGCGGTCGCGCCCCCTACGCCTGCGACCGCTCCCCCTACGCCCGCCCCGGCAGGCCGCGCAGGGGGCGCAGGGGACGCGCCCCTTTCGCCCCCTGGGGGCGCGGGCACGGGGCGCAGGGGACGCGCCCCCTGCGCCCCTGCGCCAGCGCGGGCTCGGGCCTCCGCCCCCGGGCCCGGGCCCCCGCCTGCCCCCCTGGGTGGGCGCAGGGGGCGCTCCCTGCGCCCCCCCTCCCGGGGCGCGCAGGGCGGGCGGCGCAGGGTCCCCTGTGCACCCTGCTCCCTATCCCCTGCCCGCCCTCTGCCACCGCCCCCTGCCCCTGCCCCCCGCCTGCGCCCCCTGCGCTCGCCGGGCCAGTGCCCCTTCGCTCGCCGCGCCCCCTTGACCCCCGCGACTACGACCGCTCCTCCTCCTCCGGCTTCGACTGCACCGGCTCAAAATTATTTTGGGTGTGAGGAGAGAGAGAGAGAGAGAGAGAGAGAGAGAGAGAGAGAGAGAGAGAGAGAGAGAGAGAGAGAGAGAGAGAGGAGGATGAAGATGGAGAGTGGAGGAAGAAGAAAGAAGAAGAGGAAGAGAAAGAAATGGTGCAAAATTATCCTAAATAGTGCAATGTTGGCCTAAAAAGTGCAACTCTCTTTCCAAATGGTGTAATATCATTTCCAAATAGTGCAACTTTCATTTAAAACAGTGTAATTTTTTTTAAAACAGTGTAAATTTATTTTAATAGTATAATTTCTTCTTCTTCTTCCTTCTTGTATGATTTTTAGTCATTCCTGTAGGAAAAAATATTAATTTTATTTATTTTTTTCTGTGACGATCCATCCCTCGCCGGAGTGAAACTATATTTTTTCCCCTTTCTCGCCGGCGTACTTCTCGGCCCCAAGAAGCACTTCTTTTTCGTCGCCGGCCGCGGCGGTGAGGACGGCGGGTGGAGGAGGATCGGAGAGGGGGGAAAAAAAAAAGGAGTCGCGACGCGGCACGGCCTCGGTGGGGTCGGAGGCGAGGAGGGCGGGGGTGCGCGGGCGAGGGCGAAAGCGTGAGGGGCAGAGGCGAGGCGGGCCGTTTCCGCCTCCGCCGCCTTCTTCGGAGAGAAAAAAAAAAAAAGCGAGTGGAAAAAGAAAAAAAGGAGAGGAAAAAAAAAGAGGACAGAGAAAAAGTAAGAAGGGTATTTTAGTCAGTTTACTGAAAATCCGAACTGAATCTGCAAAATCGAAAATAGCGATCCAATTTTGCAAAAGCCCAAAACTAGTAGATTTTTTATGCAAAAAGGCCTTTTATATATAATTATATAATATTTTAATTATATAATTAAAATTTAATTATATAATATTATATATATATAATTAAAAATAATATAATTATATTTTAAATATATAATTAAAAATAATATTTTTTTTTTAATCTCTCTTCATCGTAATTAACTTCGGCCCACGTTGAGCCGAAGTCAATTACGCCGTTTTAGATTAACTCGAGTTTCGATCGTAATTTTTTAACGGCGAACCAAACGACGAAAATGAATGTTTTTAACGAAAACGACTTCTCTCCTCACCATTTCACGGTAGCCCATCTCGAGTTGAAGGGCGAATGGGTGCTCCAACGACATTGTATGGTTAACGTGGCAGATCGCTATTCTGCAGGGTGCTCGTTCTCGTCCGTACATAATAAATTTATACAAGATATGTAGATATGTAAATGGAGGGTTGAACTGGAATACTATCGGTAGCAAACAGATTTCGTTGTCACTTATTTATTTTTTATGTTGGACCTTTCAAATCAATGATCGGCATCGTTGAATATGACCTAAATCAGTTGAAATATCTAAAAATTAAATTTTATAATTTTTCAATATTGTTCTTTTATTCCTTAAGTAGACATAAAAATAAATAGTTGAAAACGAATATCTTTTAAAAAATGATGATCGGAGTCTTGTAATCAAAATCAAGAGTATAGATTTTATTTGAAATAGTTAAAAAATTTTCTAACAAAAAGATTTGATATTTGGTTTCTAAATGCTTCAACTGTCTAGATCATATTTAATGGTGCCGATCGTTGATTTGGAGACTCTATTGTTGAAAACAAATATGTTTGCCCAGCTGTATATATATATATATATATATATATATATATATATATATATATATAGTGTAGAGCTACTATGCTATCGGAAGTATAAGGGAGCTGGTGCTTCCGATTTTTTAGCCCTTGGATCAAGGATTCAACGATTGGGATGATAGCGATTCCCCTAGAGATGAGTGGTCCCCCTAGGGTTGAGTGGTCCCCATTGAGTAATAGTATTAATCCAATGGTTAAAAATGATCGAGAGGGTTGATCTAAGGGCCAAAAAATCGGAAGCACCAACTCCCTTATACTTCCGACAGTATAGTAGCTCTACTATATATATATATATATATATATATATATATATATATATATATATATATATATATATATATATATATATATATGCTATGTTGCACAGATACGGATACGGGGATACGGATACGACACGATACGGATACGGTGATACGGTAATTCCTAAAATTTTTAGGATACGATACGCAGGATATATTTAAATAAAATATTATTTTAAATATACTTAAATGTATATTGATTATATGTAATGATATTTGCAAGTAGAATATCTGGATTATATTAAGAAATATATTTTAATATACATTAACTTGTATAATTTTTCTACATCTGTTCATATGAAATAATAATTCAAAAGTATCAACCAACTATCCTCCAACTTGATCAAATGATAACAATAGATATGTAGTCACACAAACTAGATAATTAGTCATTCAACATATATGTTTGTTTTATTAGCCCGATTATTTAAACAGTAATAAAAAAAATGCTAGGAATTTAATAAAGAAGAAAAAAAAATCATATTCTCTATAGCATTTGTTGTTTAATGCTAGGTTAACAAATTAGATGAAAGAGAGTAAAAGAGAAGTAACCATGGTAATATTGTGGAGAGATAGAATGAGAGGGAGCACTTTCCACCATTCAAAAGCAAAAATATAGAAGAAATGACAAATTAAATAAAGATTGGTATTTTTCTCACTCTTTTCCTTATTTCCAATAGGTTTAGATGTGAAATTTTTAAAAAAAATTAAAATTCTGATAATTTTAGACCAAAAAAGAGCCTCCCGTATCTGAGCCGTATCCCCCCGTATCCGAGCTGTATCCGATATTTTTTTTATTTTTTAAAATGCCGGATACTTCATTCCTGTATCGGACACGTATCGGGCACGTATCGGGCGCGTATTGGTATCCGATACGGATACGGCATGAAATTTGAAGTATCCGTGCATCATAGTATATAGGGTTTAGGGTTTAGAGTTTGGAGTATATATATATATATATATACATACATACATACATACATATATATATATATACATACATACATACATATATATATATATATATACATACATACATATATATATATATATGCATACATACATACATATATATAGAGTTGAGCTAGAATACTCTTAAGAGTATTCTAGCCACTTTACTCCCACGTCGTTTTCGATGTTGGGATTTTCAAATTGACGATCAGCTCCGTTAAACTTGATCTAGAGTATTTGAAGTACCTAGAAAA
>JABWPP010000049.1:77600355-77620355 GCA_016920855.1 Puya raimondii
TATATATATATATATATATATATATATATATATATATATATATATATATATATATATATATATATATATATATATATATATATAGTAGAGCTACTATGCTATCGGAAGCACGGAGCCCTCCGTGCTTCCAACTCATTTTCGATGTTGGAACTTTCGAATCAACGATCGGCTCCGTTAGACTTGATCTAGTGTATTTGAAGTACCTAGAAAATAAATTTCGTGATTTTTCGATATTATTTGCCTAGTGATCGAAAGGGCTCAAAATCAACGGCTGAAAATAAAAATCTTAAAAAATATGATGACATGACACTAAAATTTTAGATCAAAGATATTGATCTTGTTTTATATAGTATAAAGAATTTTCTATCAAACTTTCACGTGATTTGGATATTTCTACACCGTTAAACTTGCAAACGGCTCGCCATGACCATTAAAATTATTGATTTTTGAGCTCCTTTGATCGCTAGGCAAATGATATCGAAAAACCACGAAATTTATTTTCTAGGTACTTCAAATACTCTAGATCAAGTCTAACGGAGCCGATCATCGATTCGAAAGTCTCAACATCGAAAACGAATTGGAAGCACGGAGGACTCCGTGCTTCCGATAGCATAGTAGCTCTACTCATATATATATATATATATAGTACGACTAGGGGTGGCAATCCAGCTCGCTGTTCGCGAGCCAGCTCGTGTTCGGCTCGAAATGAGCTCGAGATCGACTCGCTCGTTTAGTAAACGAGCCGAATACGAGCTGAATTTTTCAGCTCGTTTAATAAACGAGCCGAACACGAGCTGGGGTCAGCTCGCTCGTGTTCGGCTCGATAACAGCTCGAATATGTATATTATTTATATAATATATATATATATATATATATAAATAATTATATATAAATATAATTTTTTTATTATTTAATTTTTAGCGCAACCTAAATTAAAGCCCAACTTAATTATGAAAAGCCAATTTATTCGTAAAGTTTCAACCATTAGATCAAAGTCTAATGGATAAGATCTCATAAATTTATTTTCTGTATATATATATTATTTCTAATCATTTTAACTTATTATTTCTGAGCCAGCTCGTGTTCGGCTCGTTAATAAACGAGCCGAACACGAGCCGAATTTTTTTGGCTCGATACTTAAACGAGCCAGCTTGTGTTCGGCTCGTTTCATAAACGAGCCGAACACGAGCCGACCCCAGCTCGCTCGTGTTCGGCTCGTTGACACCCCTAAGTACGGCTATGATGTTTTTAAAAGCACCAAGCACTAAGCGCTTGTAAGTTATCGGCCGTTAGATTTATCCCTTAATTTGAGCATTTCTATCCATTAGATCAGACTATTCAATCAACCGCCTACTCAACCTTAGGGGACCACTGCATGTCATCCTAATCGCATATCCCTTAGATTAAGGACCGAAAACCTACAAGCACTAATGACTTGACATTTTTAATAGCATATGAGCTCAATTCACAAAAATAAATGGATAATAAATAATTAACTAAAAATAAATCAAATTAAAAAAATAGAATGGTTAAAAAATAAATCAATCAAATTAGAATTGCACGTCACAATTATTTTAATTTAGTTCAAATCAATATAAACTTGTACATCATTTTATTCAAAAATTTATAATAAAAATTATATTTTATACATTCAATGTTATATTTTGTTAAAAAAAATATCTGCAGTATCCTATATTATTCTGTTTTTAATATACGTTGAATATCTTCATATGTTTTTCGAATTCTGTTGAATCCAAAATTTAAATATGTGTTTTAAACTAAAAGCATTAAAATTTAATTCACATTTATTTTGAAATTTAAAATTTAATTTTGATCCACTACAATTAATTTTTTTTAACTGTTAATTAAAAAATTTTAATTCATAATTTAATTTAATTTTATATTTTATTTACTAGTTTTATAAATTTAAATTTTAACTTTAAATTTAAGATGAAATTAAAAAAACCAAGTTACATAAGATTAAAATTTAAATATATATTTGAAATTAAATTCGAATTTGATTATTAATTATGATCAATAAATTATTAATATAATAACTAAATATTAGTAGATAGTATTCAGTTAACCTGAAAATATTCAGTTAAAAAGAAATTTTGAAAGACTTAGTATTCTAGTCAAAGGCAAGAGTAGCTTAGATAGTTTCTAGCAGTATATTTTTTGGTAGCTTTTAGTACTAATAACTTCAGTACTCTTCAACGGCAGTAGCTTTAATAGTGTGTTTTGAAGAGGACCGGCCGTGGGGTTACCAAGCACACCTCAAATCCACACAGAGCACACGAGCGCAGCGAAAACAGGATCTTTCGTAGACGTAAGAGACGTGAACGATCGTGGAAAAAATAAGCACGAGAATAACAAAACAATAAAAAAAATAAGAGAATACAAGAACACAAGATTTACGGGGTTCGGCCAACCATGAGTCGACCTACGTCCACGGGCAAAACCACCTCAATGCGCTCTTCGATTAATCCACGGCACAAAAGTACAAAGTAGTAAGATTGGATTACAAAAAATTCTCTCTCAGAAGCTCTCTATGTTTTCGAAACATGACTTTACATAATCCAACATGTTTACACTAAACAAAAAAAGTTTAGGCGTAATTATTTTTCCTAAATCATATACCAATTTAATTTTCCATCCAGTTAATTTCTTGTGAAACTCCACATTCCTAGCTAGATCGACAAACTGGGTGGTCATAATGAATTAATGTTCGTTAGATTTTGGAGTTATTTGTGGAAAATAAGTACATTCTCCTTTTCCGTGACTTGTAATTGTTTTTATCTCGATAGTTAATGGCTTAATTAATTTGGTCCTAAAGTTGCCAACTAGAACTTGACTTAAAAGACTTTGTGTAACGCGTATTGGACTTGACGCCTTAGTCAATTCCTATGGCGCCAACCACATTAAAGTAATCATTTTTCCTCCATTTGTAATAACATATATAAGATCGGATTCAATTCTAAACTATCCTTCATCTTATGTGTTCGATGTCGTTAGTTCAATTCCCGCTTTCAAAATTTGATGGGTTGAATTTCTACATTATATATTTGTTTGAGGGAATATAGTATGAGAATAGTAAGTTTTAAATTTGAATCTTGTTACTTAACCCAGCTTCATTTAATTACCTCTTATTTAGCGCAACTTCATATTTTGGGCCTACGGAGAAGTTGATATTGGGACATAAAAAAAAGTAAAGTATTAAATAGAAAATATTAATAATATGATCTTCTTTTTTTTTGGTGATACCTAAACTTCAGGTCATTAACTTGATTCCTATCTACGATATTTAATGGGTTAAATTTTTGTAGTATATCTAGTAAGTTAAAATTTTCTCTTACCTCACACCATTATATTTAATTGATTAAATTTTCATCATTTAATTAAGAGTTAGGGCATAATTATTGTGCCTAAACTTTCCACAGTATCTTTCGTCAAACTCACATTCTTGTAGAGAGACAATCAGATAGCTATATTGAATGTTGGTTGAAATTTTGGAGTTATATCTACTATAAATAATTAAGTACATTCATTGACTTTTATATTGACTTGTCTATTTTTATCTAGATAGCTAATGGCTTAGTTTGTTTCAAGTTCCAATGAGGATGTGACTTCAAAGGTTTGTAATTTATGGGAGATATTATCTCTTCCGATTGAAATTTTCCTACAACAACTCTTCAAAAAGACCGACCGTCCCTAGCGCAAGTGGCAAAAGACTTGGTGGTTGGTACCCGAGGTCTTGAGTTCGAATCCTAATTGATTCACATTTCAAGTTAAGTTTATTTTTTTAAAAAATAAACGAAGCGGGTAGCGTGCTACCTTTCTCTCAAAAAAAAAAAAAAAAAACTCTTCAAAAGAGACCAAAAAAAAGAAGAAAACTTAAAAACTCCCTAAAAATCTTAAATAAACATGTATATAATTGTTAGCATTATATTTCGATCGTCTTGTAAGAATTTTGTCTTGAAATTTTTGGAGGTTTGACAGAAATTATCAAAATTCAGTTATCATGATTTCAATTCCAAATAAAATCTAAGCTTATCAGAAAAGCTGAATTCTAATTTGGACTGCGAAAGTTATAAATACAATGCGTGTGATTAAAGAAAAGCCCCCTCTTCCACAACAACAACATATTTTCCAACTCTCAAGTGCTTTTCAAAAGACTCAGTATTCTATTCGAAGGTGGGAGTAGCTTAGATAGTTTCTAGTAGTAGTATATTTTTTGGCAGCTTTCAGTACTGATAGTTTTGGTATTCTTCAGCAACAGTAGCTTTGATAGTGTGTCTTCTTGATGGCCATTTTGGAAGTTTAAGCCAAGACAACAAGTCTTTAGTGTACTCTAATTTCAGCTTACAGATGACCGAGTCTCGGGTATTAAAGTTTGGCCCGATTCTAGCAGACGAATGTAGAATACTTTAAGGAGGTCGAGTCATGGTGGAGAACTTGAGCCTAAACCCTAGACCTCAGACCCTAGATGCTAAACCCTAGACCCTAAACCCTAAAGCCTAAATCAAAAAAGTTTGGGCATAATTGTTTTTCTTAAGTCATATTTCAACTTAATTTTTCACCATGTTTCTTCTCAAACTCCACATTCCGGTAGACCAACAAACTTGGTAGCCATAACGAATGTTGGTTATATTTCGGAGTTATTTGTGGAAAATAAGTACGTTCACCTTTTGAGTGACTTGTTTGTTTTTATCTAGATGGGCAATGGCTTAATTTGGTCATAAGGTTGCGAAAATTTGAACTTTAACTTAAAAGTCTTCTACCGACCGTTCCTAACGCAAGTGGCAAAGGATTTGGTGGTTGGTACCTGAGGTCCCGAGTTCGAATCCTAATTGATTCACATTTCTAGCTAAGTTTATTTCTAAAAAATAAATAAACGAAGCGGGTAGCGTACTACCTTTCTCTCAACAAAAAAAAAAAAAAAAATTAAAAGTCTTCTGTAACGCGTACTGGACTTGATACCATAATTAAGTCCAATTTGGACTTTTGCATAACGCGTTTTGGACTTATATATCTATTTCAGGGAATATAGTATTAGAGCAGTAGGTTTTAAATTTCAATGGTAGTAGGTACCTAGCTTCATTTTATTTCCTGATTTAGCTCAACTTTATATTTTGGGCCCATGAAGAAGTTCACACTCAATATTAAAAAAGTATTAAATAGAAAATATTAGAAATATGATTTTTTTTTATACCTAAACTTCAGGTTATTAATACGATTCCTACTTAAAATATTTAATGGGTTAAATTTTTGTAGTATATCTAGTAAGTTAAATTTTTTTCTTACCTCACACCATTATATTTAATTGATTAGATTTCCATCATTTAAGTAAAAGTTAAGGCATAATTATTGTGACCGAATTTTCCATCATATATAGCTCTTATCTAACTCACATTCTTGTAGAGAGACAATCAGATAGCCGTATTGAATGTTGGTCAAATTTTGAAGTTATATCTACGGAAAATAATTAAGTACATTAATTGACTTTTATATTGACTTGTTTGTTTTTATCTAGATAGCTAATGGCTAAGTTTGTTTCTGAAGTTCCAATTAGGACGTCACTTTAAAGGTTTGTAATGCATGGAAAAATATTATCTCTTACTATTGAATCTTTGTACAACAACTCTTCAAAAGAGTGTAAAAAACAAAAAGAAAAGAGAGAGAGAGAGAGAGAGAGAGCTAATGACTTAGGCTTGTTCGTCTTTATCTAGACAGCTAATGACTTAGGCTTAGTTTGGTATTGAGGCTCATCTGATGCTATTAGATAAAATAGAGTTAGGGTAAAAGCATATACGAATATGCTTCTGCGTTCTTCGGTGAGACCGCAGAAAATATATCGTAACCGACTTATCGCGATAAGCGGAACGCAATATTACGTACGGAAACAAACATGATATTTTTTTATCGTACTTTTTTACCGCACTTAACGCAATCTACCCGCAATTCCAAACGAAGCCTTAGTTTGTTTCAGAAGTTCCAATTAGGACGTGACTTTAAAGTCTTGTAACGTATAGGAAAATGTTATCTCTCACTATTGAAATTTTTCTACAATAACTTTTCAAAAGAGAAAATAAAAAAAAAACCTAAAAAACTCTCTAAAAATTCTAAACATAGATGTATATAGTTGTTAGAATGATATTTCGGCCGACTTGTTAGGATTCTGTCTTGAATTTTTTTTGAAGGTTCGATCGAAATTATCAGAATTCAGTTATCACAATTCAATTTTCAAATAAAATTTGAGCTTATAAGAAAAGTTAAATTCTGATTTGTACTGCGCAGACGATCAGAGTAAAGTCCCCTCTTCCACAACAACAACAACATATCTTCCAACTATCGGGGCGATTTTGGAAAGACTAAGTATTCTAGTCGAAGGTACGTAGGAGTAGCTAGTAGTAGCATTATTTTTTGGCAACTTCTGGAACTGATAGCTTCGGTACTTTTCAGCAGCAGTAACTTTTGTAGTGCGTCTTTCTGGTGCATGTTTCGGCTATTTTGGAGGTTTAGGCTGAGACTATAAATTTTTAGAATGCTCTAGTTTTATCTAAGAGGTGACTAAGACCGGTTCGTTTAAGTTGAACTCGAGTCGAAAAGTTTGAGTCTCCTTTCATTATAACTGTTTACTATTAATCAATAAATATCTTTTTTTCTGCAAACAATAACATTGTGGTATCAAAGCAGAATTATGTTTCTTCGTTCACATAGTAATCGAGTTGAGGTCCTTCCTGTGACGCCGTCCGCATGCTGTGGTCGCCGCCATCGCCGTGAACCGCCTCATCACCGTTGTTGTTGGCGCCTCAGACGGAATCTTGATCCGCCACAACCTCTATCCATAATTAAGTGAAGCACTTTTCCTCCACTTTGTAATAATTTGATATCAGTTCTAATTCTAAGTTCACTCCTTCTATGAAACCGTGAGTTCAATCTCTATTTCGAAAAACATAGTATCAAAACGTGAAGTCTTGATTCGAGTTTCAGCATGCTCCTAACTTCATTTAGTTCAAGTCCACATGTTTGACCAAGCGAAAAGCCTCAAACAAGATATGAGAGTAAATGTTGAATATAAAATATTAAATATACTTTTGAAAACTAGCATTTATTTTATCAGAGCCAAGATAATGAATTAACTAGATCCCCACCTTCAATAATTAATCGGTTAAACTTTTGTATTATATTTAGGGCCTTTTTGGTTCAAGGTTTGTAATATTTTAAAAATATTTTATGTTTTATATTTGAAATGTCAAATTTGTTACAAACTTATCGAACCATTTGGATTGATATATTGTTAAAAATCAGTATATTCTTATTAGTGAACTGCTGGTAGTTTCAATCCAGTATGAAAAAAAAAAAAAATCTTCTATTTCATAATAATTTAATATTTCTGCTACCTAAGAATATACAATAATTTTACTGTTTCACTAAGATGTACTTATACAAAAGAGGGAGAAAGGGAAGGGGAAAGAACAAAGGCGGATGGACACCTTAATAAGAAAGCGACAACTTATTTCGAAGGTAATTTCTGCAAAGCTGTAAGAACTCCGCCTCCGCCTTCGCCTTCTTCTCCTTCTTCGGTTATTACTTCCAAGTTCGGGCCCTGAGATGCGATGGCTGGCGGACCTGCGAGTTCACTTTGCGGGTGGGCCGACCCAAGGGAGGCAAACGGATCAGGGGGCATCTGGAGACTCTGTATGCTCCCTTCCAGCATCTGAACCACGACCTTCATGCAAGGCCGATCTACCGGATGCCACTGTATGCACCATAAACCCACTATCGTCAACTTCCTCGCTATCAGTGCCGCATCATCTTCCTCGTCTCCAGCAGTCCCAGACGACCCCTGCCTCTCTTCACATAAACAGCGATTATAAATCGACTCCAAAAGGGGAGCCTCCATCAGCCCGTTTGTATTAATATTCCTATTCCTTCCACCGGCCATCTCTAGCAGCAGCATTCCGAAGCTGTAGACGTCGGACTTGTAGGAAACGTTTCCGAAGTGCCTAGATAGCACCTCCGGCGCAATGTAGCCGATGGTTCCTCTTGCGGCGCTGATCGACACCATGCTCCGTTCCTTGGAGCATAACTTGGCCAGCCCAAAATCAGAGATCTTGGGGCTGAAGTTGTGGTCCAGCAGTATATTGTGGGGCTTGATGTCGAAATGGAGAATTCTCTGGCTGCATCCCTGATGAAGGTACTCCATCCCCCTCGCAATGCCGACGGCAATATCTAGCAGCTTCGGCCAACTCAGCGTGGCGTTTGGGCCCCCCATAGACGAGGAAATGAACTTTTCTAAAGACTCATTCGACATGAACTCATAGATCAGAGCTCTTCGGAATCCATCGGCGCAGAAGCCCAGAAGGCGAACAATATTCACATGGTGGATTCTGCCGATTGTGCCGACTTCGTTCACAAACTCTCCTCCGTCGTCGTCGCCTCCGGTGCTCTTCTTCAGAACCTTCACGGCCACCGGTAGCCCGCTCGGCAGCATACCTTTGAAGACGCTGCCGTATCCGCCTTCGCCTAGCTTAGACTTGAAATGATCAGTGATCTTCTTGATATCGGCGTAGGAATATCTGGCGGGTCTAAGGGACTTGTATTCTTCTAAGAACCTCTCGACGCTGGCTTGATTCTCCATTCCTTTCTTCCTACCACGTTTTCTCCAATAGTAGGCACTCACTACCGCAGCTGCTATTGCTACCAGGAAAAGGGAGCCAGTGCAAATACCTGTAGTACGCCGGAGAATAGTTAGCAAGATACTCAAGAATCCAAGATAGTGAGTTCGAAGCTAAACACAATGTAAATTAAGGGACTTCACCTATTATCAAATGCTTTGTGTTCTTTCCTGAAAAAGAATATAGTAATAAGAGATTAGCTTCAATCAATCATGAATCATGAAGAAAAGGGCTTCTCTCAAAATTATTTTTTAATGGAGGTTTCTATCAAGATATATTCTGAGGGAGCATAGTTAGACCGTGAAGCAACAAAACAATAGTAAATACAACAAGATATATAGTGCTCAATTTTGTCATGCAACCTACTTTACATCATGAAGAACAATAACTGCATCGTAATACTCGAATTAAGTAGTTATTTGTAAGAGAACTTGAACAGCTGGACAAGTTTTGCTTCCCACAAGGAGTTCACATCATATATAAACTATTCAATCAACTACAAAAAGCAAATTCAAAGCCAAAATCAATTAATCCAGATGGAAAAGAAAATTAATTACTAAAAGAGCAATCTATGTACCTGAGTTGCTACCTGTGTTGTCAGGATAAAAGAAGTCTTCCTCGTGTGGTGGATCAAAACAGTAAGTCTCATTACTTTTGTTGCTCTTGAATCCACAGTTAAAGCAACTTTCACATCCTGGCAAACTCCAAGCAAGATTGAGAACCGAATCGGTGAAGGTGTAATCAGGATAAATGAATGATGATGAATAATCTGCGGAGTTGGGAGTTAAAAAATAAGGAAGTGATATATTTCCTATTGTTTGGCAATACCCCGGCAACATAGTCAGTTGCATAGCTGAAGGTACTATGTAAACATAAAATCCTGATTTGCTGCTGGTGCTACTCATACAAGCAGCTGGATGAAGGTCATCAGAGGTTATATTGCTAGAACAATTCAAGTAAGTGTACTGAGCATTTTCAGAAGGAAAAGACCCGTAGTAGGAGAAAGGAGTTGATGAGGAGTTGAAGCGTAAGAAGAAGTCATATATGCAATTTTTGGGGCCGACATCAATGGTGAGCTCGTTTTGCTCATAATATATGGATGTTACAAAAACTTCACCGAAAGACGGAAGTTGTAGAACAGTTTGGTTTCCCTTGCATGAAAGCTTGAATCCGGGGTAGCCACAATGCTGAGGTTGCCCCGCTGTCCAAAAGGGGAAGCTTATACCAGGACCTTGTGGTGAACACGGGGAAACTGAGCAGTCACTGCAGCAGGCTTTCTTGGCTTGAAGAACCAGAAAGATGATCACAAAGGCTAAGGATTTCTCCAAGTAGCCCATCTCTGTTCTCCAGTTGAGCTGTTGAAGAGGGGAGAGGAGATAGCACAGGTCCGTGAAGTCAGAATTAAGTAAAATGTATGAGCACTATAAGATTATGTACTTTTCCTCAATGTGCCAACCACCTTTGACTTTTATTTCCTTTTGTTGAACGGTCATTTCTTGACTTTTCAAAGTTTATAACTGATTACCTTGACTGCAATAATTAACCAATTGGAGTTGCCGCAACGTTCAAAAGAGAAATTTCTGGGATGCCAATTCGCCTTCCTTCTTTCGTTCTCTATTTATAGAAGATGCAGAACTTCACCAGAAATAGAGAGCTCTGAGCTTGCTGACCATGGAGTTCTCCCTGTCAGTTGTTAAAATAGCATACCTGCTTCTTGCGGGCTTTAGCTTGGTGCCTCGATACAGCTGGGCAAGCTACTGTGGAAATATCCCAAATATCTCTTATCCATTCTGCTTGCAAAATGATGAATATTGTGGAGATTCACAGTTTCAACTGTTCTGTGAAAAGAATCAGACCACTATAGAATTGCTTTCAAAGAAGTATTTTGTAGAGAGTATTATTTATGACGACTATTCAATCAGAATAGTTGATCCTGATATATTTGGAGATAATTGTTCTTACATACCTTACTACTTGTCTGCCGATTCATTGCGGGCACATACGCCATTTAATCTAAATTCTTACGCCAGTGCTGTCTTCTTGAATTGTTCAGTTCTTGTAAATGATTATTCGTACATAGCTACAGCTTCTTGTAGGAACACCAGCAACAACGATGCATCATACTCATATGTTCTTGTGGGCTCACTATCAGTGGGTGATCTCCACAAGGGTTGCCATGTTGCAGACGATACTTACATAGATTTCACCGGCGATTATGAATCCCAGGATCTAAATTACTCCATGATAAGAGGTCTGTTAGAGGATGGCATAGTCCTCAACTGGAGTCCAGAGGGTTTCACCTCATCAAGATCTTCTTGTTCTCTGCCATTTCATTCAAGTCGCTGTGAGTAATTGAATGCCCTTAGAATTTCTCTTAATAACTACCCTGGTTTTAGGGGTTCCATTCTCCTGCAAATGAAAAAAATAGTAGAGCGAGTCTCTCTGTTGAATCCTCAAGCTTAATGTTGCTAAACCCCATTTATGTTTTTTTTTTTGAGAAAAAAACCCCATTTATGTTGAAGCTCCATATTTGACAAGGCACTTTATTAATTTGTTTATGACAGAATTATTCAAAGTATATGTGCAATTTTATCCCCCAAAGTGATAGTCCATGGTACATAAGTTGCTTAAATTTTTCTTCATCCATACTCATCCATAATTATGCTTGAACATCAGAATGATGCGTTTGAGCAGGTCTCTGGTTTAATTTTTTTTAATGTCAATTGACGCTGCTCGAGAGATTTGGTTCTCTTTTTTTTTTTTTTCCTGGCTTCTCCTTTATTCCTTTATATTTGTAACTACACTTGATAATTTCTTAATAGGAAAACCATCCAACCCTGGATAATTTTCTTCCAGGATTGACCTCTCAAAAAGAGATTCTTCTGTCCAAAGGCTTAATACGAGTTCTTATTACTATGCATGATTTGCAGGTTTCTGGAATTTGCTGTCAGCTATTGCGAGCGGTAAAATTTGATATCTCTTATAAATTTCTTGCTTTTCCATGTACTATTTATGACCTCTCTTTATTGATCCCATGTTTTCTCTGGCATTCTTTCTGATAGAACTGCTTACACTGTTTCGTGCTTCCGTCACGCCCGTAGGTAAGGCAGCCACACCCAAATCACTTTCTACAATGCAACTGTCTTTCTCCTCTGTGAATTATTGATGTGATTTCCTTCTGTCGATTATTGAAAAGCTATAACAGCGGTTTGATATGTTATGCATTTTTTTTTGTCATGCCTAGGCTATATTTTACTTGGGAGAACAGTACTTGGCCTGTTATGCTTCTCAGCATTCCTGATCTATAAGCTAAGAAGTAGGCACCTTGCGATGGATCACAAGATCGAGGAGTTCTTGAGTGAATATAAAAATCACATGCCGACAAGGCATTCCTACTGGGAAATTTTTAGGATGACAAACCGTTTCAAGGAGAAACTCGGACAGGGAGGTTTTGGTTCTGTTTACAAGGTAAGCTTCCGAATGACACTCCTGTTGCGGTAAAGATGTTAGGCAAGTGCAAGGGCAATGGGCAGGACTTCATCAACGAGGTTGCAACGATTGGTCGAATTCATCATATGCACGTGGTGCAGCTCATTGGGTTTTGCGCTGAAGGATCTAAAAGAGCTCTGATCTATGAATTCATGCCTAATGGGTCCTTAGACAAATATCTTTCTTCTCAGATCGGAGATGACAACAAATTAAGCTGGGAAAAGTTGCATGAGATTGCACTAGGAATCGCTCGGGGAATCGAGTACCTTCATCGAGGCTGCAGTATGAAGATTCTTCATTTCGACATCAAGCCCCACAATATTCTCCTCGACGAGAACTTCACCCCAAAAGTTTCAGACTTTGGACTTTCAAAATTCTATCCTATCGAAGACAGTATCGTGTCTCTCACTGCTGTGAGAGGGACCATCGGATACATAGCGCCGGAATTGTTTTACAGAAGGGTTGGAAATATTTCGTATAAATCTGATGTTTATAGCTACGGAATGTTGTTGATGGAGATGGCCGGGAGGAGGAAGAATATTCTAGACCAGCATGCAAATAGTTCGAGCCAAATCTACTTTCCGTCGTGGATATACGATCAGCTTACTCTAGGAGACCTGGGACTAGGGGAGGATGTCGTGGAGGATGAGAAGGAGACGTTCAAGAAGCTGGTTATAGTGGCATTGTGGTGCATACAGATGAAACCCGTTGATCGGCCGTCGATGAGCAGAGTCGTGGAGATGCTAGAAGGGAGCGTGGAACATCTGGAGATGCCAAGGAAGCCTTTCTTGGGATCTCCTGATCGCTGGGGACACGTCGATGACCAGGCAAGTGAACTTGGAGCTTCAAACTCATTCAAGCAGTCTTCTTCAGAATCTATTTTGAGTCCCAGGTGAAGATCCAGCCTATACTGGAATCCGAACTAATGTACTGTCAGCGTTGCACAGCATAATTAATGTCATCTCATGTTTAGTATGGCATGTCACTAGTAAGGATATGCCATCTAATTCATTGAGGAAAATATGTTTGCTGATTTTAAATAGTTGGTTGTTACCCAGGGCCAGGGAGCAATCCTCCAATTAGTGCCCTTCAAGAAATAAATAAATAAATGAAGAACTTTTCTTTTCTAAGGTCTAAACTTACTCATTAGTAACAGCCAATAGATCTGTTCAATTTAACAAATTTTTGACTTAACTAATTATAAAAGGCCTTTTTGCATAAAAATGCCTTTTATAATTATAAAAGGTTGAACGTCAGGGCGGATAAGGTCGATTTCTCTTCCCCGCATCTCTGCTTTCAAAATGCAGATCGATTGATGACCGATGAGTCAATAGGAGAGTCGCCGACTCTTCTTACAGATATAGTAAGTAGAACATAAGAACTAAAGTTTAGTAATAATGGCAAGTTCACTTTTCTAGTTAATCTTCGTTCTTCTTGTACTACAGACGCTAAGTTGCAGATATTTTGTAACAAAGCATAGGACATCGAACTAGGAAAGTTGAGCCAAAATTTGAGTTGAGGTTGAAATATAGTTGCCACTTTGAAGTCATGTTTTGATAGCCAAGAGTCTGTATCAGGCGCAGAATGGCTTTGCATAACATCAAAGATTGAGGCAAATTGAGTAAGGGTGATTGATATATTCTAAATTTGGCAAATAAGCTAAAGTTATTTTAGGGCTGTCATATTAAGGAGAACTCTTTCTGATTAATTAGTCAAATGGGAAATTTCTGTGTTTGATATTAAGTGATGGGAAATAAGGATTTGACAAGGAACGGTTGTGCGATAAGGGAGAAAACGTAGACCCTTGGTCGCTTAATTATATGTCCAAAACAGCAGGTTGACTATGGAGTAAATCATCCCTTGTTAATGGTGCTTCTGATTTTACGGTTATAGCGTAATATGAGTTGAAGACTATACTCCTATAAGGACTTCTAGTTTTGCTCGATATAATAATTTTTTGGGCCAAGCCCAGCCCAAAGCCCACTAAATTTACTTGGCCGGGTTTGGGCTTACGTGTCCAAAACACCAGGTTGACTATGGCCTAGTTTGATAATGTAGTGGCTAAAAGCACTTATTTTATATTTTGGAAGGTGAGACAGACGGCACCATCCTTAGTCCGTCGTTGAAGGCCTGAGGCATAGCTTCAAATGATGGAACTTTTTTGAATTGATCACACCCATCTGGATTGGCCCTCCATATGCATGAAAGGTCTTCTTGAACTAAAGGACATACGCCAGTTTCAAGTCTAATCCTACGCCCTTGGAGATGAGCCTCCGACCCTATGATTTAGATGCAATTTTATTTCCCTGTTTTGCGGAGTTTTGTTTAAGACCCAGTTGAAGTTTTCTTAGGTGAAGGCTCCACGGCTCTTGCAAGCTTTTTGCATCATTGGGAGATCTCTAGCTGTACAAGCTTTCTAAACTTGTCTTCAATGAACATGTTTCACAATGGGCAGTATCCTTTTCTTTTTATTTACTTTGATCAACTTAATAATTCTTGATTTTGTTCGAGTGTTGTCTTGGGGATGACCTTAACCCTCTGATGTAGCCCTTTTATCAGTTCGTGAACTGGTTCATGTCTTTTTGTGTTACTCGAACTTTATCAAATACCTTGGAAACAGTGCTGACCGTAATAGGACTGTTCTATTGGTTATCATCAATTGCTTCCCCCTAGCAAGTTCCAGTTGCTTCAAGGAAACTGGCATTAATTGTTGCAGCATTGGCTTGTGCCGTTCGGCCTGCAAGTGCTATAACATGGCTATATGTTGGGTTGCTGGATCTCATTGGGATGCAGTCAAAATTGCAATTTCTGTCCCTTGATGTAGTCCAGGTAGGGTAGGTATAGCCCAGAGGCTGCAGCATAGTTGATCACAATTCCAATCACAATGCATAGTTGTCTCTCATTTCTGATCATTGAATTCGTCTATTGACGTAGGATTACTGCATTTTAATTTGGCATATGATCAACTGTTTCATGGATGACACATTTTCTTCCACGTTACCTTTAAGATGTGCACATTGTTTATGTCATGTTTATTAATTCTCTTTTGTTGTATTTACTTCTATTCTTAGCAGTTTTCTGGTGTTAACAGGGTTCTAGTGCTTGCAGCAACATGCTTCGTGGATAGGTGGATGTATGGGTCATGGATTGTTGTCTCTTAAATGTTAATTTTCTCTCTTCTGGAGGGTACTACTATGGAATCCATCATTCTCATTGGTATTTCACCCAGGGATTTCCCTCCATGATTTGGAGTTTCTTACCATTTTCAGTCATCGGCATCATAGAGTCAAAATAGTCGAGACTTTCAGGTCTTATTGCTTGTGTATTAGGAGTTTATAGTGTTCTTGGTCACAATAGACATTGATCATGTATAATCAACACATAACAGTGTTCTTAATGTCAAGTTACCTTTTCCACTTATATATGATAAGACAAAAATGTTTGGGAATGAGTGGTTTGTTCTTGCGGTGGTGCTACCGATAGTACTGATGTTCTCTGAATACTGCTTAGGAGCAATGTTAAAACCTGATTTGCTAGATAGGAAGAGAAGTCCAGATAACCGAAAAAGGCACAAATCAAGAGTGCAACTTGCTGCTCTTTTTGCTTACTAGTGATTCTTTCAGATCAGCTTTATGGAAGAGTGAAGAGTAAGAGTATTATTTTTCCTTTTCGTCTTCCTTTATTCTGTGCCTTTGTGTGAATTTGCCCCAGCCAGAGAGAAACTGAAGATGTTATGTATTATTTATCAAAAGAAGCCCGCTACGGAAGAGCGAAGAGTATTCTAGTCCTCATGCCTTGCTGCTCTACACCTTATTACTCAACCTTACATTGCGACCTGCCGATGCGCTTTTTGGACTGCGCACCCAGGTGATAATTCTTGGAATCTTTTTCACTTGTTAGATCGATTATTTGCTATTTGTTCACTGTATTTTGTGCTTTCAATATTCATCTCTGATTCGCTTTTTTCCATGTCAAAAGGCCCACATCGGCCCACTACTTGTAAAGTGAGAATGCGGCCCAGAGATGTCGTTTATATTCTTTTACATTTGATGAGGTTCATTCTCATATTTCATCCTCACCATCTCGTATATCAACTACAAAGAAACGTAAATGGAAATGAGAGAATTGTATTAGAGTTATCTTCTTCCAATATATAAAATAGTTATGAAAATTGTCATGAGAGAGTCATTTGATCCACGTAAATTAGCGCTTCTATATATTGGTTTGAATACCAAAAATCGCACCTCTTTGGTTCATCGATTAACATTCGCATTTGAGTTCATCATTTAATGTTTGGCCAAATGTCTTAATTAACTGGGTCATATTTGAACAGATACTAGCTCTATGTATATATAGTATCAACCAGTTAATAGCATGATACTAAATTACGATGATTTAAAAATTAACTATTTAAATTATGATCTACAGTAAATCATTCGTTCTGAGATCACTTTGAGCTAGAAAATAATTTTTTAAAATAACAATTTGATTCTAGAAAATTTCTATGTTTCGGATCATCTTTGAGCGACGATAAATTTAGACCCTTTATTATAAAAAAATTTGTACCTTCGGAAAAGTATGTAGTTCATCCTCTGGTCTACTTTATCAACAAAAAAAAAAAAAAGAAGTAAATTTAAGCCAAAACAAAAAAGTAGAAACTTTTCTGAAATTATGGTAATAAACAAACTAATCCAAAAAAACTTTTTTTGTTCGGGAGAGTTTTCATTGAAAATCTCCAGAGTTATGCTTACGGGGTCGGTAAGCATGTATGTGTGAACGAATTTTATGACTCATTCTTAAAATATTTTTATTTAAAGTTCATAATTTTTTAATGCTTTCTTATTTTAAAATTTGAATGTGTTATTTATCTTTACAAACTTAGTTAATATACTTCGTATCATTCTCGCAACTATAAATCTATTAAAGTAAGTAGTTTGCTTATACATCGAGCTAACTCGGGATTTTGCATCTACCATGAGTGGAACTGGAATATCCTGATTTTTGTCTTTCTATTCGTGAGTAATCCTTGAGAGTGATGGGTAGGTAGAATTTTGAAATCAAAATTTTGTTAACTGAATTAAATCAAACAAATTGAAAGATTTGGTAATGACATCAAAAGTTTAGAAGATTGAATAGCCGATTTATAATAATCCATAGTTCTGGTAGATTTTGTAAGTTTTTATCAATATCTTAAATCAGACAATCATATTCTCCTAGAAGAATATATTAAAGTGGCACATAACATTTTTTTTTTCAAATTTACTTTTTTTTAATAAGCCCATAGTAGGAGAAATTTGATCTGAATGACCAGAATATTGTCGTCCCTATGATAAGCTTTCTTAATTTATTTACTTATTGAGGAAGAATTCGATTGAGCCGATTCCTTCTCAATCTGCCGCCTGATCACGTCATCAAGGATCATTCTACGAGCCAAATCGTAAATTAAAGGAATTATAACTCGATCGATAGTTTGACTCGGTCACAGATTTTTGGTTTGACTCATCAACAGTTTTTTTTTTTAGAATTCATCAACAGAATTTTATTTTATTTTATTTTTTTGGAAATGCGGTCCGACTCATCAAAAGATTTTTTTTTATTTTTAGAATTCATCATTGTAGCTCAACTGTAGTGATTTATTTTTGGAATACAGATGACTTTCTTTCTTTTGTAAAATCAAATTTGAATGAATAGATTATATTTGCACTCCAATTGAACTATATATATATAGAGAGAGAGAGGGAGAGTCTGGCTTGGATGCTTTTAGAAGTATCTAGATGTTGATGCTTTTGACTTTTTCGCGATTGAAGTAATCATAATTTCTCATGCACAACGAGGGGTCCTATTAATAACCACCGTTATTGACTTTTAATTTAATAGTCAAAAAAATAGATAAATGAGTTAAAAAGTTATAAGCGCGAACACTAAGTATTCTAGTTCAATTATATATATATTTATATATAGGATTGGGCGCGTATTAACTAACGTATTAGAACTTTACAGGAGATAAATATGTCACTTAACTTTTTTTAAAAAAATTATTTGGTATTTGATATTTTTCCAAAAAGTGATATAAAATTAATAAGAATGGATAGAGAGAGAGAGGAGAGAGAGAGAGAGAGAAGAGTGTCCACGTACCCAGCACTCAGATCTAATTTTACACGCCTTTTGGGTCAACGACATAGGTTTAAACGAAACGAAATTATATATTAACAAAAGCAGGGACAGTGCTCAATTAGCAATTCGTGCTCCCCCGCGTTTGGCGATTTTACAATATATCTTTTGTTTTGACCTGGTCGTACATTATTGATCAAACAAGGTCCGCAAATTATTCCACATAGAGTAGCAGTGAGGCGTTACTAATAAATAATTCTACCACCGACCGTTCCTAGTATTGTTGGCTTAAATAGGCCAGCATCCTGCCCTGTGGCGGGAGGTCAAGTGGACCGAGTCACGTTCGAAATGGCGTGAGACTGGATGGGCCGAGTCTATGTTCGCAGTGGCGTGAGGCTGGTGGGGCCGAATCACAATCGAGACCCGTAGGCGCTGTATCTGTACGCTTTAAGTGAATTGGTTGCGTATTTCTAACAGCTCGAGCTTTTAGAATTAATGGTTAGCGCCAACGATCCGACAAGTGGCAAAGGACTTGATGGTTGATACTCGAGGTTCCGAGTTCGAATCCTAGTTGATTCACATAAGATTGTAATTAATCTCAAAGACGTCTTTAATTACCCGTTATTAATTCGTGAGTGACACGGTTTTTTGAGTCCATTAATTAATTCAACGCTTGGTGGTCCTTATGTTCCTTTTTTTTTTTTTAATACTTTTTCCATAAATGCTTTGGTCCCCAACTTACACGGACTTTGGACCCACTGGGCTAACCCAACTTCGTTACACGTGCTTTTCTAAGGCTAAAAAAAAAAAACTTAACATGTGCTTTACAGCATTATTGATGTGTTCTCATCCTAATTTAGAATGCAAGATTAAAGTATTTAAAATTTAATAATAATATTACTAATTTATCAATAATATTATAATATATCTGCAATACGATTTTCCTTTTGTTTCACGTTTATTAGCCCGTAAGCACATTCTTTGTGGAGATTTGGATTTTGAAGTGGAGACGCGTGACGTCTATTTGTTGTCATGCTTCGAAGATCAATCTCACTGTCGACTACATTAATCTTCCTTTTAATTGTGACACTTATTAGTTTCTTAAATTTTTCGCCCAGTTTTCAATCGACTCTCTAATCTTCTACAAGCAAGTTTATTTTAATGCATTTTTTTGTTTTTCCAACTTAATCTTTTTTGCCAAGTTGGATGAAATTTGTCGATCACCTCAACGTTCTAGCATGGATAAATTTTAAACACTAATTTTTTACAAATTAAAACTATTTGATAGTTGGATAATATTTTTTTAAAATACATAATTTGTTACACATAAGCTCTTTAAATACTTCACATTTATCAAATTTTGATTCTATTTTAACTTATTGATATAAAATGTGCATATATAAAACACTGGCGAAAGAAGAAATCGAACTCAGAATCTTTTAAAATTATGAAAGTTTATAGTACTTTCTTAGAATATTGATTTAGTCCAAACTCAGTCTTAAACAATTTGAGCGGATGTATTTTAAATTTAAAAAAATCTTGAAATGTTATTTGAGAAAATCAATTTAGTAAGAAGAAAAAAAAACAAGCACACATTTATTCTTAACACATTGAGCTGGTGTAGAAATCAAACTGAGAACTTTACAAAATTTTAAAAAAATTAAATATATTTTTTAAAAAATATATAATTTGGTTTACAGATTGATTGGTCTCAACAA